>CM053784.1:325572789-326172789 GCA_028749045.1 Cupressus sempervirens
TTGACTTGTAGTTCAAATGATGAAACCTAGATACTTGAAGTATACTTGAAAATGGAAAACTGGAAACCCCTACACTTGGTTCAACTATGTAAGATAGCAAAACCAAAACATGTGTTTGCATCGTGTATTCTCTATGCTTCTTGTTTTGGGTTTTGGGTTGACTAGTGTTGACCAGTCCTAGGTTGTTACCAGAGGCTCAGGGGTTATGAGATGTGATGGAATGTTGATCTTTTTGGTCTCGATCTTTATAAGCCCAACCATGATTATGTGATCGTATGCTCTATGAAATGTTTGTTATTGTTCATCAGTCTTCATGTGTGAAGCTGAGATGTATGTGTATGAGACACCTGAGCTAATCATTTTTGAGTCATCGATCAGTTATCCTTGGTTTATTTTCTAGTCGCCATGATGGGACTATGATGTAGATTTATTCTTGATGATGTCATGTTGTGACATGTTTGACTCAACCATTTTGGAGTCTTCGATCAGTATGATTTTGAGATATTTGATCAGTATGATTTTGAGATATTATTGGTTGCTTGTTGAGAACCAATGGATGTGATGATATATTTTGGTTATTGAGAACCAATGATTATTATGATTATCAGTTATGCCTTCAGTTGCCAATGGAGAACTGTTGTGGTCATGATTTTCTATGGATGTTGCTCATGGAGATTTGATGCTTTTATGCATATTTGATGATTTTATCATGGAAATTTTGATGATTCTTATTATGGATATTTGATGCTTTTATCATGGATATTTGATGATTCTTTTTATGGATTATCTTTTGGATTTCTTTACAGTCGCTTGTACAGGACTGTGGTGATTTATGATTCCATGAGCATTAGGGTAGGTAATCTACTTGTAGTGTCGGGAAGTGGCTTGCAATGGAGGCCGGGGCCCTAAGTGGCTGCCAGGGTAACTCATTGTAAGTTTGGTTAATAAGTGATAACATTTACACACTAAATGGGGATTAAATGAACCTAAAAAGATAATTGTTTTGGATGTTCTCGCCCATGCCTTGAGCGCTTGTACAGGCTAGGATGGGAGTAGTGAGACGCATGGTTGCGACCTTGCATTCCATAGTATGCCTCGTCAGTATGAGAGGATACTAGTGGCCGCATGATATCTGTATGGACCCATGGAGTTTAGCTAACTGCCAGGGTAATTTGTATGAGATAAATGCGATGACACTTTCCCGCTTGCAGAGTAGGTTTCCTACATGTCATTGTGTGCCTCTGGGAATTGGATGTCGATTTTGTGTGTGATTGGAACCTTTGAGTTAGTATACTTTTTAGGATTCCTGGACTATAGAGATTTATTCTTTGTGGTTTTGATATCCTGTTTGGGACTTGAGATTATCTCCTCAGCACGGTGGGAGTGGACCACTTAGGTACCACGCGGTCGGGTGGTAGTGTTTTATCACTCTTATCATTTGAGATCCGTCCGAGACACCGTGGCTGGAGTATTATTGGTTGGTATTTATCTTCATTATGCTCTTGGAGCATTATGATAGACGATATACCTTATGATGGATGTATCTACTGGTATGTTCTTGCATTGATGATTTGCATATGTTAGTTGATGATATATTATGCTTTGCTTTGCATGTTAGTAGGATGTTTTAGGAGTGACATTCCTACTATGTTAATAGCCGATGATCTCTTCGGTGCTTTGGAATGTTACACACGGAGGGATGGCTAGGATCCATGATGGTCTAATGATGCTATTAACGGTTGGGAGGAACCGTGCACTTAGTTAGTTATGTTTGTGATATATGGTTATCTTTTATGATGGATGCTTATGTCTTTTGTGATGATGTATCATGTATGACATGTGGTTTCATTTATGTTATTGCATCATGGATTAATATGGGATGTTGATGTACTTTAATTACATGGATGTTTATTGTTTTAAGCTTTTCATACCTTGTAACATGTATAGTGGATGATTGAGCAATCTAAAATGTACACTTGCATATGGTTTAAGGACATTGGATGTATCCTTGTTATTTCATTGTTAAGGATGTAATGTTAGATGAATAAGTTAGGATTAGAAGTAATTCAACGTTAAGGGATCTTTAAAGAATGTAATCTGTTATGTTATGTTATTTTTAGTTGGATGTTACTATTGCTTCCGCTATCATGTAAATGTTATAAATGGTTTATCTTTCATGTTTAAAAAAAACAAAATTGTTTGGTAAACTTAGTGAAATTCTTTGGATCCCTTGGCGGGGCATTACAGGTGTGAAATTCAATTGGAGCCAGGATTGTGAGCAAAGCTTAACACAGATTAAATAGTATCTTGTCAATCCACCAATTCTGATGCCTCCTATGCATGGGAAACCTTTGCTTTTATACATTTTAGCTACTGAAACATCTTTGGGAATCCTGTTGGCTCAGGAAGACAATGATAACAAAGAAAGAGCTATTTATTACTTGAGCCGAACATTGGTCTCTTATGAGAAAAACTACAGTATTATTGAGAAAGCTTGCTTGGCAGTTGTCTTTGCTTCCCAAAAGTTGAGACACTACATGCTTGCCCACACTACACGGCTTGTGGCTAAAATAGATCCCTTAAAGTATTTTCTCAGTAAGGCAGCTCTCATAGGAAGATTGGCTAAATGGGTCATGATACTAAGTGAGTTCGACATCCAATATGTTGAACACAAAGCTATAAAGGGACAGGCAATTGCAAACCAGCTAGCTGAGGCACCCATACCGAGTCTCCTACCAATAAACATTGATTTTCTAGATGAGTCAATTCTAACACTCACTCACCATACATGGGTTATGTTCTTCGATGGATCCTTCACACAACAAGGATCAGGTGCTGGATTACTTTCATCACACCACAGAAATACTCATTGCCCAAAGCATACAAGATTCTGTTTTCTTGTACAAATAACATTGCTGAATATGAAGCTTTGATCAATGGTATGAAAATTGCAGCTGAATGGAGAGTAGATCAATTGGATATCTTCGGTGACTCTTAGCTTGTCATCAACCAAGTAAATGATGTGTATCAAACAAAGGATGAAAAACTAATTCCTTATAAGCGCATGGTTGATGACTTGACAAAATATTTTGTACACATCACCTTCCAACAGGTTCCACGTGCAGATAATAAAGCAGCTGATGCCATGGCCAATCTGGCCTCCCTTCTACAAATGCCAAAAAATGATCTCCGACACGAGTTCTTGGTGGAAGCATTACACTACCCAGCCTATGACACACCTAATTCCAAGATGATCTGTTCTATTATAGGACAAGAATCATCCCGCTACCATCACATCTATTCCTACCTTCGTAATCAAACCATTCTGGAAGGTCTAACCCAGAATGAGAAACGTTACCTAATCTGCAATGGTTCACATTATGTCATTATTGCTGACGATCTATATAGGAGAGGTCTCGACGGAACACTCCTTAGGTGCTTAGAACCCGACGAGTCCAAACGTGCACTAATTGACGTTCACGAAGGCATTTGCGGATCTCATTCCAATGGCCTAACACTAGCTCACAAACTCTTTCGTGCTGGTTACTACTGGCCTAAAATGGAGCAAGAAGCTATTAAATATGCTAGGTCTTGCAAACAGTGTCAACTACATGGGAATCTCATTCACGCTCCAGCTAGAGAGTTGATTCCCTCTACTTCAACATGGCCATTTCAACAATGGGCCTTTGACTTGGTGGGACAGATTCACCCAACCTCTTCTAATGGACATAAGTTTATTATCACCGCTACAGATTATTTCACGAAATGGGTAGAGGCAGTCCCTCTCACAATTGTTGATGGCAAAACTATAGCGCTTTTTATTGCAAACTACATCATCTGTAGATATGGTATACCGTCCTCAATCATTACTAATAATGGAGGACAATTCAAAAATAAAGACCTTAAGGAACTGTGCAAGAAATTTAAAATTACACAACATTGGTCTTCCATTTATTACCCCCAGGGTAATGGGCAAGCTGAGGCATCAAATAAGGCAATCCTCAAAATTCTTCATCGCACAATCAATAAGTCAGGGCGAGATTGGCATCTCCAGATCAATCCAGCCCTGTGGGCATATAGAACAAGCATTAGAACTCCAACGGGTACGACTCCTTTTGCGTTGGTATATAGAGTAGATGTTGTGCTTCTGATAGAGATTGAGATTCCTACCTTGAGAATCTCTATGAAAGGCCTTATCACAGATGATGACTGTAGGATAGCCTAGCTTCAAGAACTTGTGTTGCTGGATGAACGATGACAAGTGGCCTGTGATCATCTACGAGCATATCAACAAAGAATGGCGCGAAGCTACAATAGGAGGATTAGGCCAAATGACTTCCAGCTTGGTGATCTCGTCCTAAGAGAGAATCCTAAGAATCAACAACAACGAATGCAAAAGGGAAAGTTTGAACCAAATTGGCTAGGTCCTTACATCATTACTGCAGTATATGGATCTGGCGCCTATCAACTTTCTACAACTGAAGGAGAAGTGCTTAAAGAGCCTATGAACACTCTCCACCTGAAGCGATTTTTCAGTTGATTCAATCTCGGCAAGCTCTCTGTACATATCTAAATGTCCTGAAAAAATCCTAAAAATCAGAAAATGTCCTGAAAAATCCTAAAAATCAGAAAAAATCCTGAAAAAAAAAAAAAACCTGCCAAGAAGGTGAGAACCTGGTAAACAGGCGCCTCTTGTTAGTCACTTTCATGCTTTTGCTTTCCTACTTTTCCTGCTCATGTATCCATGGACTGAGTTTTGTCATAGGTCAAGGGCATTCCCCTATAGTGTCACTCTTTTCGAGATTTTCCTCATAGAATCTCCTTCGTGACAGTCACCAGTTGTCCTGACTGCGTCTGCCTACTGTCACCAGTGTCACTCTTTTCGAGATTTTCCTCATAGAATCTCCTTCGTGACAGTCACCAGTTGTTCTGACTGCGTCTACCTACTGTCACCAGTGTCACTCTTTTCAAGATTTTCCTCATAGAATCTCCTTCGTGACAATCACCAGTTGTTTTGACTGCGTCTGCCTATTGTCACCAGTGTCACTCTTTTCAAGATTTTCCTCATAGAATCTCCTTCGTGACAGTCACCAGTTGTTCTGACTGCATCTGCCTACTATTGTCACCCTACTGAAGAGATTTCTTTCTTCCATATTCTGGACATTGACACTAGACATCATCCCGAAAACATTAAACTCAATGATATACTTGTTTGGATCTTCTGAGCATTTTCTCTTATTTCTTTGTTTTGCTTTATCATATCTCCTCGAGCAACATCGATGATGTCATCTCCGACTAGAGAAGTAATGACTGGGGGCATGATCTTTTCATATGTTTTCTGTTTGCGGTTTAGTTCCAATAAATTGATACATTCCTATAAGAGGGGTGTCCACTATAAGAGCCTCCATTCTGTATTGGATGGCCGTGTGTACCTCGACTCCTTTTATACAGATATGTCAACGATATTGGTTCTTCTCCTTGTTTGTTGGAGTGAACTCTTCATGCTATAGTACATACTGATACTCGTCCTATTAAGTGATCGTACGGGTCACTACGAGTATATTTAGCACACTTCTGTCTCAGGTTACGAACGCAAGGGTCGTTGCGGACAGCATGAATATTGAATACTTTGCATAAGAGGAATCTCCCGTGTGTTTGGTGTGCCTGTCATACAAGCAACATTCAGGTCATCCTAGCATTCATGCTTTGATGCTTATGTTAACTTGTTACGTTAAAAGGGCCAAATGTTTTGGTCATTTTGGCTTCTTGTGCCTCGAATGCTTACATTTAATCCCGACATTCCAATAAACATATGATTACATTCATATTTTCATGATTGCAATGTCAGTGGAAGTTGTGTAACATACGAGCTTTGTTTTATATCTAATGATGATAAATCATTGAGGCTTGGTGACTAGACCTAAGGCTGCATTTAACATAGTCTTGTATACTTCATTTGCATTAGCACACAATTCAATGGTAATCCTATTCATACTCCACATGCATCAGATTCCTCCACAGCTGCACAAGCGTTTGGTTCATCGATTCTCGTTCCTCAATGGAATACTTGTGACTGTCAAATAAAAATGCACAACACTATGTCAGATGTCAGTTCATACATATGCGTTCTCTCTACACATACATCAGAGAAAAATAAAACAGACAATGACATGTACACAGGAATACTCAGCTCAAAATCTCGTATGTGTATATATATATATATATGTCAAAGAATGGGTCAGTACAAATAAAATGGGCGCTACTCGAGCGCAATCGATCAAAAATGATATATCTGGTGCTGGCACACCAATCGATACATAGCCAGAGATCAAAATAAGAGTCAGGCACGGAGCATCTAACTAATAGAAAAAGTAATTATGAGAGCATATTTCATTTTATTAAATTAAATATCTCAACAAAATCTCTCTTTAGTTCAAAAAAGGGGAATTTCCAGTTCACTATTGATCAAAAATGAGTTAACACAGTTAACTCCTTTTTCTACTCAAATTAAAACAGTTAACTCCTTATTTATCTCAAATTAAGTTTGTTAACTCCCTTTAACTTGGGAATCTCCCTTTATGACTGAAACTCATCTTCAATCCTAACTGTTGATCTGAATTGATCTGAATTGTTGATGGATTCCAAGAAACTCTATTTAAGAGACCCTCATCTCTTCATTTGGGAGACGATGAATTGATTTGCTATCGAATTGCTGTTGAAATTCATGCTCATATTTACTTACATTTCTTGCATACATTCTCATTTTTAGTCTAATCTCATTTTAGTTTAATCATGCATATGCTTAATCTAGTTTGCTTCATTTGTTCTTAGATTACATTGCATCTTTCATTTTCTTAGATTAATCTGTATACTCATTCTTAGCTTAATTCCATTGTCAAATCCTTCGTTCTTAGAGGGTCTGGTTGCCTACACCTTGATTCTGAGGATATTAACAGGCAAAATCCCTTTAGATAGAAGGCAACAGGTCACTTTGTAGGGAAAATTTCGGATGAACAATTCAATGTTAATTCCACGATGAATCCGCAAATAAGGACCGTGTTGAAGTGTGTGTGTTAGCATAGCCCACATTTTCACGCATACATTTCTATGATGATTACATCATTAAATACTTATTGCTCGGGGCATTTAGTTCCCATCTTATGTACTAGTCACTTGGGGCATCTCGTCACTTGGGGCATCTCGTCACTTGGGGCTTTTTGTTCCCTTCTATCTGACATTTCTGACATCTATCTTATCTTTTCATCAATTGATCAACCTTATAACAACTCTTCTCAGAGTTCGATGGACAGGTATTGGGACAGTCTAAACCTCGACTCCTGAGGATCAAACCTCATTCTGGGGATGATTCTATGACTCTAATGAGACCTTGTTATCTTTTATCAATTTCAGGTATCTAGGTGTTCTATCTGGATCCTTGAAGGTTAAGCTTCGTTCTAGAGATAACTTTCTAAATGCTATTAATTTTGGGTATCTAGGTGTTCTATCTGGATCCTTGAAGGTTAAGCTTCGTTCTGGAGATAACTTTCTAAATGCTATTAATTTCGGGTATCTAGGTGTTCTATCTGGATCCTTGAAGGTTAAGCTTCGTTCTGGAGATAATCTTCTAAATACTATCAATTTCAGGTATCTAGGTGTTCTATCTGGATCCTTAAAGGTTAAACTTCATTATGAAGAAACTTTTTAAATGCTTATCAATTTTAGGTATCTAGACATTCTGTCTAGATCCTTAAAGATTACGCTTCGTTCTGAAGATAGTCTTTTAAATGCTATCGATCTTAGGTATCTAAGTGCTCTGCTTGAATTCCTTAGGATTAAGCTCTGCTCTAGAGAAGGTCCTTAAAAAGCTTATCAATTGGTCTCCGTGTCATCACCTTCGGAACCAATCTCATGTTAACATCATGCTTTATGATTATCTTTGAATTGAACGTGTTGCTCGCACATTCATTCAAAGAGGGGCAAAATGTAATACCCCAAAATTGGCTCATTGCCATTATACCAATTCTAGTCTATTTCTGATCATTTCAAAGTCCTATTCTAATAGGCAATTCTCATTCTGCTATTCGCTACTTGACTTAATTGTCAGATGCAGAAAAACCCTAATCTGCATTCATCATATTTCTTATTTAATTCCTATAGTACATACTCATATTAGTTGCATTAAACCTACTTGATTAATATTTAATTTAATTATTAAGTATTTATACTTTAATTAAATTAAATTATATCCTAAGGCTAATATACTATGGAATTAAATTTATTTAATTTAATAAATACACCTATCTTAATTAATTAAATGTAATTATTTAATTAAATGGGAAAGGTATTTCTAATTAATTAAAAGAAATTATTTAATTAAATAGAGTACTTACTTCTAAATAATTAAACGAAGTTATTTAATTAAATGGGAAGACATTCCTAATTAATTAAATAAAGTTATTTAACTAAACAAAAGTGTCTCTAATTAATTAAAGATTATTTAATTAAATAGAAAAAGTAATTATGAGAGCATATTTCATTTTATTAAATTAAATATCTCAACAAAATCTCTCTTCAGTTCAAAAAAGGGGAATTTCTAGTTCACTATTGATAAAAAATGAGTTAACACAGTTAACTCCTTTTTCTACTCAAATTAAAATAGTTAACTCCTTATTTATCTCAAATTAAGTCTGTTAACTCCCTTTAACTTGGGAATCTCCCTTTATGACTGAAACTCATCTTCAATCCTAACCGTTGATCTGAATCGATCTCAACCGTTGATGGATTCCAGGAAACTCTATTTAAGAGACCCTCATCTCTTCATTTGGGAGAGGATGAATTGATTTGCTATCGAATTGCTGTTGAAATTCATGCTCATATTTACGTACATTTCTTGCATACATTCTCATTTTTAGTTTAATCTCATTTTAGTTTAATCATGCATATGCTTAATCTAGTTTGCTTCATTTGTTCTTAGATTACATTGCATCTTTCATTTTCTTAGATTAATCTGTATACTCATTCTTAGCTTAATTCCATTGTCAAATCCTTCATTCTTAAAGGGTCTGGTTGCCTACACCTTGATTCTGAGGATATTAACAGGCAAAATCCCTTTAGATAGAAGGCAACAGGTCGCTTTGCAGGGCAAATTTTGGATGAACAATTCAATGTTCATTCTGCGATGAATCCGCAAATAAGGACCGTGTTGAAGTGTGTGTGTTAGCATAGGCCACATTTTCACGCATACACCTATTGCCTCCTTCATCTCAAAAAGCTCCTAGTCTAGGGCCAGGGTATCCTTTTTCCTAGTGTTGGATCTGGTTTACTTCCTTGTACCTTCATCCAAAGTCTTGTCCTTTAAGTTGTGGGTGTTAGGGTCTTGCTCCTTGCTAATGCTTTGATCACTCGCATAGTGAATGAACCTCTTGATGTTCTCATTATCCTTCAGGATGCTAGAGCTCTGCTCAACTATACCTTACACTGTCCTATCCATCGCATGAGTTCTATTGTTGACTTCTTCCACTCTTTTATCCATGCTTTGTTCATGCTCATTGACCCTATTCTTTAAGCTATAGGTCTCCCTTTCCAGAGTGCTCATTATATGTTTGAGATCAAGGATTTCATGGAAAAGCCACTTAGTGGTACGAAATTTGTCCACGATGTTGTTTTCCATATTCTTAAGGACATCCACGTCTAGGTTCTCCTTAGCAATGTCACTGAGGATGACCAGAGTAGGATCGATCAACTCCTCTAGCTAGATTTTGCCCTCTTCATTTTCTTTGACCTGAGTTTTGATTAGCTCTCATTTGATGCCCATATTAGCTGAAGCTGAGTCAAAGTTCTACCACACCACCTTCCTATCCTTCCCCATGACCGAGCATCTATAAGTGCTAGTGCCAAAATCCTCAAAGCCTTGTTCGAGTTCCTCCCTATTGATGGGTTCCCCTTCCACCTTCTCACTCTCCTCCCCCTGTTTGTCCTTATTGTCATCCAAGGTTTTCCTTTTCCGATTCCCTAACACTATGGCCTCCTTCTCTTTGCTTGCTGGCACTTTGATAGTGATGGTTCTCTTACTCTTCTTTTGTTCCTTACCATCCCCTTCCCTAATTTTTCCCTCTACCTCTACACTGTCTTCTCTCGTGTCCATCTCTTCCACCTGTTCATTGTAACCCTTGTCCAAAGAAGTATCAATGTCCTGTGTGGGCTCAGGGAGCACATTTTTCTCCTTGTTGTCAGTTTTGATGGTTTTTTTCCTCGAGCCACACTATAGGGTCTTAGAGTTCTCTGAATCCGTGTGCATCTCAAGACTTTCCTCTATATCTAAAGGCAAATAAATATCATCAGACTCACAAGAATCCCCTTTTATTTTCTTTCCCTCTTTCTTGTCTTTGATTTGTTTACTAATAGTCCTAGCTTTGAAGTATTCATAGATTAACAATAGTGGCCCCTCATGGAGCATTGGATTCCTAGTTTTCTTTTCTTGATACTCATTAATATTATCATTCATGGAAGAGTAAAGGTAAAAGGGGATAGAAATTTTTGCCCCATACCAAAAAATGGTTGAGTAACATGAAGTGGTAAGTGCATATGCGATCAAACCTAGTATCGAGAGTAATATATTTGATAATGGCACAAAGCACAAATCTCCACAAAGGCTTGATGGAGCTCAGGAGATAATGGGTACCTCTCTTCATCGGCACCTATTTCTCCTCTTGGTTCTTAGTGAACTCCACCACTACTTGCCCTGATACTTTTTGGACTCTGTAAAATTTCTTGCCAACGATAGGGATGCCAGTAATCAAGGAGATAATTTCTTCTGTTACAAAGAACTCCACCCCATTGATTTTGACCATGTCCTCGTTCTAGTTTCTAACCATACTTTTGGTTATAGAGGGTTTCCATCCATGGAGGTGTTCAATATAATTCATAATTTCCCCTTTCTTCAAGATGTTCCACACCTTGGATCTTCTTCTCCACTTTTGGGCTTCATCCTCTGGTTCCCTCCTGTGTCTTTCCCCAACCATCGTGTTCTTCTCAACGCAATCTTTTTAGTCAGTATTAGAACCCTTCAAAACCTACAAGCCTTCGACTCTCCTCGTTTTCTTACACCTTTTTTTTGCCTTGTGAGTTCACTTCCCACAAGTGGTACTTGACATAGGTTGATGGATATTGTAGATATGGGAAGTACGAGAAATATCGTACTACCACCTCAAAACTCTACACATTCTCCATAAATAATTATTTTCATAATAAATCCACACATGTTATTACTGACCACAACCTACAACTTACTAACTTTCATTATGGCATTTAATTATACCCAATCTACATGGGATATGATCCCTTTCGATGACCTCATTAAACTCTGATGGGATATCATGTCCATCTGTCCACTTAGCCACCTCATTATACTTGACTACCCAATTCACCAACCTGTCTGCCACATTGTTGGCCTCGAGGTACTCATGGGCCACATAGGTTTTTTCAAAAGTTTGAAGGTTATGGATGCATTCATCAATAATATTTGCAGCAGTCTAAGTAGGCTCGTTCCTCCCATTAAGGCAATCAATTATCTTTTTAGAGTCTCCTTCTAGCCAAAGAAATTTCACTCCAATTTCTTTTGCTAACTTGATTTTCTGGTGCACCACAATGGCCTCCACATAATGATTAGTTTGAATCCCAAGGGGTGCGGTGAAAGTAGCAATCCCTTTCCCATGTATATTTCTTATGATGCCACCAACCCCAGCCTTTCCCGAGTTTCCTTTGGATGCCCCATCAAAATTGGCCTTAAGCTAGTCCTTAGGTGGGAAAGATCAGATACAACCCTCCCTTTTATCTTTGACCCTTGTATTAAGAGGGGGGATGGGACCTTTAGTGTTGGTGTAATTTTCCATCAAAGTATTGAGACATTTTTGAAAAACCACTTTGGCATTAGACTCCTTGTCCTTGAAGATTCAGTTGTTCCACTCTTTCCAGACCCCCCAGCACACATGACGTAAGGTCCATATCCATAAAGTCTTGGATTCCTAATCAGCCATCCCAAATTGACATTGAACAAATAGCTCTAGAATATTGGATAGAATACACCAGGACAGGTTGAAATAAGACAGGAAAAGAGACCAAATAGAATTAATAAAAGGACAATGTATAAACATATGGTCAATACTCTCACTATTATTTTTGCATAAGATACATCTATTGGGCATCAGGTTACCTGAGTTTCAACAAGGATTTTTTTTTTAAAGTTGATATCTTAAGGGATGTAGGATTTATTTTTGTGGTAATTCATTCACCTCCCCCCTCCCCCCCTCTTAGTTACTTCTTTACATTTCAAATAGGTAGATGGACCCACTATCCAAACAACTTTAGGGGAAAGACCAGTGAATCCATTGTCCAAATGATCTATGTATTATTCCTTACAAAATAATATAAATGAATTGTACTTCCTCTTCCTCTTTCCTATCAACTGGACTATTCTTCTTCTTTTGATCTTGACACCAGATTACCAACTTCACATCCAATAATCCCTTGGATCACTTCCTAACATTTACCAAATTATATGCTTTTGTTTGCACACTTTGCACTTTATCCTCATATCAAAACATTTACCAAAAGGAAAAAATCCTTCCTTTATACTATAACCTTAAAAAAATTTCCTTGAGTCAGCCTCAAGGCTTTCCCAATTAATTATAAATAGGACCACATTAAGATAATTAATTATTTCACAATTACACAATAATGTTGGCTCATGGTCTTTACAACTTCTCACACATTCGACTTCAAACCTTGCACACTTGCTAACATCACCATCCGACTATCCTCTATCACTGTCTAACTTCACATATCATATTTCTATCTATGTTAGGAGATATAATCCATTTGTCAAAAATTTCTTCTTAGATACTTTGTTTGTATACTACTCTTTGTAGATCACACATATCTTCTGCATGTCTTCTCTGTATTTGATGCACATTTAACCTCGACATCAGGATAGAGTGTAGAACACGTCCTTAACCACACTTTACTTGATCTTTCATACATTATTAGTATGACCTCGATCTTTTTCTACTACTTTACTAGTCTTTACAAATACCATACTATGTTGTCATCAATGACTAACAGACTCATGAATGCTCATATCAATCATGCTAACAATCTCCCACGTGCTCTGGCAATGCTTAGGATACTCCCCCAAAGGAATACCATTAGTATTCATGTTAACACTCTCCCCCTTTGGTATTGATGGCAATATAGATGAAAAATATCTAAGTTCCAAGAATACCAAAACAACACTCTGTTGTTGTTATTCTCTTTCTTTCAAATCCTCTTCATCGATCAAATTTGAAATCCTCTAGAAAATTTCTTTGTTCTACATATAAACAACCCACATTAGTTGTTCACACACTAAATAACTCTACATAGGAGATCTCAATCTCTCCCCCATTGAGGGATCTTCTCCAATACATGGTACTACTCTATACAATCTCTCTCCATAGTACTAAGGAGGTGTTTTTCATGTATTGTCTCCCCCATTGACATCAATTACAAATGCATCATCATGTCAATCATTTGCTCCAAATATTCAATCAACTCAAGTGTTAAAAGACATTGTTCAAGACCAATTACCAAGAGTCCTTGAGGACTCTGCTCATCTTAGACACTCCCCCATTAAGGCAACATCAACATTTAGTCCAATCAAACAATATTGTTATGTACCATTGGACTAATGCAATCTTTGCATCAACTACTCTAAAGTAGGCAGGGGCATAACCCCAAGCATACCTCTCAAGTACTCAAATGTATCTTAAGGAAAAGGCTTCGTAAAAATATCTACAATTTGATCTTTTGTACTTGTATATTCCAATTTGATTTCTTTTTCTACAACTTTCTCTCTCAATACATGATATTTAATAGATATATGCTTAGTCTTAGAATGCAATATAGGATTCTTAGACATACTCAAGATACTTATGTTGTCACAATGTATGATAAAAGGATCTAAAAATTCTATCCCAATATCCTTTAACATCTAGTTCATCCACATGATCTGATTACAATCATTTGTTTCTACCACATACTCTACTTCTGATGTACTCTATGAAGTACAATCTTGTTTCTTGCTTAGCCAAGAAACTAGTCTTCCTCTAAGGAAAAATGCTCCACTACTAGTGCTTTTTATGTCATCCAAACTACTTGCCCAGTTTGCATCAATATAAGCACATAAATTGAAATCACTTGATTTGTCATACCATAATCCATAATCCATAATCAATTGTACCCTTCAAATATCCGAATATCCTTTTTACTATTGCATAATGATACTCCTTAGGATCGGCTTGAAATCTAGCTACATTCCTAACTATATTTTCTATATCTAGTATAGTGTGAGTTAGATACTACAAACCTCCAATCACTGATCTATACTTCTTCTGCTCAATTGTAGGCATCTCATCTATGCTAGATAACTTGTGACCAGCCACCATTGGTGTACCAATAGGCTTACAACTTTCCAAGCCAAATCTTTTCAACAAGTCTTTCAAATACTTAGCTTATGATACAAAAATATCATTTCTATGTTGCACAATCTATAAACCCAAGAAAAAATTCATCTCACCAATCATACTTATCTCAAACTCATTCTCATCTCTTCAACAAACTTATCACTTGCTTAATCATTACCTCCAAAGATTATGTCATTAGTAAATATCACTATTATCATTAAACCATTCTCAATTTCTTTCAAATATAAATTACTATCTTCCATACCTTTAGAAAATCCATGTTTTGCCAAATACTTATCCAACCTTGCATACCAGGTTCTAGGTGCTTGCTTTAGACCATATAGTGCTTTCTTCAATCTACATACCATATCCTTGTCTTTTGACAAAGGAAATCCTTCAATCTACTCAATGTAAGCTTCTTCTTCAAGTTCCCCATTCAGAAAGCCTTACTTGACATCCATCTGATACACTTTGAACTTCTTACTTGTTACATAAGCCAAAAACACTCTCATTGCTTCCATTCTAGCTATAGGGGCATATGTTTCTTCATAATCTATTCTTTCCTACTATGAATATCCTTTGCATACTAATCTATCTTTTTGTTTTATAACTTCACCTTGTTTATTCATCTTGTTTCTAAATACCCATTTAGTTCGTATAACATTATTGTCTTTAGGCCTAAGAACCAATTCCTATGTTTCATTCTTCACAATAAGATCTAGTTCTTCCTTCATTGCTTGAATCCAATGATCATCCTTGCATGCCTCATCTATAGTCTTAGGTTCAACTTGAGAAATCAAACATAATTCCTCATGTACTCTATTCCTATCATTACTACTTTGTCTTTACTTCCAATCATCTGCTCTGTGGAGTGATTCTTTGTCAGGTTCTTGTTGGGTGTAGCAATTACTATCTCAATTCGCATCTCTTCTCTTGGTTCAACTCTTTGTTCTCCTCTTTTATCAATAATTTGTACATCATTCTTCAAGTCATTGAACTAGTCTCAAAGAAAACTCCAGTATTTTCATGGTTAACCTTTGGATCAACAATAGTCACCAAAGTTATCTCTTCTATTACTTCCTTTTTCTTAACCAATTCAAGCTCATTATATTTATCATCACAGTCATTCAAGAATCTTTCCATACTTGCTTTAAATTCTTCATCTTCATCAAAAAGTGTTTTCTTTCTATTTTTCTTACTCTCTTAGGACATTTGCACAAAAAATGAACAAATTCTTTACATGTCCAACAAATGAAAATTTTCATACCTTTTGGCTTTCTTTTTATAAGGAGATCAATGCCTTCTTTGATTTTCTTATCTTCTTCAGATCTAGATTTGACTTTGCTTGTGCTTCTATTATTTTGTATGTAACAAAAAAATTATGGATCTGGAAACTCAATACTCTGTTCTATACACAATGATGATATCTCACCAAGGAGCTCCATCTTCTGAAAGTTAAAATTTTCTTCATTTGACTTAGGACTTTCTTTTTAGATGTGACTTGCCATTGATCTCCCAAATCTATTAAGCTTTTTCTTCAAGGACTTGAGGCTCTAATACTAATTGTTAGAAAGTAAAGTCCACTAATATAACTAAGAGGGGGGAGGAGGGGGCGGGGGGGGCGGTGAATTAGTTATACAACTATTATAATACTTAACAACCTTACTAATTCTTAACCATATGAGAAATGTAATCATCAACCATAACAAGATACTCATACATAATAATACCACATATGTTAACTAGGGAAACCCTTGATTAGAGGGAAAACCTTGGCAGGGATGGTGCCCACAGAATGATGTAGTAACATATATGTTCCTTGTTAGAGGATGGACCCTATTAGGAGTCAAGAAAAACATTCACTACATATCAGTCCCTATTAGGAGACTTGAATCTTGATTAGGAGTTGTGCCAACCCTATTACGAGTTGTAGAAGGCAAATGGACCCACTACCCAAACAACTTTAGAGGCAAGACCAATGAACCCACTATCCAAATGATCTTTGTATTATTCCTTACAAAATAATAGAAATGAACTATACTTGTACTTCCTCTTCCTCTATCCCATCAACCAAACTGTTCGTCTTCTTCTGATTGTGATACTAGATCACCAACTTCACATAAAATAATCCCTTGGGTTGCTTACTTGCATTACCAAATACTCTTCTCTTATTTGCACACTTCACACTTCATCCTCATATCAACACATTTACCAAAAGGAAAATATCCTTCCTTCATACTATGCCCTTAAAAACAATTCCTTGAGTCATTCTTGAGGCTCTCCCAATTAGTTATAATAGGACCACATTTAATTAGTTCATAATTACACAATATTGTCGACTCACCATCTTTACAACTTCTCACATGTGCAACTCCAGACCTTGCACACTTGATAATGTCATCATCTGACTGTCTTCTATCACTGTCTAACTTTACATATCACGATTCTATCTTTGTCAAGAGATACAATCCATTCATCTAAAATTGCTTCTTAGATACTCTGTCTATATACTACTCTCTGTAGATTACACATATCTTCTACATGTCTTTTCCATACTTGATACACACTTAACCTTACCATTAAGACATAGTGTAGAATACATACCTAACCACACTTTACTTGATCTTCTGTATAATGTTCGTATGACCTCAATCTCTATCTGCTACTCTACCAATCTTTACAAAAACCATACTATGTTGTTATCAATGAGAAACACAGTCATGCATGCAACGTGTCAATCATGCTAACAATTTGCCACATGCTCTGGCAATGCTTAGGATGCTCCTCCAAAGGAATACCATTAACATTCATGCTAATAGTGTTCCCAGATCGATCAAAGATTAGTCAAAGAGAGGCAAATGTAATCACCTAAAAGTGGTCATTTAGATTATGACTCCCCTTTCTAACAATTTTTTATAATTTATCTATCACTTTTTTTTTAATCAAATCATAATTTTCTTATTTATTGATTATAACCTATGGTTTGACCACTTTATCCTAAGTCTTTTATTTAATTGAAAGAACTTGTCCCCTTTTGATTAAATAGAATCCGCAATTCCCACTCATCCTAAGTGTTCACATGAAAATATATTTTCCTATTTTAGAAATAAAAGAAAAGGCATTTTTATCTTACATGAGGGGCACACTTTCTAAGGTGGGTGGAATCTTTACTCTCTCCCACACATTTTTTGCCTCTTAAAAATATGCATTGATCTTTCTTAGGTAAGATTCTTGTGCACATGAATCACTCAAGACTCATTCTACCCTTGATTTTGCCTCTTATTCCCTACTGTCCATTTCTCTTAAAAAGGTAGGTTCTCTCCTCACTCTCTAATCCATTCTAGTTTATGCTAACATTATGTTGTAGGTTTTTTAGAGCTTGTTGGAATACTTGGAACACTTACTTTGCACTCATCTTGCTTTTGCATCTCTCGCTTATATTTAGCTTAGTTTCCTTTTATGAATTAACATATCTCACATATCTTAAATAGGGGATCTTGTAATTCTTCATACTTGTTAGCTTAATCTTGCACCTTGCATTTCATTTAGCTTACATGCATTTGCATTGCACTCTCTTGATTCTTAGATATTTGCATTTTTGCCTCTACTCTTTGAATCTTCCATTCTATGGTGCACCCTGCAAGGTTCACTTAATCTAGGTTCATTTGAGAGTCATAATCTCGTAGCTCTTTCATGTCATAGATATGAAGCTATAGGCTGCCTCTTGAGATGCTCTTCATCATGAGTATTCTCAAGTATAAGGCTTTATAAAGTGTGTCCACATTTCTGACATATTGAAACCAACACTTACATAAGTCGGTGAAGTGTGAATATCCATTTCTCAAATTTTATTATTATAACTCTTCTCCAATGTACAATGTAATGCTCTAATTTGTTGATGTGCACTTTAATTTTAATCTTTGTTCTTCTACTTCAAGTGTACCTTTAAATCTAGAATATGAATAAAAAGTTAGATGTAACACAATTTCACTTTTGATTTGCACTCAATTATCCCTCACAATCCATTTTCCCCAATATAGTCAATTTAAAACAATTTCCACTCTATACAAAAAATATTTGAGTATATCAAACTGCAACGTCTATTTTTCTCATTTCAACTTAACCCAAACTTTTATTAAAATCCAACAACTTTTTCAACTAATTGATTGAATTATCATCATTATTGTACTTGTCGTAGGCAATGTACTATTGCATTCAATTTGCTCTTTATTCAATTAATTTCCACCAATGATAATTGTTTATTTTTCTGGTTTTAAAAATAGTTTTCATAAAGTTTAAATTCATAATTATTAATTTTTCTAATAGAAATAAATATTTATTTGCTTTATGATTGGTTCAAATTGATTTGTGTTATAGGAGCCTTTTTTTCTTCACCATGTTGCAATATTTTTGTTGTAATTATAGTATATGATATAATTTGAGTTTAAAAAATGTTAATAAAATAATCACATTAAAATAATCTTAATAAAATAATTACATAAGAGTGAAACTTAATGAATATTTCACTAAAAGAATCTTTTTTTTAGAGTAATAATAAAAAATAAAATTGTAGATAATTAAAAAAAAATATAATTCAAAAAATATATTAAAAAATTATCTATAAAATTTGAAACAATTGAAAAACATATTACAAACATTCCATTCATAATTATATGAATATTAAGAAATCAAACACACAATTAAATTTTATAAATGTTTATATTTACTTAAGCTAATATCTATTTACTATGTTAAAATTTTTATATGTTTAGATACATTTTTAGTTAGCATATAAAAGTATAATATTACAATAAAACTATAAAATTTATTATTTAAATTATATTTTCTATTACTATTAAAACTATAAGGTAAGTACATGCCACTAGATGACACTTGTTATATAAACCCCTTCTAAGATATAGATCCTATGAGCTATTCATTACCCACCTACAAACATGCATTTTTGGTATACTATAGCTAATTTACCTAAATTATATGATTGGAAAATGTAAATATTTAACGATCAATTATTTATTTACTAACACAATATAGTATAGCTAATCAAGATTATGGCTAGAAAATATCTATGATTATGCTATGTACGAATTAGATCTTTACTTACAATATAATATTACCGGCTTTCTTGAATAAAAAAGCTATTGTTCTCTTTCCAATAGTAAACCAGCGTCATCTGGAAATCAGTTAGCTTGCCACATAAGAAATCAAAAAGCTATCGTGCCATATCGTCAGCACAAAGCCGAATAAGAATAAGAACAAATATTTCAAGCCTGGAGACAAACCACCGAATCCGAAATAATTGAGTTTACAAAAGATAATTTTCGGAGACCACTGAGAATGGGAGAGATCCACCACAACAACTAGCCAAAGGTTTAGAATGAAGGAACACTCATTTATGTTAAACACGAAAAGTGGGTCCAAGTCCAACCTAATTTTGGAATGCAACTGAAATCCAGGCCTAGGGAATCGTATGTGTGTCCTCCCGTTACACATTTCAATGTCTCGATAATGTTGTTTATTTTTCCTTTGCTTTTGGGATCAGTCTCTTTTCATGTGTATATATAGCTATTTGTCCTGATAATTTGTGCAGGGCAATTTGATCTTGAGCACCTGAGTAAGGTTCTTTCAAGGGAAAACATGGGACAGGGAAGAGTTGATATGGTGGTCAGGCTCGATGGGGTTGCTCTTGTTACTATTACCAATCCGCCTGTAAATTCTCTCTCAATTCCAGGTACTCTTTTGCTTCACTCTTTTTGTTCTTAATGCTTTTAAAATAAATTTTGTGGGTATATATGATCAGAGACATGGAAACTTCCTGTTTAAGCTCTTCTTTGTTGTGGGCATTTGATCAATGGCGTGGATAAGCTTCTCGTCAGTTTGTAACCATTGTAAATAATTCATTCTGAAGAGTGGTTATGGTTTAGTGGGTGTTTGTCTGGTTGCAATCGGTCCATGTTTCAAGTCTATTCATGTTATGTAGAGTAGCCACGCAGGTATGCTGAAATTTATTTTTGTGTAGGTTTTCTGCGTCAAGTGTAAGATATAGAGTGAGCCGTATGTACAGATATTTAAACATCGAATTGTGTTTGCACTTTGGTGGAATGTTTAAGTGAAACTACGCAGTTAGAAGAACAGGGAAGAGGCATAAAATGCCTTACACAATTTAATTGCTCCTCCTAGGTTGTCGAGGAAGGGACCTAGACCATGATAATTCTATTAATTAGGTTAAATTGATGTTTTCAATTTGTATATTTATTTCTGGATTCAGCTGTGTAGTAATTTGTGTTTTTGCATCAAACAGTTCACAGCTGAATCGAGAAATAAACATACAATCTGATCTATGGAGCGTGGAAATCTAATCTCTCCGATTGATATTTTCATTTCATTTAGGGCTCCTAATGAATTTTTTGTGACGGAATGAAAGCTTAGAGTTGCCTGAGGTACCTAGATGTGCATCGGTGGTTTATGATCTTGATGATGCTTTTTTAATCACGTGTCCATACGTAACCTATGACCATGTTTCCTAGTTTAAAGTGCAGTCGCTTAAGAGCTGTGAATTAGAACACTGGATATTATCTGTTAATGGTAACCATAGTAATCCTAAGCTAACCAAAATTTACCAACATAAGAGATCTTTTAGCTTTCTTTCGTAAGTAACATGTCCATGAGATTGGTTTCGGTGTCCAGTCAGAGTAAGCGCCAGAACTTAGGTTTATCAATAGGTTTTAAAGATGGTTAACCTTGTGGTTATTTGGTGAAAATATCAGTCTTCGCCATTAGGATAAACAATTAGAGAAATCTTTAGGAGGATCAACCTCTTGATACCTTACAATGCTTGTTTCTTCCTTATACATCTTGGGCCATGTTAACGTGGTTTGGGTAAGCTTATATTGTACTTTAGCATGGACCAGGATGAAACATAGTTACCAGGAAATTCCATCAGAGGAGCATGAACTGCACATACGTTCCCTTAACCACAATTTCTGGTGACAACATTTATACATAATATGGCTGTTTCCTTATTCATTGACTTATGTACCCTAATTTGATTGGTGTGCTCAACCGTGTTCTGGAACCAGTACCCCTGTGGCTCTTGGGAAACATGGGCTCAGCTCAGTCTATTATAGTTACATCAGTTAAGGAGTTAAGGATCGCACTATTGCATTGTGGGGTTTTCAACATGGTCGATGCTCGCAATTGATTTCTTGGATAGAGCATCCCCTCCACCCTATCCCCCCACCACCTGTATATGACAAAAGGGGAATTTTTCTGGAGAGCTAGATTATCCATCACTAATCCCAATGATGAGCAATGTAAATGACCTGAGATGGTGATTCAAAAGTCCCTATACAACTTGTTCTTTAATTTCTCTCTTAAAAAGACATTTTGATTTGAGGTTTGATGTGAAGGAAACAAACTACGTTTTTTAAATTAATTAACATTATAGCTTATAATCAGTTTCCTGTGCAAATTTACAAGTTTTTCCATGCAATTGAGGATCTTGTTTCTTAGAGTTTAATGTTGGTAACTTAACTCTCTTTTCTTCTGCAATCTGAAATCTGTTATACATTTGTGCTTTCCAACTTTCAATGCTTGTGCTGGGCATCTTATTTGCATTTTATGCATTGAACTTTGTGAACTTATTTAATCTAATGAACATTTATATTTTTTCTGTGCAGTCTTGTTAGGATTGAAAGAGAAATATGAGGAGGCTATGCAAAGATCTGATGTGAAAGCAATAGTCATTATTGGTATAAGCAGAAATGATGATTTGGTGCTGTTTAATTATTTTACTCTCAATGGACTTGTGAATACTGATATGTTAATTAGAACTTTGCAATTGTGTATATGATAATAAATTGATAATGATAACAACAGTGTGTAGTTGAATGCCACTTGTTTTTTGTGATGTTTGAGCAGCTGACAGTGGAACATTACTCTTGTCTTACAGGATCAGGTGGTAAATTCTCTGGGGGTTTTGATATAGGAACACTAGGAAATGTAAAATCTGGAGGTATGAGAAATATGATTTATGTTTAGTTTTCTTTAAGTAAACTTTGAAATCCTTGTCTCTCCGATTAAACCACATGACTGCACAGGACCACTGCCCAGTGGGGAGGACATTTCAGTGGGACTTGTAACTGGATTATTGGAAGGTAAATATGACTGGATTTGCTGATTACCATGTGGTATTTTTTGTCATGTCAGGGAAAGCTGATTTAGAACTCATTAAATTTTTTATTTAAAATTTGTGCATTAATTTATTTTTCTTACAGATCAGTTGTTTCTTGCTGATATGAAATTATTTGTATGAGTGTATAGGTGCAAGGAAACCTTCTGTTGCTGCTATCCAAGGTCTTGCTCTAGGGGGTGGACTTGAGATTGCAATGGTATGCATTCGTTCTTTTTGTTGTTATTCATGTAGGATGCTTACTAGAAGGGTTGTAATCAATCTAGGCTTGTACATTGGTGAGGCTGTTTAATCTGTATTTTGTTTTTATTTGTTCAAAGGTATCACATGAAAGAGAATTTCATTGGTGATATTGTTTATTCTTGTAGGCTTGTCATGGGCGGATAGCCACACCACAAGCTCAACTTGGGTTACCTGAACTACAGCTAGGAGTTATCCCTGGTTTTGGTGGTATGTTAATCTGGATTTGGTGAACTGAAAAATTCTTATTACTGTAGAAAACTTGTTGACACAAACTTATATCGGTAAACTGGAATCCTTCATAAATGGTGCTTGTTAGGGCCATGAAGTTCTTCAATGGGATTAAACCTCCAATTTTCATCTTTTGTGCTGATTTCAGCGGCTTCCTTTAAATTGAACAATATTAATTCATGATCTCCTTCCCTCTAATCATAATGGTATTGATCACTTTGATGTAGGCACACAGCGGCTTCCACGCCTTGTTGGCCTCTCAAAAGCACTTGAGATGATACTGGTAAGATTCTTTCTCTCTTGCCTGACTTTCATATTAAATGGTTTCTCTTTGCAATATTTTTGTGGTTTCTTCATTTGATCTTTTCTTTCCTTATGTGATTTCTACATCCAATTTGTCAATGCAGTTATCGAAACCAATCAAATCTGAAGAGGCAAGTGAGTTAGGGCTTGTTGATGCTATAGTATCTCCTGCCGAACTGTTGAATACAGCTTGTCGGTGGGCATTAGACGTTGCAGACTTTAGAAGGCCTTGGGTACACAGCCTTTACCGGACTGACAAGTTAGAACCTTTGGGAGAGGCACGTGAAATCTTAAATTTTACACGAAATCAAACAAAAAAGAGAGCTGCCAATCTCAAGCACCCACTTGTTTGCATCGATGTTATTGAAGAGGGTATAACATGTGGACCGATGGCTGGTTTGCGCAAGGTAGGAATTTGTGGGTTTTAATGTGTACATATATGTTTTCTTTTTCAGTAGTCATGGTCACAGGCCTTTTGATCCTTACTCTAGAACTATGGCCAGCAAGTACTGATTGTTGGCAGGACAATCATCAATGGTGACTGGGGAAGAATGTAGATCCCAATGATTCATTGAACATTTTGCTCACAGATTTCTGTTGTTTTTATTTTGGTGTGTTGGACAGGAAGCAAGTTCTTTTCAAGAGCTTATTAAGTCGGACACTGCACAGGCATTGATTCACATCTTCTTTGCCCAACGTTCAACCTCAAAGGTGATAAGCACCATAACATTAGAAAGTGAGGTTCACAGAACTGGAGTTTTAAACGTTTCCACCTTTTTTGGAAGTGAGAATTAGGAGTTGTTTTTGCAGGTTCCTGGAGTTACAGATATAGGTTTAAAGCCAAGAAAAATAAGCAAAGTTGCTGTTGTTGGTGGGGGTTTAATGGGCTCTGGTATAGCCACAGCGCTAGTTCTGAGTGGCTATCCTGTGATCCTTAAAGAAGTAAATGAACAGTTCCTTCATGCCGGTCTTGACCGAATTAAAGGTCTGAATGTGATGTGATATTTTTCTTATTGTACTTGCATTTCCTTGGATTGATCATCCTTTCCACTCTTCTCAAAGGGTGTGCAAAGACTACCGTAACTACTGATTATCCAGCTTCTTTTTTGATAATCAAGATCTGTATTATAAGTTCAGCTGCATGGCAAATTCAGCTACTTTGTACTAGGGGTATTATATTTGTTTGTGTAATCCATTGAGGATGCAATCGACTTGCTTCTTACTTCAGCCTGATTGCTTGCAGCAAACTTACAGAGCCGTGTAAAGAAAGGCAAAATGAGCCAAGAGAAGTTTCAGAAGACATTCTCGCTAGTACAAGGAGTTCTTGGCTACGAAAGTTTTAGAGATGTGGATATGGTAATTGAAGTAAGTATAATATTCCATCGTGTTCTTGCCAGCTATTACTAAGCAACATCATCTTTATTTTTTTCATGTGGAAAAAGTTTGTTACATGAAGCTGACTGCCTCAAGTGGCTTTTATGTAGGCTGTAATTGAAAAAGTCTCCCTGAAACAACAAATATTTGTTGACCTTGAGAGAAACTGTCCAGCACATTGTGTACTAGCAACAAACACATCTACTATAGACTTAAACCTGATTGGTCAAAAGACCAATTCACAGGATCGGGTTGTTGGGGCACACTTTTTCAGGTATTACTATTTATTCCGAACTTCTCATATGTGTGAGGCCTTCTGTTATGAGATTCACCCTTTTGCTTTTCATATTCAATGTCTTTATGCATTATGTATCACTAATTGATAGTTAAAAATTATTCTGGTTTCATATTTGTGTACATTTTCTATTAACTTTTGATGGTCAATCTCTAAATGCTATCTATTGGAAAAGTCTATCCATTGAATAATTTTCGTTTAGTCCATTTAAGATGTTGACTGTTTTATGATAAATTTATGCTGCAGTCCTGCACATGTCATGCCACTTCTTGAAATAGTGCGGGCAGAAAAGACATCACCTCAAGTTATAATTGATCTCATGGATGTTGGAAAAAGGATCAAGAAAACTCCTATAGTGGTTGGAAACTGCACTGGGTTTGCTGTCAACCGCATGTTTTTTCCATACACTCAATCAGCTTTATTGTTGACCGATCTGGGCTTAGATGTATATCAAATTGATAGAGTCATTACTAAGTTTGGAATGCCTATGGGTCCATTTAGGTACTGATTAACATTGGATAACTATTTTGTTGCAAGCTTTCAAGCATTTGTCCAGGTGACCATTTATTCTAATTCATTTATAACTATCTGCAGGTTGGCTGATCTTGTTGGTTTTGAGGTTGCAGTGGCAACAGGGATGCAGTATTTAGAGCACTTTCCAGAACGTGTCTATAAGTCACTATTGATACCATTCATGATGGAAGACAAAAGAGCTGGTAAAAAACTATTAAGATGTCTACACATCTGTAATATGCATAAGCATATGTCATTGTCCCTTGGAATGACAAAGCTCTGTTTTTTTTGGTAAATAGATAGCTGGGTGGGGCTAGCTCCCATTATATTGATATCAGAAAACGGATTAAAGTTTAAATCATGTATCAACAACTAACAGACCAGGGGTAGATATCCCAAATATTTTCTGTTCTTTGTCCCTAGCTAAATATCCACGTAAACAATGTTGGATATACCCTAGGCCAGCTGACTTTACACTTGTAGACAAAAAGGATTTTTCACAATATGAGACACCAAAACACTAAGAAACCATCTATCATCATGGACCACATCAGGCTTAAGAGGGTCTCCTGTGCTTGCTTCCCTGAGTGGTGTGGCGCCTCTGGTGACCCACAGGCTTTGAACTGTCAGAGTCATTCAGGGAATGTCCACTTTCTGCTGTGAGCTTCATCCTCTCTGCATGGGCCATGCGTGCAATGGCTGGGTAATCATTCTTGCATTTTTGGTGTGCCACACCCTTTGCTATTTCCTCCCCATCCTTTCTGTCAAAACCTTGCCAATCTTCACCAGTATCTAGGAAGGATGGAAAATCAGACAGGACAATTCCCTTCCGGCACCCTAAAGTCCTCTTTCTGCTGTGAGTCCACCAGCCACTCCACCACTGGAAGTGGGAGAGTGGCCGCTGCTATCTATAGAAAGGAGAGGTGCTTGTCTATAGCCTTAAATCTGCTCATTAGCGTATCTAGTTCCATCATTGTTATGAGGGGGAATCTCCTGGTTACCACTTCAAAACTTCGCTTCGGCCCCACATAATACTATTGTGCCATAAGGATGGTATTCTGGGCATAAACATTGCCCAACACGATATCAATTTCACCTAGGTAGTTGTGCTTAACAATCTTTGGCAGAGATTTTTGGCTTTTGCCCTTGGGACACCTCTGCTTAGAGAAAAGGCCAGGAACATGGTCATGATAGCTGTGTTAACTCTGTACCTATGGTAGGTTCACAGACATTCCCATCCCAGAACCTTTCTAACAACATTAAAGATAAACAGGTGCCTGACTAAGAGCATTCGTGGTAGGTGTATGCGTGAATATGTGGCCTTTGCTAACACACACACTTCAACACAGTCATTGTATGCGGATTCATCCCAGAATGAACATTGGATTGTTCATCCGAAAATCAGCCGGCAAAGCGACCTGTTGCCTTCTATCTAAAAGGAATTGCTTGTCAGATATCCTCAGATTCGAGGTGTTTAAGCAACCGGACCCTGTAAGAACGAAAGATTTGAAAGAAAATGTGACTAATCTATATGAGAATGCAGATTAATCTAGAATGAGAAATGCATTCTAATCTAAGAACAAGTAAAGGAAACTAGATTAATCATATGCATAGCATGCTAAATGAAATTAAGCTAGAACATGAATATCTTATGAAAGTAAGGAGCTCAAATGAATGCACAATCCAGTAGCAATTCGATGCAAATTCTCATTCAACCTCTCCCAAAATGAAGAGATGAGGGTCTCTTAAATAGACTTTCCTGAAATCCATCAACGGTTGAGATCGATTTCAATCAACGGTCAAGATTAAAGGTGAAGTTCAGTCATAAAGGAAGATTCCCAAATTAAAGGGAGTTAACTGATTTAATTTGAGTAAAAAAAGGAGTTAACTGATTTAATTTGAGTAGAAAAAGGAGTTAACTGATTTAACTCATTTTTGATCAATAGTGAACTAGAAATTTCCTTTTTTGAACTGAAGAGAGATTTTGGTGAGATATTTAATTTAATAAAATTAGATATGCTCTCATAATTACTTTTTCTATTTAATTAAATAATCCTTTAATTAATTAGAGACACTTTTCTTATTTAATTAAATAACTTCATTTAATTAATTAGGAATAGCTTCTCATTTAATTAAATAATTTTGTTTAATTAATTAGAAGTAAGTACTCCATTTAATTAAATAATTTTCTTTCATTGCTTAGAAATACCTTTCCCATTTAATTAAATAATTACATTTAATTAATCAAGATAGGCGTATTTATTAAATTAAATAAATTTAATTTCATAGTACATTAGCCTTAAGATATAATTTAATTTAATTAAAGTATAAATACTTAGTAATTAAAATAAATATTAATCAATAGGTTTAATGTGACTAATATGAGTAAATACTATAGGAATTAAATAATAAGCATGATGAATGCAGATTAGGGTTTTCTGCATCTGACAATTAAGTCAAGTAGCGAGTAGTAGAATAAGAATTTGCCTAGTAAAATAGGACTTAGGATTGATCAGAAATAGCCCAGAATTGGTATCATGGCAATGAGCCAATTTTGGGGTATTACATTTTGCCCCTCTTTGAATGAATGTGTGAGCAGCACGTTCAATTCAAAGATAATCAGAAAACATGATGCGAACATGAGATTGGTTCCGAAGTTGATTACACGGAGACCAATTAATAAGCTTTTAAGGATTATCTCTAGAACAGAGCTTAATCCCAAGGAATCCAAGTAGAGCACTTAGATACCTAAGATCGATAGCATTTAAAAGACTATCTCCAGAACGAAGCGTAATCTTTAAGGATCCAGACAGAACGTCTAGATACCTGAAATTGATAGTATTTAGAAGATTATCTCCAGAACGAAGCATAATCTTCAAGGATCCAGATAGAACACCTAGATACCTGAAACTGAAAGCATTTAGAAGATTATCTCCAGAATGGAGCTTAACCTTCAAGGATTCAGATAGAACACCTAGATACCTAAGATTGATAAAAGATAACAAGGTCCAATCATGAGTTGTAGAATCATCCCCAGAACGAGGCTTGATCCTCAGGAGTCGAGGTTTAGATTGTCCCAATACCTGTCCATCGAACTCTGAGAAGAGTTGTTATAAAGTTGATCAATTGATGAAAAGATAAGATAGATGGCAAAGATGCCAGATAGAAGGGAACAAGATGCCCCGAGTGATGAGATGCCCCAAGTGATAAGGACATAAGATGGGAACTAGATGCCCTGAGCAATAAGTATTTAATGATGTAATCATCCTACCCCCTCGGGAGCGAAATTGAAAAACGACACACCAGAAATATGATTTGAAGCAGTATATCATGAGATATAGAAGAAATCTGAGATTCAACAGAATCTAGAAGAGATTAGAACGATCTAAAGAAGAGATTAGAACGATCAGAAGAATATGAAGAGATCAGAATGATCTGAAGAAATATGAAGAGATCAGAATGAGCTGAAGAAATTTGGAGAGATCAGAATGATCTGAAGAAATATGAAGAGATCAGAACGATCTGAAGAAATATAAAGAGATCAGAACGAGCTGAAGAAATTTGGAGAGATTAGAATGATCTGAAGAAATATGAAAAGATTAGAACGATCTGAAGAAATATAAAGAGATCAAAACGATCTGAAGAAATATGAAGAGATCGGAACGATCTGAAGAAATATAAAGAGATCAGAATGATCAAAAGAAATCTGGAGGTTGATTCGAAGTGATTTCGAGATCCAAAAGACTAAGTTTGAGTTGAAAAGATTCCAAGAATTGCAAAGTATCAGAAAGATTTGGATTGCACAAAAAATTTTAAAATGCATTTTGAGCCACTTAAGTGTGTCAGATTTCGAATTTGATCCCAAAAAATGGGTTAAAAGCAACCAAAGTAGCCAAGAGGGTGATTAATCAATCATTTGTGCAGTTCATGAAAGAACATGATACTTTGAAGAGATGAGCAATCCCTCATCAGAGAAGGTGAAAGTAGATTTGCAATTGAATCGCATGCTTATGCAAGTGAAGTATGCAATGCAAGACTATGTTAAATGCAACCCTAGGTCTGGTTACCGAGCCTCGATATTTAATCATCACCGGATATAGAACAAAGCTCGTAGGTCATACAATTCCCACTGACATTGCAATCATGGAAATATGAATATAACATACATTATTGGTTTGTCGGGATTAAATGTAAGCATTCGAGGCACACGAAGTCAGAATGACCAGAACATTTGTCCCTTTTAATGTAGCAAGTTAACATAAGCATCAGAACATAAACGCTAGGATGACCTGAATTTTGCTTGCATGACAGGCACACCAAACACACGGGAGATTCCTCCTATGCTAAGTATTCAGTATTCATTCTGTCCGCAATGACCCTTGCGTTCGTAACCTGAGACAGAAGTGTGCTAGATATACTCGCAGTGACCTGTATGTTCACTTAGCAGGATGAGTATCAATATTTACTGTAGCATGAAGAGTTTACTCCAACAAACAAGGAGAAGAACCAATGTCATTGACGTATCTGTATAAAAGGAGTCGAGGTACAAACGGCCATCCAATATGAGATAGAGGCTCTTATAGTGGACACCCCTCTTATAGGAATATATCAACTTATTGGAACTAAACTGTAAACAGAAAGCAAAGAAAAGATCATGCCCCCAGTCATTACTTCTCTAGTCGAAGATGACATCATCAAGTTGCTCGAGGAGATATGATAAAGCAAAAACAAAGCAAACAAAAGAAAAGCTCAGCATATCCAAACAAGTATATCATTTTTTTTGAGTTCAATGTTTTCGAGATTGATGTCAAGTGTCAATGTCCAGAACAAGTTTGAAAGAAATCTCATCAGTAGGGGTGACGACAGTAGGCAGACGCAGTCAGAATGACTGGTGACTGAGGTCAAAGAGAAATCTTCACGATGAAGAACCTAAGACGGACTGAGCGACAGTAGACAGACACAGCTAGGACAACTGGTGACTGACGCAAGAGAGATCTTTCATAAAGGAATCTAGAGACATGACCTTAGCAACAATAGGCAGATACAGCTGAAACAACTGGTGACTGTTGCGAAGGAGATTCTATGAGGAGAATCTTGAAAAGAGAGTGACATTTGCGATAGTAGGCAGACGCAGTGAGGACCACTGGTGACTATCGTGAAAGAGATTCTATGAGAAGAATCTCAAAAAGAGTGACACTAGCAATAGTAGGCAGACGCAGTGAGAACCACTGGTGACTGTCGCGAAGGAGATTCTATGAGGAGAATCTCAAAAAGAGTGACACTAGCGACAGTAGGCAGACACAGTGAGAACCACTGGTGACTGTCGCAAGAGAGATCTTCCATAAAGGAATCTGGAGACATAACCCGAGCAACAGTAGGCAGACACAGCTGAAACAACTGGTGACCGTTGCAAAAGAGATTCTATGAGGAGAATTTCGAAAAAGAGAGGCACTAGCGACAGTAGGCAGATGCAGTGAGGACCACTAGTGACTGTCGCGAAGGAGATTCTATGAGGAGAATCTCAAAAATAGTGACACTAGCGACAGTAGGCAGACGTAGTGAGAACCACTGGTGACTGTCGCGAAGGAGATTCTATGAGGAGAATCTCGAAAAGAGTGACACTAAGGGGGGATGCCCTCGAGCTATGACAAGACTCAATTCATGGATACATGAGCAGAAAGCCTGAAAGCAGGAAAGCGAAAGCGACTATACAGAATAGCCTGAAGGTACATCGCAAGATGAGGCATTGGGAACAAGAGGCGCCTGTTGACTAGGTTTTCACCTTCTCGGCAAGATTCTCTTTTGTTTTTTTGCTACCATGATGCCTGTTTCCAGGTTTTAACCAATGGCACTTTTTTTTGTTTTTTTCAATTTTTTTGTATTTTCTCTTTTTGATTTTTGAGATTTTCAATTTTTTTTTTGTTGGTGTTACCAAGCGCCTATTGCTAGTTTTTCACCAGGGTAACAATTTTTTCAAGACTTTTTCCAATTTTTAGGATTTTTCAAATTTTTAGAACTTTTTCAGAGATTACTAGCTCTCAAGAAGGATCACCTTGATTTTGTTCCAGTGTTTAGCAAGGTGTAGGATGAGATGTAGTAGCAAGCGAGTGGATAAGCAGAGATAGAAAGGCAAGGAGTATGAAGCAATGAATGTTACCCTCAAGGAAAGTCTTCACAAGATTACCCAAGCTAGGGAAAAGGATATAACAATATGAGCTCATGGTGTAATGAAGGGTGTCACGTAAGTAATCCAAGAAAATGACCATGTCAAGAGATTGCTAAGAACTGAGTTTTCTTCTTTCTTTCGTTGATCAAGACCAAAGGGTTAACTGAATAGGATAGCAAAGTTTGTTATGGAGGTTATGAGTGAGTGACTTGAGACGAGGACATCTGAAGGATAAGCAAGATTATCATAGGATTTCATGGATGGAAGAATTACGCATGATGCCTGTTTACCAGGTTTTCATCATGGTACTTATCCAAGGTGCCACAAGAAGTGGTTTTCATCATAGGATGGATTTATTTTTCTTTACTTTTGCTACCAAGGCGCCTGTTTCCAAGTTTTCACCAAGGCACTTTTTTCTTTTTTTCTTCTTTTTGGATTTTTAGAGTTTTTGGAAAGAATTCAAGCGTTTCTCAAGTTATATAGCATGCCTATAAGAAAGATAAGTTATGATAAGCCAAGGCCATAGCAAGGTACACTCAAAGATGCTGATAAGGCAATGGAAGGGAAATGATAGAAAAATGAGAGGTAGATGGACGATAAGGTTGTTGGTTTTGAAAGACTAAAACAAGCAAGGATGTAAAGTAGGCATAAAATTTAGACAATCTCATGAGGGTGGATGAGATATTAGGCAAGATCAACATTGACACACACCTTGAAGGGTAGTGGAATGATGGAGGAAATATGGATGAAATAGATTGAGGCTTAGATATATGAGGTAGCGAAGCCATTTTGGAGAGGGGTGGAGTAGAAGGTTTTGAAACCTTTTTAGGAAGATGCTGGAAGGAGATGGAGTGGAAACCTTTGGAAGCTTGAATGTCAACTTTGATTTGTTTTCAATATTCAAGTCCTTTAAAAGGGACTTGGGAATCCATATAGCTTTTGATTTTTCATTAGATGCTTTGGAATGCATTTCTTCAATAACAGATTTAAGAACCCATACTTTCTTTGGTTGAGCTCTTTGAATAGTGGACCTTTGTGGTCTCTTTTGTGTATTTTCCTTCTTAACATTCACATGTCTATTAGAGGAGATAGTGTGAACTTTTGAGGATGGATTCATGCACTTGTGTTTGAGTTGAGCATCCAAATTGCTTTCAAAGGACTTGGGATTTATGGATGAATGAGGCCAATATGACTGGTTTAGATGGAAAGGTGGATGTTAAGAGTTCAAGTATGTGTATCTTTGTTGATCTTGTGGTAAGGTAGGAGGAATGTGTAATGAGCTAGTAGTGGCAATAGGAGATAGAGGAACATAAGGTCCCAATATGGATGAAAGACTTGAAGGTTTTAGCTTAGATGGGTAGGGACAAAGGATAGATTTAGAAGATGTGAATGAACCATGAGTATGGATATCAGCATCTTTAGAGTGAGCATTATGACCAAAGCCATCAATAGATTTATGAGTAATTGTTATAGGAGCAATACCTTTGATAGGAGTATTTAAAGCTTGAGCATAGTTTGGAAGTGAATGCAGCGAGGTAGAATAAGAGAGCGAGGGAACACTTTTCTCTTCAAAAGGAATTTTAGGTACTATAGGAAAAGTATCCTTCTCTAGGTCTTTTGTAATCTCCTTAAGGATGGTGGAAGGAATATCTTGATCTTGTTTAGTAGAGGTGCATGACATGGGAGATGGAGGACTATGTGGCTCTTGGGATGGAGGCACGAGATCTTGGAAGACTTGAAAGGGGATGAAGGAATCTTGGTCTTGATCAACACTTGTTTCTTCATCATTTAAGTGGTCCTCTTGACATGAAACCAAATCGAAGGATGAGGGAGTATCTGAACTTGTATTCGAATATATTTCTAGAGTCTCCATAACAGGCTCTTGAAGGGACAATGGAGGAATAGTTGGATTGGGGATAATAGGAGGAGCAACACATGGAGGTTTTGGATCTTTGCCTTGTGTAGTATGTGAGAGGTTTGCAACCAAGTCAAGATTAGCTTGAGTTTCCTTTAAAGGTAGTCCTTGAGGGTACACATAGTCAATTGGGGGAGTAGTGAGTTCTTTTGGTGAATATGGGTTGGAAAGATTGGACAATTTAGAAGGTGGATGTATGTTGGAGGAAGTAGAAGTTGTGTTTGAACCATTACTAGACATGGTTTCATGAGGTTGATCCTTCTTGAGAGTAGAATCTTTAGGAGTTGAGAGCTTAGATTTTTGAATTATACCATTGTCAAAGAGATCTTGGATCTTGTTTTTCAGCTCCTTAAAATGGGAAGTTTTATGTAAATTATGTCTATGATAGGCACAATAGTTACTCATAAAGGAAACTCCCGCCAAAGTGACCTTAGGTAAAATAATGAGTTTCTTTTGAAGAAGTTCTTCCAAGGTTAATTCATAAGATTTTCCCAAAGGTGTGAAATCACGCTTTGGTTTAGATTCCCAAGGTTTTTCTTCAAAGATATTTCTAGATTTCTTGGGTGTTTCTGAAGTGTTCTTAGATATCTTGGATTCAAGATCACAAAAAATTGATTTTTGGTTATCATAGGAGGAAGGGAAAATTTCTCTCAAGGAGAATTTGTTCGATGATGTGTTTTCCTCTTCTTTTAGTCTGTGAAGTTGAGCGCTCATTGATTGGATTTGTTGCTTCATGTTTGCAATAAGAATCCCTTCTTCCTCACTAGGAATATTGGATTTAGCACATTTGTTGTTAGCCATTTTGATGTACTATGTTTCAAGTAGTGACAGCGAAGTTTTAGAACATAAGTCAAGTTGCCACAGTCATAGATAATGACAAAAAGCAAAAGCTTAGACAAGGACCACACTAGAACGTAGTCTTAGAAAAGCAAGATAAGAGTGCTACTAAAGTATGAATAGTCTGATTTGAAGGCTAGAACAACCAAAGATTATGACTATCATGACACAGAGTACAACAAGCACTAAAGGACAAGAGCAAGATAACTGAGAGACAAGACTAGTTAAAGTATGGATCGCAAGTCATTAGCTAAGCAGGATGCCACTGTTTGAGGAATGTTTGCAGATAGAAAGTGACAAACGGACACAGAAAAGGGCAGCGTGCAGATCGTAGATAGATAAATTAGACCAAAAGTGGAAATGCTGATACAAAGTCTCGCACGAAAAACCTTTATGGGTCGCGCAAAGAAGTTTTACAGGCCACACGAATAAGTTTTACAGGCCGCGCAAATAAGTTTTCTGTCTCGCGCGAAAGTCAGTGATAGTAGTTTAATTTTGCGCAAAAAAGTTCACAGGGTCACGCGAAGACTCATGACAGCAATTTAATTTCGCTTGAGAACAGAATGATTTCGCACGAGGACCAAATGATTTCGTGCGAGACTGAAAAAGTTTTTGCACGAGAAGGCAGACTAGTTTTAGAACAGCGACTGATTTTGGCAAGATTTCTGGACTTTTCAGACAGATTGGGCAGAATTTTGAGACAAGTTCAATTTAACAGACAACAAATTTGATCATTTTAGTAAGCAGATAAGCAGGCATGTAGAACAGCAAGCAGGTGATATCAAACATGTCTGAAAACAATGAGCAAGGGGAAAAGCAACCTTGCGCATGAACAATCAAGTGACTTAGTTTGTGCTAATCCTTAGGAGAGCTATTTGTGTATGTTTTCAAAAGGTTTTGCAATCACGCATACATCCCTAGAAAATAAAAGTTGGCCTCTCTAAGGTTTTTAGTAATGTTTTGATTCTGCAACTTTTATGACTCACAGGGGTGACCTCCAATCCCGGCGCATTGAGGTTTTAACACAGTCCGAGAACTTAATCTTCAAGAGTTGCTGGGGAGATCTGACAACCCACAATGAACCACACCCGTGGAGATTTCTTCCACAAGGACATTTATATAGCGGTTGTCACTACCACGTCAAAAATGGCTATTACCGCTCGAGGTTCCGTCAACGCAGTTTTCCCCGTAGAGGGATTTTTCGCTACGGTTAACCCTCTCTAAAGGTGACCAACTCACAATAGTATACCACAAGGGGACTTAGCTGCCAGATTCAAGGTTTTGACACCTTTTCACCTTTAGCCCAATCAAAGCAGACAAATTAATCTGACACGCTAAACCAAGATTATCTCTTAAAGATCTATGATATCATCTCCCAGTGATCTATCAACCTCTTCGGAGAAAGGATGCCTTAATTAACAAGTTGAAGATTCATCTATCTGCGAGATGCTCGAAGTATCCTCCCCACCTACAAGGAATCCGTCTTAGAGTGGAGTTTCAGTAGGAACCCACTCCCTCAAGATCCACGAATAGTGTTCATGGGGGCTTAATTACTATGTGTGTACAGATGTTAATTTTCGAAAGTAAATCTATCCAAAAGCAATCAAAGAGCACAAGGTGGTACACTTAACACTTTAACTAATGCGAGGTGAGTCCAAAGATGTGGAACATTTAACCCCTCACACAAGCCAAAACGAGTCCACAACTCAGAAACTAGTGAGTTCTAGAAAGCACAAAAGGGTTGCCTTGTGGAGCATTTAATGCTTATTTCCTGTAGACCCCTCCCCTTTAACGTGGTGCTGATCTTGCAACCACAAGGTGGAACGAGGGGCCGGCGGATTAGCGAGTCCAATAACCCAAGATAGCTAATTAGATCTATCACTAGTAACTAAGCCTGCTAAATGAATACTAACGAAGATCACAACCTAGTATCAAATTATGCATGTGTTGTAAAATGAGAACATGGAAGGAAATACACACAAGCTTGACACAAGAGATGTTCATTTTAGCTCCAAATGAAGTGTTATCAGTCAAAGAGAATTACCTGGTAATCCTCGCAACGCGCTTAGTAGATGTTTTACCCGTTTTTAGCAACTTTATCACACTTTTCCAATTGTCCCGCAAACCGTTGTTATGCTGCAAAAAAAATCAGGAAAAGGGAAATAAAGATGCTTAAGAGAAAACATGTTAGCGAAAATTGAAGCTTAACTATGGGAAAATAAAATTTAACTTTTTTTGTTCATTTTTATACTCATAAAAAAGCTTAGAAAATGCTAAAACCTATGAAAACATCAAAAGTCAAAATTTGTTTTATACTCTTTTTTTTTTAATTTATTTTTTTTATTTTTAAATTTCTAAAAACAATGATTAAGCAAGAAATCCAGAGAAACAGAAACAGAAACAGATCAGATAAGCTAAAGATCGAAAATGCTCAAAAACCAAGCTACTGTTACAAGATCTCACGTGAATATGTGGCCTCTGCTAACACACACTTCAACACGGTCATTGTATGCTGATTCATCCCAGAATGAACATTGGATTGTTCATCCGAAAATCAGCCGGCAAAGCGACCTGTTGCCTTCTATCTAAAGGGAATTGCTTGTCAGGTATCCTCAGATTCGAGGTGTTTAAGCAACTAGACCTTGTAAGAACGAAGGATTTGAAAGAAAATGCGACTAATCTATATGAGAATGCAGATTAATCTAGAATGAGGAATGCATTCTAATCTAAGGACAAGTAAAGGAAACTAGATTAATCATATGCATAGTATGCTAAATGAAATTAAGGTAGAAAATGAATATCTTATGAAAGTAAGGAGCTCAAATGAATCCACAATCCAACAGCAATTCGATGCAAATTCTCATTCAACCTCTCCCAAAATGAAGAGATGAGGGTCTCTTAAATAGACTTTCCTGGAATTCATCAACGGTTGAGATCGATTTCAATCAACGGTCAAGATTAAAGGTGAAGTTCAGTCATAAAGGAAGATTCCCAAATTAAAGGGAGTTAACTAATTTAATTTGAGTAAAAAAAGGAGTTAACTGATTTAATTTGAGTAGAAAAAGGAGTTAACCGATTTAACTCATTTTTGATCAATAATGAACTGGAAATTTCTTTTTTTGAACTGAAGAGAGATTTTGGTGAGATATTTAATTTAATAAAATGAGATATGCTCTCATAATTACGTTTTCTATTTAATTAAATAATCTTTTAATTAATTAGAGACACTTTTCTTATTTAATTAAATAACTTCATTTAATTAATTAGGAATGACTTCCCATTTAATTAAATAACTTTGTTTAATTAATTAGAAGTAAGTACTCTATTTAATTAAATAATTTTCTTTAATTGGTTAAAAATACCTTTCCCATTTAATTAAATAATTACATTTAATTAATCAAGATAGGCGTATTTATTAAATTAAATAAATTTAATTCCATAGTACATTAGCCTTAAGATATAATTTAATTTAATTAAAGTATAAATACTTAGTAATTAAATTAAATATTAATCAATAGGTTTAATGTGACTAATATGAGTAAATACTATAGGAATCAAATAATAAGCATGATGAATGCAGATTAGGGTTTTCTGCATCTGACAATTAAGTCAAGTAGCGAGTAGTAGAATAAGAATTTGCCTAGTAAAATAGGATTTAGGATTGATCAGAAATTGCCCAGAATTGGTATCATGGCAATGAGCCAATTTTGGGGTATTACAGTAGGCATTTGACTGTCACCTCAACTAAAAAAGCTACCGTACTCCTTGTGGATTCCAAGCAAATAGGATTGTACATATTCACAAGGTGTTTCTCTCCAGCTGCCAACCTTGTGACTCACCATTCCAAAGACCTCTTAAATAGGAGTGTTCAAAATCTGTCATAACTGCTCCAAATCTTTCCCAAATCCTACCACACATACCTTCCATTAATGATTTGGACTGTCAAGCAAGTGTCCATATGTTGTTATAATTGCTTTGCATGCAGTGAATCTTCTCATGATTGTCCGAATGATGCCACCTTGCATAGATCACTCTATCCTCAAGGCTTTTACCCACCCATGGTACAATCATTACCTGTTACGAACGACACCACTTGGTGTTATGTACTGGACCATCCAAGTGCCGTCATTCTTTCAAAGAGGCATAAATTTTCATCAATAAGCATCCTTCTGTTGATGTCTTGAGTTCCCCAAGCCTTGGAAATGGAGATCATATCACATGGTATATGCTCACCATCCAATATCACATTTTCTCATGTACATCACAGATTTAAGAGGCTAGGGTGATCCTCACCAGTTCATCGTATTCATAATGACATTCCAAATAACAGGTACTGCAAGCGTCCTTCACCTTGTGAAATGATATCAAGGCCACTATTTGAGATATGTAGATCTAATATGTTCAATGCAGCTGAGTACCTCACATTAACAGCTTAAGTCTCAGCTTTGATCATACTCACAGATGTTGTACGTGGTAAAACTGCACACCATCGTGTTGCCTTCTCAGTAGATGAGTAGTTTTGAAGTCTTTCATTTCGTTGATGAGATCCTTGATCTGCTTGATCCACTAGTTAAGCTTCCAATCAGGAGTGAATCCCTGCCTGATTCCATTCGTGGTGATCATGGAATCCCCCTCCAAATGAATTTTCTTGGCCCCCAATTGTAGACCCATTTTAAAACCTGTTGTTGCAGCCCTGAATTCTGCATTGCTGTTCATACCCAGCTCAATGTATTCTATGTGATCTGCAATAACAATTTTGACATCATTCCGAATGACAATCCCTATGCCGCTTGGACTGGGGTTGCCTTAAGTTGCCCCGTCAAAGTTCATCTTGACCCATCCTGCTTTTGGTGCAGTCCAAAATATGTTCAGTCTTCAGACAATATATTTGTCGATGACATCAGATATACTAGCCAAAGTGGAAGCTGTAAGTTCTATGAGAACTTCCGTTATCATTCCATAAAGTTCAGTTCCTATGAATTCTTTCTTTCTTTAATGTTGACTAATTCTATCACAAATGCTTCCATTTTAACAACCAGCCATTCTCTGGGCATGGATTCTTCCCTGAATTCCCTCATGTTTTGCTCCTTCCACAACTCCCACAGAGTAACAGAGGGAGAGACTTGCCAAATGCTATCTAAAACACAATTTCTAAAATGTGTGGGCTTCATATAGAACCAATTTTTTAAGGGTTCTGATTTCGGTGTTTACCATTTAAGCTTTTGCAGGAAATGGTTCCAACAGAACAAAACATAGGGACATCTTAGTAATAGGTGGTTTGCATCTTCATCTTACTGTTTACATTATGGGCACCGACTGGACCTATGAGTCTAATTTTGTTAAGCCTGTGTTGTGTCAAGATGCGTTCTTGAATGACGAGCCACGCAAAGGTTCCAACTCTCGGGGAGGAGTTCTTTCCCAAGAGCAGGGCTTTTGCCAAAGTGGATCTATCATGGTCACTTTCTGAGCTTTATATCCCAGTGTAAGTTTGTATTCACCATCTCTTGAGGCCCCCCATCTTATTTCATTACCCTGTCCAGTCCGAACAATGCCTTTGGAGTATCTCTGATAATTTATTTTTCTGCGCTTCTGGGACCTGAAGATGCTTGAAGGTTTTCCTTTCCCATACACATTTTTCCATCAACCCAACCGTCCTAGTTTTTTTTTCCTCTAGTTTGATCCAAATCCCCAAATGTGTGGAGAGCCGGGTGGCCTTCCCATGGGTCTTCTTAGAAAAGAGCCCACCTCCCATCATTGACTTCCCATGTGATGTATCTAGTGATTATCTTCTTACATTCCAGTATATTGTTCCAAATGGTAGAGCCTTTGGGGGAATACAGTGTAGTCAAGATTCTGATGATGTTGTTGGCAATGGGCCAGTGTCCCTCGCAGGGTTTGCAACATGACTTCCACCTATTATGGTTCCATAAGCATTGAAAGGTTGATCTTTTGGTGCAACGGCAACCCTGACCATTCTAACAAAAGGTATCAGAGCTTTGTCACAGGTTTGAATCCACAGGCTGCAATGAGTGATGTTGGGAGGGGGATTGTTGGTAGTGGGCCAGCATCCCTCATGGGGGTCACAACATGGCTTAACCACTGCTTGTGGTTCTATAAGGCTATTGACTGTATCATTAAAAGGTTGATTTTTTGGTGCAGAGCCAATCCTGACCATTCTAACTGACGTCTTCCACAATCAATATTTCTGGAGAAAGACCACTCCACTCATCCAAAATAATTTCATTTAGGATCAGTTTAGTTATATTTGAAATGGCTTTTGTTACTACTTCGTAGATGGTATTGCACAAAGCGATAGGTCTGTAGTCAGCTCTGGGCTGTGTAGCCTTTTTTTTGGTATGAGTTCCAAATAGGTGTGGTTAAGTGTCCAACATTACCTTTTTTCTTGTAGATTCCTCCACTGCTTTATGCAGGTCTGATCTGATAACATCCCAGTAGGTTTGATAGAATCTGGCTGGGAATCCATCCGGGCCCGGTGCCTTATCTGCTTCAAGCTACAAGACAACTTTCCTAGTTTCCTCTAGACTAACGACTTTGTAGAGTTTCACATTGTCTTCCACATTGATGAGTGTGGGAATATGGCTAAGGAATCTTCCATATCTTGTACATTATCCGCCAATTCTCTGTTAAAGATTTCCTGAAAATAATCTATGGCTGTTTGATTAACCTCCTCAGCCGCAGAGGCACAGGTAGTATCTGACTTCACAATTTTGCTAATCTGATTTCTCCTATTTTCCATTGTTGATGTTTGAAAGTATTTGGTGTTTTTATACTTCCTTGTAGCCAATTCTCCCTAGGCTTTTGCTTCCAGAAGATCTCTTCCCTATTCAGAATTTCAGTCAGTTCGGCTTTGAGCTTTTGCTCCTCAAATTTCTCACTTCCCATACCTATTTCAGTTACTTTTTTATTTAGGCTGCTCAGCTCTCTTCCACCTTGCTCTTCTCCTTGAAGATGTCTTTGGAATTGTTTTGGCTCCAATCCTTGAGACACTTCTTAACTGTGTTAATTTTAGTCTGAACTGTAGCAGTTTTGGCTTGTCCCTACGCTTGACTTCAAGTCCACCATTTTTTGATAAGATGATACAGAGATTCATCTCTCAGCTACATGTTCTCAAATGGAAAGAGAGATCCCCCTTTGGGTATCTCTTTGATGAATATTAGTTGGACTGGGTAGTGATCTCATCCAGTGTGGGAGTTTTAAGGATTCAATTAACAGTGTCGATTTACATTCCACTCACCTGCAATGAAAAAATGGTCCAGTTTTTCCACTACACGTCAAGCCTTTTCTTCGATTAGTCCAAGTGAATCTACCATTTTTAGACGCAATCTCCCTCAAGTTGCAACTGTGTACCCCTTCTTGGAAATCCTGTTACATCCTAGTAGTTGTTTGCATACCCCCCCTTCTTTTCAGAATTGTTCAATGTGGCATTAAAATCACCAACTAGAATTGTAGGAATGTTTGGATTCTGACTCAGGCAATCCTTGATTTTTCTCCAGAGGATTCTTTTATCAAGCATGTCTATGGGCCATACGCATTAACCAGCTGAGATTCCAAGTTCTTGCTCTATCTACATCTAACTACCATCTAGAATTGGTTCTTCCTGTGAGGAGAGCAGGAAACTGCCAGCAGATTCCTTATTATTCCAACCCCACCTGATGCACCAATTGCTTCCACAAAGAGGCCCTCTCACTTCTTCCAAGCTTTTCATATGCTTGATACCTTCCTCCATATCCCACTTGGTTTCTTACAACATAATTATGTCTGCTCCACACTGATCAATATGATGCTTGATTGAGCGCCACTTATTCCAGGTAAGAATACTCATTGCTCCTCAGGAAGGACATTCTGCTTCCTGTTATTGAGTTTTCTTTGGCCTTTGGCACTGGCAGCCATTACCAGTTTATGAGCATTTGACATTCGGCACCTCCTTTTTGGGGCAGCTACAAGAGGTTTCTTTTGCTCTGAAGGGATTTGCTCGATGCCTGGTTCCATTGTGGGGATCATCTGATCATTGTCTGAATCACCTTCGTCCTGTGATTCGATTTCTCCCGCATCCTCAATTTCAGTCGCCCAACCATCCTTTGATCCGTCCAGCTGGCTATCATCATCATTCTCCAAGCTGCCTTCCACAGTTTTGTGCTTAATGATCATTTGTTGCTCAGGGTCTTAAGGAATATCCTCAGTGTGCACTTTCACATCCTGATTCGGAGCCTCCAGGGGATCGGAAACAGTCATTTGTGGTGTTCCATCTTCCACCTCTACGGTAGTGAATGCTGTGTTTGTTGAATTTTCTCCACTCTTGTTATTCAGTTCAACCTCTGTGATTACCTCTTGGTTCTGGTTGTTGCTATTATTGTCCTCCTCCTCCATTCCTTGTTTAGATTGGGGGGTATGCACAACCTTCATGAGCACTCTTTGTTTCCATTTTGCCCAGTCCGTCTGTGCCTCAATCTCCCAAGGTAGCTGGTCAAAAGGCATAATCTTAACATAGATTCTGGCATAGTTCCCATATGGCTTATCTATTATAATTGCATCAGATTCTTGAAAATCCCCCACTACTTTTGCAATATCTTTCAGTAGTTCCTTGTCCCAATATTCAGCTGGCAGTTCATACAACCTCATCCATGCAGATTTCTTGCTGACTTCGAATTTTCACAGATTGAAGGTTTGCACTTTGCTCCCACTTATCCATCAATAATGTAAACCCCTTGATTATCTGACTGCCCTGCTGGATAATTTTATCCCTCTCATGTGCTGTATGTAGGGTTACCATAAAATAATTCTTTGGTAACTTGTGCAATTTAAATTTAAACCCCCATTTGATTTGGAGCCAAATGAGCAAAGTATTTGAGCTCATCAACCCCCCAGTACATTTCATGATTAAATTAATAAATTGGTTTGTGTGATTGATTGCATGATACACTCTTGCGTAAGTTTGATAGGTATACATGAGTTTTCACTTGACTTACCCAGAATATCCATTGTTGACAACTGTTTCTCAGTATCTGGAGCTTTAGCCTTCCAAACATTGCTGGTTTGAGTGCCTTGATTGCTAGGGCTTTTTCCCCGCCAATTCTCCAACGTGTCTGCATTTTGCCTGTACTGCCCATACCATTGGAATTTCTGTCTTGAATGTTTGGATCTGCCCTGGTAATAATTATTGGTTTTCCTTCTGTGATGGTATCAATGCAATGTAGGACCTTTCCTGAATTGCAGATGCCACCTCTGGACTGGTATATGTTTTTCTTGGCGCAGCCCCCAGGATTTGTTGACCTATCTTTTGTTTTCAAATACCCACTGTGTTCTAACACCGAAATGTGGGTTTTGCCAGTTGTCATGCTTTACAACCATTGTCAATTCGATCCCTGAACACATTCATTGGTACTTCCTGCTCGATCCCATCTCTCCATTTTTCCCATCGTTCATCCCAGGGTGTGTTATCTTCTCTACCTCTTTGCAATTTGCCATTCCCAAGATATGCTGTTCTGGGTGCCCCCTTGCCTGTCCTTTGGTGGTTCCCCAAGCATTTGGGCTTAGCTCTTCTGCTCTTCTCCTCGGTGCACCATTTTTTCAAGGGCTTCAGCTCAATGACAAAGCTCTGTCAATCAAAGGCAAAGTTACATATTATAAAACCCTCGAAGACTAATGCCACACAATAATCATGGGAATTAACTTCTGTGAACTCCAAAAACAATGAGACTGTTGTTGCAAAGTCTCAATTGTTGAGTAACTAGGTCTTACGAAAGCTTAGAACAGAAAACCTTTTCAGAGTCAGGTTTTTTATAAAGGTGTTGCTGTATATTCAAAATCTTACAACTTTTGCTGATGACATATTTTTGAATAATGGTAGTTGAAAAAAATTCCTTATTTTCTTTTTCAGGAGAGAGGACACGTAAAGGCTTCTATATGTATGATGATCGACGAAAAGCCCAACCAGACCCTGAAATCAGGACGTATATTGAGAAGTCAAGGAAAATGGCTGGCTTAATAACTGATGGCAAGGTATTATTATTTCCACTGTAATGCACTTTGTATTTTGTTTTCTTCATTACATATAGGAATTAATTAACAGTGTACATGTTTTTCTCTTCCTGTGTGTACAGGCCCTCTCTTTGACAGATAAGGATATTATTGAAATGGTTTTCTTTCCCGTTGTCAATGAAGCTTGTCGTGTTCTAGATGAGGGAATAGCAGTCCAAGCCTCGGATCTTGATATTGCATCTGTCATGGGCATGGGATTTCCACCCTACAGGTATTTCAGGAGCCCCTGTATTCCTCCATTAGTTTTCTTATATAGTACGGACATTATGTTATTTTCCTTACATGGGCTGTAAAAGTAGACAAATTTTTAATATACTTAAAAAGTTGTGCATTCCTCCAATTGCACTTTTAGTGATTACTGATTTACTCATCTTTCTAAGAAAAAGAGTTCAATGTTTTCATTATTGCAAGTATTAAAATTGTGTTTGCTACAGGGGTGGTCTTATTTTCTGGGCGGATTCTATTGGAGCTGACTATATTTGTAAAAAACTAAAGATGTGGTCTGAGTCATATGGTGGTTTCTTTAAACCTTGTGCCTATTTGGAAGAAAGAGCTGCAAACACTGCCAAGCTGGTGAGAAGCGTATCTTATTTTTTCTTTTTCCCTTTCCCTTGACCTGTGCGTAGTTTGAAAACTTCTTTCACAATATTTTGTCTCATTGGTGCAAACTGAATGCAGAGTTCCCTGGGGAAGAGTGTGAAGTCCCGATTATAAGGGATGGACAACAAAATGCTGATCATGTTATGATTGCTTGATGAAGATCGTTTATAAGAGCAATATCTAGTTTCAGCAGCTTTCCTTGTCTTCATACCACATTTATTATCAAGCAATGCACATGGCTTATGGAGTTTTCTTGGGCTACTTGGGATAGGGGATGGATACTTTTTTTGCAACAGAGCTTTTGCAATAATTATGATTTTCATACAAATCTTTCTGTTTGATACATGGTTAAGCATGACCTGGTGTAGAGTAATTCTGGAAATAATTGTTTTAATTGCATATCAATTTAAGGCTTATAAGAGGGAGACTGGAGAGGTTGCCAATCGTTCTTCTAATAAATTCTATTTGGTTTTTTGACACCTTGTTTGTTTTTTTGTCAAGACTGACTTATATTGCAAAATGGATTGCTGTAACTGAAAGGTTTCCACTACGTGTAAACCTCTTGGCATTGGCCAGTTCCAAAACTGACACGAACGCACCTATTGGAACTTTGCCATTTCTGTTACTGTGTACAGACAGTCAACACCCTCGCCTAAAATTGCCATTTGATTTTGTACTATATCGAGAAGACCCTAGTGAGCGTCATAAGACGGCATAAGATTTTTAACTTAAAATAGAGCTATATCCTTCTAGCCTTCTGAATTCTGTCGTGGCATGTGTTGATTACTTAAGCTAGTGACATGATTCAGCAAAACCTTGATCTACTTGGACTTGTCTAAAAATGTCTGCAGACTACTGTAATCAATGTAAAGTTGCGGCTACAATAACAGCAAAACTAATGCCTGCCTCTGATCATAGAAAGTGAATCTATATTATTATAAAAAATTGTTTGACATCAATATTAAAGTATTGCGTCTAATTTCTGCAGTGTACAGACATACAGTTTTAGAAAGATAGACGTCAGTACCAATGGCACCCCAGCCTTTGTTTAATTGTCACATAGATAGCGAACAGTTTTCCAGTCTTGAGGTAGTTGGATACACGACTATCGTGATCAACTATTGCGAGTCTTTGCTGGTTACCTGATATGCGTGCCCATTTACTGATTTTTGAAAAGATTAGAAAGGCGTTCTTTGGTTTTGTTACAGAAGTCTGCTCCATACGACAATGCCCAACTACGCTTCTGCTTGTACTATTGTTTTTATATGGGCAAAGAGAAGTAGTTTGGAATGGAATTAATTATATTATTCTCCATGTGTTAAGAAAACAAGTTTTGGGGTCTCTTGGAAAACAGCAAGGATTGATAGCTAAAGTAGAAGAAAAAGCACTGCACATAGGGTTTTTTAGAATATGAATAATATGGAAACTTAATCATATAAAGGTGTAACTTGAAACAAAAAAGTTTTGTGGACCCGATAAACATTCAAGAGTGAAGAGAATATATACCTTAAATAAAATGTTTTCTTTGGACTTACTAGAAGTCAGAAAGATAGTCCTAAGCGGGGATGGCCTTACATAAGAGCCAAGAAAAAACTATTGGTGGAAAAGCCTGGAAAACACCATCATCACTCATTTGGGTAGGGCTAGAATTACAAAAGCTGCCATCCTCATTCTCACGAAACGTCTATTACAAGAATCGATGAACCTTAGGAGTCTGCCCAATGGTTAGAGAAGGAAGATTGGATGAACTTGAAGGATTGATGGGGATTATTGCAACTATTTTTTTTGATTTGTGGCTGGAATTAGAGGACAATCTCGTACGCTAGTGAAACATGATTACAGGGTCGTCTAAGTAGATAAAACCAACTTCCTAATAAATTTTAAGAGAGGACAATACTAAGATCTGATTTAATTGTAACATAAAGAACATAGAAATATATTCGACAACAATTAGTTGACAATTTCAGGGATATACAGTTATATACAAGAATAATCTTTGAGCTTACAATATGCATATTAAGCAAGTCTTTACAATTGTTTCAACTACATACAGAACAGTCAATATTGATAGCATTTTGACAGCACTTTAATACTTGTAAAACATGGAAACTCCTATATCAAATGTGTAACAAGATTGCAAGAAAGGGAACATGATATAAACATTTCGTTCTTTTTTGAACATATAGTAAGATGCCTTATGAGATCAACTTCAACTAATCATCATTATACAAACTACCTGTGGAATGTGTAACAAGGTCACCTATCTTGCAAAGGAAAAAATAAGTTTTACTAAGTACAACTTTAAGGGTCCGTTTGGTCCGTGGAATTTAAAAAACCTGGATTTCTACAAACCTTGGTTTAACCAAATCAAGGTTTTGTATATCTTCATTCTGATATCTGGAATTTTATTGAAACCATTTGTTTCACTCGGAAGATGTGTGTGAAGACACATTTTTATGCGTAAGCTTGGAGTTGAAGGCAAATTTCAAAAAGTAGTCCAATCTATTGTTTTTACACTCCTTAAAAAACAAAACCAGGTTTTGATTTTCAATTCTTACTTTTTTTAGGAAGTTGGAAAACTTGGTTTTGAGACAAAATTGGAAGTCTCGTATGCTAATTACATTTTGCAAATTTTGAAACAAACACACAAATTTTCAAATCCAGGTTTTGAAAAAGCCAATTCCTGTCATCTTCCAGGAACCAAAAGGACCCTAACGGATAATCATTATAAAGTTTAGGAACTTGCTTTAGAAAGAGTCAAGTTTGGAATTTGCAAAGAACATATGGTAATCTTGCTAGAGTGGAAGAATAATTGAGGTGCTCCAACTCCATCTACTAACATTTCTTGGTACGACTTTGGTGTTTTGACCCTACATGACTCAAGTCGGTCGCACACTATGATACCCCTTCTCTAGTATGACTTCTTACTAGGTGGTGTAATTCAAGTCAAGTGATTGACTATCGATATAAGATTGTTTTGGAGATAAGAACTTGTAATGAAACAATCATTATTTTGTCAATGATGTCAAATCTGCTACCTGTTGGTGAGACAATTGCTTTTTGTCAATGATGTCAAACTTGCTACTTGTTGCTGAGACAATTGCTTTTTAGTCTGAAAGTTATCATTTAGTAGACAATTGCTTTTTGGTCTGAAAGTTATCATTTAGTTCACTGATGAAGAGGATTTGAAAAGAGGAGATAACAATAACATTTAGAGAAAGGTTGAGTTATTTGGTATGCAAAAGAAACACTAAGACCAAGTAAGACATTGATATTATAGTGTATTGTTTATCTACCTAAAGTTTGAAAGGAAATATTACTCAAGTTAAAACTGGAATAAGATCAGGTAAGAAAATTGTCTGCCAAGCCTTGTCGAGCAGTCAGTGCAAGCTGAGCAAAAATTAATAGAAGCCGAGTGAAAAAGAAGTGTCGAGCAAAGATGAAAATTAGTGTAAGTTGAGTGATTATTAGTATATGTCGAGTAAAGTTTAGTTGGTGCCAAGCATCAATAAACTTTAGTGTTTGTCAAGTGAACTAGTGTTGGCCAAGTGATAGAACAGTATAGATGTCGAGTGATAGCAACCAATGTTAAATCAAAGATTTGACGAATTTGAGACGATTATTTTATTTTCTTGAATTGTGTGAAGTGTGTGGAAGATAATTATGATGAGTTGGTGGCACAAAATTTAAGGTAAATTGTTTTGAGGCGAATTCAAAGAAGATTGTAGAAGTTTCTAGAGGAACCAAATGGAAAAGTGGGTAGATTCATTGTATCCTACCTAATCCTACTTAACCCTAAAATGGACAATTGTGGTTAAGCAGCAAAATATTTGAATTCTCTATTTATAGAGATAGCTGGTTAGAAGTAAAGGTTGTCATGTGCGAGAACCTAAGGAAGACAAGAAGTCTAGGGTATTGCTTCATTCAGTGGCCGAACAGAGGTGACTGTAGTTGGCATTCAAAGCAAGAAGGCTTAAAGAGTATGAATGCTTGAAGGGTGAACAAGCTATCATAGTTGAAGTGTGTGAATGCCAAGTAGAATGAAGGATTGAAACAAAGATTTGTAATCTGGAAGTGAGCCGTAATTTGTTATCAAATCAAACCTTACTGTTACTTTTAATCATTGTATCAGTTTATGGTAAATTCTTTGGATTAAGGTTGACCTAACAGTCATTTGTAAATCCTTTAACCGAGTGACTTTCTAATGGAATGATCTAAAGTCCTCTAACAAGGCTCACTCCTAATAGGGTGATTGAAATCCTTTAAACGAGTCACATTTAACAGTGTGTATTGCAACCTTTAACAGGGTTGACCTTTCATAGGACATCACTTTAGAAGAGTGAGAATTAGTAGCATGTTATTGGTGGTTTTTTTCAAATTGGGTTTCCATGTGAAATCCTTGTGTCAAATTGTGTGAATGTTCTTATGTTGTTTTATGTTTATATTTTTGCAAAGTTGTTTTGACCTAAGACAGTAACCTACACAGTTTAAGTATTGTATGATCTAATGGATGTATACATGATAATGATTTATGGATATGGGTCTACTAAGAATTGAAAGGTTTTATTTGTTCATCTGGACCTTGGATAGCTGACTCACCCCCCTCTCAGTTATTCTAAAGAATTCTAACAATTAGTATTAGAGCCATAGTGCTTAAGAGGACTACTTTGAAGGTAAGTAAAATATCAAGATGTCCAAAAAAGAGGTACTCAAGCTTAACAAGGAGAACTTTACTGCATGGCAAAGCCTAATGAAGCTACACTTAGGAGGTCTTGGAGACAATGTACAATCTACCATCACCACAGAGCATGTTGACCCTGCTGGAGCCCTAATTGTTGAGGATCTGAAAAAGAAGAAATAACATAACTAGACAATGTTGGTGATTACATCTGCCCTAAGTTATTCCGAGTTCAATGACATCAAGGATTGCAATAGTGCAAAGATGTGGGATGCTCTTCACACTATTTATGGAGGAGATAAAAATCTTTTGAGAGCCAAGTCTGAAAGTCTAAGAGGTAAGTTCGATGACACAAGGATGCAAGAAGGTGAGAACATTGTTCAATATTGCTCTAGAATAAAATATGTTAATGCTATTAGAGGAGCTAATGGTATCATTGATGATGATACTATATTGAACAAAGTATTGAGGACACTTTTGCCCATCTATGCTATTAGAGTTTTTGCCATACAAGCACTAAGATATGTACCTGGTACTAATCTATCCCTTGAAGGTTTGGTAGGTAGACTCACTGGCTTTGAACGCTTTAATTATGATAACTTCAAATTTGAGAATGTTGAATTTGCTTTTAAAGCTAAACTATCATTAAAGGAACCTAAAGAGAAAAAAAAGAGGTTAAATGTGTTTTTAGTGATAATGATACAAATGAGGATGATGTAGAACAACTTGAAGCATTGTTGGAAAGGAGATTTCACAGAGGCAAAGACAAATTCAAAGGTAAGTTACCTATCATGTGTTTTAATTGTAATGAGGCTGGTCATATTGTTGTAAGATGTCCATAGAAAAAGAACAATAGAAGTGGAGACAAATATAGAAGCAAAAGAGATGAGGACAACAAAGATTACAAAGATAAGAAGTCTTATGGGTATGTGCAGGATCATGGTGTGCTAAAAAGTGGCGATGTGAAAAAAATAGAGTTTGAAAATGTCTAAAAGCGCTTCAAAAATCCACTCTGACTTTTTTTCATCTATTCAGGTACCAAACCTGGAAAGTAATGCCAGATATCCGATATCCAATATAATATCAGATTCCTGATAACACTTAAAAATATGAAATATATATAAAGTAATATGAAATAATAAATTAGTTATTACATTATATAATTATAAAATAATAAATATATATTATATAATTTATGAAGATTAATATTTTTATATTTCGAAAATCATTCACAAATATTAATGAGTAAAATATAATATAATAGTATAATATAATATAATTTAGTATAATATAATATTATAATGTAATGTTCCCATTTTGGACGAGTTAAATATTTATGAAGTTATCAAATTAAAAATATATATTACAAGGTAACTTTATATTTAATTAATTTAATAAAGTGATATATTTTATAAAGTCATTTAATAAAATAATATTCTAGAGGTTGTTGGAAGAAGCGGAGAAAAAATTAAAAAGGAGACCGACCTATCGAGGGAAAAAGGATAAATAGGCATTGAGGGCTCATTGGCTATCGTTCAAAAAATTTATTGTTGATATTTGTTGATGTGCATTGTGGAGCTTAGGGTTTCTGTAAGTAGTCACCATTGGGCATTGAGAACGAAAACTCTCAATTGGTACGCAATTTTGAGGGTGTGAAAGATCACTTGAATTATTGCAAAGTTGAGGAAGTTGCTTCAGACTTTCTACTTGTACTGTAAAGAAAAACATTGTGGTGGTATCAATTAGATGAATTGTTGGGGATATTTGTGTGATCAAAGTTTTCATCTACTGGCAATATTAGGATTTGATTTGCAACATTCTTCATTTCCAGGTTTACTCCAGACATTTGCATCTTAGTATAGTACTCTTTAATCTACTATTTTGCATTGTAAAAAAAATAAAAAACATTAGTGAGGCAGTAAAATATCAGTCATTAGTGTTACATAAGAGTGCATTAGGAGATCATGGTTATTGCATAGTTTTTTTAAATTTGCGACCGTAAGTTTGCATTTTTATTTTAGCAAAACACCATAATTGTATGTCATTGTAATTTTGCCAAGAGTCTTGGCTATTTGAAATCAACATTTTGAGGTCAGATTTGAGTAGGTTCTTTACAATGGTATTAGAGTGGTTTCTAGCCAGCCTGACAGGGTTACCCAGCCACCATTTAATTTAGTTTACAAAAGAAAAAAACCAAAAGGGCTCTATTTACACAGGGAACTAGCATAACTGAGAACATGGTTGAAAGACATTCTCAAAGCCCACCCAGAATTATGCGAGATGATGAGACTTTACAGCATCAGGAGAGGCCTCTATAGTCAATAGAGGCAAGTACACAGGCAATGATGGTTATGATGCAACATTTGATTGGGGAAAATAGGAAAAATAATCATAATAATGACCAGTATGATAGGAGCATAGCAGGATCACAACATAGAACACGGTCTAGAACAGCTGACAGACCCACATGTCCTACATTCAGGGAAGAAACTCGAGCACGCACACCTGATGCTATGGTAATAGATATTGTAGATGAACTCCGACAAGCGAGGAATGAGTGGGATTCATTACCAGCATATGTACAGGATGGATGGACATTTGAGAGGTACCTAAACTACAGAGTTGCTAGGCAGAAGTAGGCATATAAACATAGTGAGTTGCAATAGGTCACTAACAAGTTGGTATTACCCACATCTGATGGCAGTGGAAAAATGACTGCTCGTGCTTGGATTCATAAAGTGGATACTTTCCTATCTCTAAAGACTATGACAGAATTTGAAGCACTCAAGTATGCCACTTTACACTTAGATGGGGCAGCACATGATTGGTGGACACATGACATGATTACATTACAACACAATCAGATAACCACTTATCAAGAGTTGGTGGATAGATTGATAGAAATGTTTGATAAAATAAATCCTGAAGTTTATTTCCAGGAGTTAGCCCAATTGAGACAGTCAGGAGGCTTAGAACAATTTATCAATGACTTCTAGAAGCTTGCAGTGATGGTGCCTGACATTTCAGAATGGAGGCTAGTCATTTTATTCACAGAGGGATTAACTGAACCACTCAAGGAGTGGGTAAAGGCCTTTGATCCTCCTACATTACAGGAAGCCATGAAGAAAGCCCGCAATATGGAACTTGTAGCTCCAACAAACCAGTTTAGTTCAAAGGGTTCTTCATCATTTAGAGATAACAAAGGGAAATTAAGAAAGGGTAAAGAGAAGGTTAGTGACTCAAAAGGAAAGTTAGCTACACCTTGGGATAAGGAAACGCTTAATGACCTATGTAGGAAGAAGCTATGCTTCTTTTGCAAAGGTCCCTATGAGTTTGGTCATGATTGTCCTATGAGGCCTAAGGGGAAGGCTAACCAGGTGACGTGGGCTTATTACGAGGGTTTAGATTCAAATAGCTCAGACCACCATGATGAGGATCCTGATGAGGCAGAGGGTGAATAGGAGGTAGATAGTGCTAAGAAAAAATAGGCTCCAGAGCTACATTTATAGGAGGCGCGTCTGTCAAGCATTCAAAGAGAGGGACCTTTCAGATTTTGGGGAGTCTTGGTAGGACAGAAGGTTATTACTCTATTGAATATAGGTGCCACACATAATTTCATTGATGCATGATTTGTGGAGAGCCATGAACTCATTACTGAGGAGTTCGAGGGATTGAGAGTCAAGGTAGCCGATGGATATACTCTTCGTTGTGATAGGATGGTGCGAGATCTACCTTTGCACTTGAACACCTATGAGTTTAAGGTGGACTACAATGTGGTCAACATGGGTGACACAGACATAGTACTTGGGATGCAGTGGCTACATTCTTTGAAGGAGGTTACCCTGGGACTGGAGGATATGGAGATACAATTCGAGGTGGATGGTAGGACTCATGTGCTGAAGGCTATCCATAATGGTGATGTCAAGACTATCTCATTTAGGCGGTTGGGGAGATTAGCTAGGCATAATAATATAGAGTGGGTGGAAATATGCACCTTGATGCCTGTCCAGGAGGAGCAACATAAGACTGAATATCATCCAGATATTCAAAATTTGAGAATCAAGTATGAGAAGGTATTCAATGAGATTCCACCAGGCGGGCCACTAGATAGAGGGATTGAGCACATTATCGAGCTGGAGGAAAGCACTAAGCCTGTCATGATCACACCATACTGGCACCCAAAATGAGTCAAAGATGAGATGGAGAGGACCATCAAGGAGTTGCTAGTAATGGGACACATCAGATCAAGTAAGTCACCTTTTGCGTGTTCTGTTGTTTTGGTAAAAAAAAAAGATGGTACTCTATGAATGTGTATTGATTACAGGGTGTTGAATAAGAGAACTATAAAGAATAGGTATCCCATCCCACACATCGATGAGCTGATAGACGAATTGCATGGGACTTGTTATTTCACAAGAATTGATTTGAGATCAGGCTATCACCAGATCAGAGTTCAAGAGTAGGATATTGAAAAAACTGCTTTCAAATGTCATTTTGGGCATTTCGAGTATGTAGTCATGCCTTTTGGTTTGACAATGCACCTGCCACTTTTCAGTCCACTATGAACAAGGTCTTCCACCATCAGTTGAGGAAATTTGTGCAAGTGTTCTTTGATGATATTTTGATCTATAGCAGGACATGGCAGGAACATTTAGAGCACTTGGAGACAGTATTGAGCATTTTATAGAGGGAGTCCTTGTATGCCAAGGAGTCCAAATTGATTTGGGGATGACAGAACTGTTGTATCTTGGACACATCATTAGTGCAAAAGGAGTGTGAATGGATCTTGAAAAGATCCACGCTATTGTTGATTGGCCACCACTAGAGAACCTTACATAGTTAAGGGGGTTCCTTGGTCTATGTGGATTCTATCACAGGTTTGTTAGTGGCTACTCACGGCATGCAACACCCATGACAGATTTACTGAAGAAAGGGGGATTTGTGTGGACTTGGGAGGCACAAGATTGTTTTATGCAGTTCAAGGAAATAATGACTACACACCCAGTATTAGCATTGCTTGATTTCACGAAGCCATTCGAGCTTCAACGTGATGCTTCTGAAGAGGGAGTTGGTGCTGTACTCATGTAGGACAAACATCCTATAGCTTATGAGAGCAAGAAACTCAGAGGGCTCGAGAGATCATTCAACATATATGATAAGGAGATGTTGACCATCATGCATGCCTTGGCCAAATTCAAACAATATCTGATGGGCAACAAATTTTGTATTAAAATTGATCATAATAGTTTGAGGCACTTTTTGGGATAGCGGGACTTGAATGATCGTCAGTAGAAGTGGGTGAGTAAGTTACAGGCCTATGATTTTGATATCACCTATGTTAAGAGGACACAAAATATTGTTGCAGATGCTTTATCTCGTAGGCCACACCTCACTTCTATGATTCAGATATCAGAGGATTGGTGACACTTGATTGTAGTAGAATATGCCAGAGACACATGGGCCTCTGATATAGTGGAGGGAAAAGCAATTGACACTAGGTACACTCTCGTAGATGATTTGATCATTTACAAGAACATGATTTACTTAGTCCCAGGATCGAAAGTGAAGCAGTTGATTTTGAGAGCACTCCATAATTCACCTACAACAGGCCATCCTAGGTATTTCAAGACTTACAGGTTAGTACAAGAGTGGTTCACTTGGAAGGGGCTTAAGGCTGATGTTTTGCAGTATGTGCATGAGTGTCTTGTTTGCTAGCAAAAAAAACAAGAGCACACTTATCCAACAGGGCTCCTATAGCCACTTCCTATTCTTGACAGGAAGTGGGAATGCATCTCTATGGATTTTATCATGGGCTTGCCCAGGGACCAGGGGCACGATTGTATTTATGTGGTGGTGGATAGGCTGACAAAATGTGCTCACTTTTTCCCTATCGCTACTACATACTGAACAACTCAGGTGGCTGAGGTCTTCTTCAGGGAGGTTTTCAAATTACATGGTTTGCCTCAGAGCATTGTGAGTGACAGGGACAACCGCTTCATGAGTCACTTTTGGTAGGAGGTATTTCGGTTGTGTGGCACTGAGCTTACACCTAGCACCATTTATCACCCACAGACCGATGGTCAAACAGAGATTGTAAACAAATGGGTGGAAGGGTATTTGAGGAATTATGTGGTAGATCAACAATGAGCTTGGGTTAGATGGATATATCTTTGTGAGTATTGTTACAATACTACATACCATATGACTATACAAATTGCACCCTTCATGGTACTTTATGGCTATGAGGCACCTAGTTTCTTAAATTTTTTGTTGGGAGACAGTTGGGTACCCCGTGCAGGTGAATTATTACAAGAGAGTAAGGATATAGTTGCTACTCTTAGGGACAACATTGTTAGAGCTCAGAACCAGCAAAAATAGTATGCAGACAAGAAGAGGACTGAGCATAGTTTTGAAGTAAATGATATGGTTTACCTCATGTTGCATCCATATAAGTAGGCCACTCTCAAGAAGAGTGGTGCAGAGAAACGCAAGCCACTCTATTATGGACCATTCAAGATCGTTAGGTGAGTAGGTGAGGTGGCTTATGAGTTGGAGCTTCCCACAGACAATAGAGTGTACAATGTGTTTCATGTATCATGCCCCAAAAAGGCATTGGGTCAGAATGTGATGCCTTTTGCAGTATTATCTCCCTTGGATGATGAGGGGAAATTGATCTTTAGTGCTAGAATCCATTCTGGATAGTAGAGAGACGCAACTTCGTAGGAGAGTAATCAGAGAATATCTAGTTAAGTGGAAAGATTTACCTGTTGAAGATGCTACTTGGGAGAGAGAAGTGATTTTGCAGCATCCAGCATTAAGATTTCTTGAGGCCAAGCAAGTTTAGGAGGGGCGGACCTGTAATGTTCCCATTTTGGACGAGTTAATTATTTATAAAGTTATCAAATTAAAAATATATATTACAAGGTAACTTTATATTTAATTAATTTAATAAAGTGATATATATTATAAAGTCATTTAATAAAATAATGTTTTAGAGGTTGCTGGAAGAAGCGGAGAAAAGATTAAAAAGGAGACTGACCTATCGAGGGAAAAAGGATAAATAGACATTGAGGGCTCATTGTCTATCATTCAAAAAATTTATTGTTGATATTTATTGATGTGCATTGTGAAGCTTAGGGTTTCTGCAAGTAGTCACCATTGGCCATTGAGAATGAAAACTCTCAATTGGTACGCAATTTTGAGGGTGTGAAAGATCACTTGAATTATTGCAAAGTTGAGGAAGTTTCTTTAGACTTTCTACTTGTACTGTAAAGTAAAACATTGTGGTGGTATCAACTGGATGAATTGTTGGGGATATTTGTGTGATCAAAGTTTTCATCTATTGGCAATATTAGGGTTTGATTTGTAGCATTCTTCATTTCCAAGTTTACTCCAGACATTTGCATCTTAGTATAGTAATCTTTAATCTATACCTATTTTGCATTGTAAAAAAAAAATGTTAGTGAGGCAGTAAAATTTCAGTCATTAGTGTTACATAAGAGTGCATTAGGAGATCATGGTTATTGCACAGTTTTTTTAAATTTGCAACTCTAAGTTTGCATTTTTATTTCAGCAAAACACCATAATTGTATGTCATTGTAATTTTGCCAAGAGTCTTGGCTATTTGAAATCAGCATTTTGAGGTCAGATTTGAGTAGGTTCTTTACATATAATATAATATAATATTATAATATGATATAATATAATAGTATAGTGTAATATAATATAATAGTATAATATAATATAATATTATAATATAATATAATATAATATAATAGTATAATATATTATACTATACTATAATATAATATAATATAATAATAATAATTATACTATAATATAATAATAATAATATTATATTATAATAGTATAATATATTATATAATAATATTATTATATTATAATAGTATAATATATTATATAATAATATAATATAATAGTATAATATAATAATATTATATTATAATAGTATAATATATAATATAATATAATATAATATAATATAGTAGTATAGTATAATATATTATACTATAATATAATAATAATATTATTATATTATAATAGTATAATATATTATATAATATAATAGTATAATATAATAATATAATATAATACATTACCTAATATATAGTATTATAATATAAAATATAATATATAGTAATATAATATAATACATTACTTGACCCACAGGGTGTTTCAAAAAAGACAACCCATAGGTTGATGTGGCAAATATCGGATATCCGATATTGTATCGGATACTCAATATCTGTCAGTGTTTATAAAAAAAAAAACACAACCCGCGGGTTGTTTTCACAGGGTTATATTGTGTTCTACGGCTTGGATATTGGGTTTGAGATCGGATATACGATATAAGGTAATTTTTTTTTGTTTTTTAATCAATTTTAATATAAATTTAATAGATTTTATCGTGAATTTGTTAGTTTTAGTTGAATTTAGGGTTTTTTTGATAGAAATTGTTAAAATTAAGTTTTTAAAAAAATATATTATGTTTTACAAATTAATAGGATTGGCTGATCAAAATGATGACGCTGAGGCAAGGAATAATATTCCTCATAACCCCCCACCAAATGATCTAGTGCCCTCACAAAAATCGTCCACCAAATGATCCTTTACCCCCTCAAAACCCTCCTCAAATCAAGGATTTGATAATTGAAAATCTCACCCAATTGAGGACTTTGCAAAGAACATATAATAATGTACCCGCATTGGCTCCTATGTTATCCACGTTAAACACCATAGTGGATAACATTGAAACCCTTACCAACCAACAAAATGTCGTTCTTCATTGGCATGACGAAATGCATGAGATGTTTGATGATGCTTGGACTATGATGAGGTTGCAGCCCTCAATATAACCAAAGAGGATTTGGCTAGCCTTTTCGTGAACCCAAAAACGGGTATACTAGTCGACAAAAAAAAACCCAAACTATTGATTAAATGGTGCACAAATGACGCCATACGTGCAAACTTTTGGGATCATTGGTGGATGGTTTTTGATATCCCTCCACTTACCTCCAAATAGTGTTTAGGATGTGGCGTGCAGTCTCTGATGCCAATTCTCAATTTTAACACATCATTAGCATTGGGTGATAGTCGTGAGCTAGAGTGCCAAAATTGTGTAATTTCTTCCTTTACATCATTAGATAGCTTCTTATCAAAATGTGGAAGTCTCCCACCAAATACCCATGTTTCATTTTGAAGAGGATCATCAATTCTCTCTCATTGACTAAGTGCTCTTCTCAAAGTAGTACGATTAAGGTTCAAATCAATACAAGTTTGTCTCATATATCTACCATTTTTCAAATGATGACTTACCAAAGAGGTTGTAATAACCCTTCGAGCAGCTCTGTTATCCTTCTCCCTGCTATTTTTTCCAATGCTATTTAGAGCACTGAAAAGATTCTTCACAATAATGACATTTCTTTCCAACTTTTTATTGACACGAATCTTCAATTTGGAAAGTGTAGGTCTCATTTTTTGTATCTTTAATAAGTGCATAAAAAGCTAACATTGCTCCACCATTGTCTTGTTGTCGAAAAATATCTTATATAATCTTGAAGCCCATAACCGAATGGTTCTTTTTGATTTTTTCCCTTTTAAATTGGTAATAATCATTTCATCAATTTCAATTATCCATTTTGGCGTTCTAGAACCTTCATGTCGATTATAATTGGGAGATATATAAGGTTCTTGTGCATTGTCATGTTCGGCATGGTCAATTATGCAATTTATATTATGACCTGGTAGCATTTCTTCAAAATTTTCATTCTCTAAATTTTCAATACCGACATTATCATTTTCAATTGGTAGATTTTCATTCCCCAACTGCACATATTCATTCTTTGACTCTATAATTTCACCCTCGACTAATTCATCGTCAACTTGACTAACATTTAACATACCTTGTTTTTTCCTTTAGTGTTCTATTTTGTCCCTTTCCCTATATGCTGCAATGTCTTCATTGGATACCTTCTTTTTGCATTTGGCCGTTTGACGATTGTTGCTCCCCATTCAAATGACAATATTGGACACCTAGAGATATATTATCAAACTTTTTTTGATTGTTTGGGCCAAAAAACGTGACTTTTCTTAAAACTCGTGAAAAAGGCTCGCAAAAAGCATGTTGTCAGGTCTGTAGTGATAGGGAATATTTTGGCAAAATAATGCTAGTAAATATCGGGTATCTGATTTCAAATCGGATATCATATATTGGCCGGCACCAAAATATTGGAGGGAAAAATGAATTTATGAGTTATGACTAGTGAGTTATGAAATATATAAATATATAATATATAATCTATAAATATATGACACGAGTAATGAGTTATGACTAATCTATAAATAAATAAATAAATAAATATGAATATATGAAATTAAATTAAATTAAATTATTATTATTTAATATAATAACATAACTATTAATATATAATAATATATTATGTTATTTTATTATTATTATAATCTATAAATATAATATATATTATTATATTCTATTATTATTACTTTTACTACATTATTATTAAATATAATAATGTAATATATTATATATATGTTATTAATATATATTATTATTATCATCTATAAATTATAATCTATAATATATATTATTATTATTATTATGACCTATGTTATTAATATATAATAATATATTATGTTGTTATTATTATTATAATCTATAAATATTATATATATACATACATATATATATATACATACATATATATATATATATATATATACATACATATATATATATATACATATACATATATACATACATATATATATATATATATATACATATACATATATACATATACATATATATATATATACACACACATACATATACATATACATATACATATACATATACATATACATATACATATACATATACATATACATATACATATACATATATATATATATATATATATATATATATATGATCATTATGCTATATTATTATTATTTTTACAATATTATTATATTTTTACTATATTATTGGTATTTGTTACTATAACAACATATAATAATTGTTAAAAAAAATACCAAGCTTGCTATGGCTCTCGTTCCCGCTCGAAAATTTGGATCTCCCACTCATGGCGCTTTTGCTTCTTCAATGTTCAGTAATGTTGTGGTCTCTACTGATCGTTCGGGTGGTGGAGATGATTTTTGTGGGTGGTCTATGGATGGGGATATGGCTCTGTTTTCCCTTCATTCGACTTCTTCTACAGGTGGGGTTAGAGCTTCTTCTGCCCCTCGTTTGGCTCCAGGGTCTCCTCGTTTAGGGTTTCTTGGTTCGGGGGGAAGGACTTTGGCAGACGTGGCTGCCTTCGAAGCCGATTTACATGGAGCTCTCCCTCATGTTGTTTCATTTGGGCCCTCTCATGTGACGCTTGTTTAAAGCCTATTAAGGTTTCTCTTGACCCAGAATTAGTTGAAGATATATTTCATACGGCAGAAGAACTTTCCTCTTTTCCTGCCATTTTTCGCTTCTGGGGTTATTGGTCCTCTCTTGTTGATCTACAAGAACTAGGTGCCACTTATAGACAATAATGTCCATATCTTTCCATGTGCAAAAGGCTTCTTTATAGCTAAATTTGAAAGCACTAATGATAGGAAGATTATTTTGTGTCACAATAGTTTTTCCTGGCAGGGCAGATATCCACTTATGGCCAAACCATGGCATATGGATTTCGATCCACTTTTTGAGTCCTTTAACAAGTTCCTTATTTGGGTCCGAGTTCTGAATCTCCTGATACATCTTTGGCATGATTTAGTTTTTGAAACTATTGGGAATGCTATTGGTGTTTTCTTATATGTGGATTCTAACACGTTTGATATTTTCCACTCAATTTGCGTGCGCTTTCTTGTTGAGTTGGATGTTTCTAAGGGCCTCCTTGAGGCCATTTTTTTGGATTCCCTGAGGGGTTCTTGGACACAAATGCTGGATTTCTAAGGTGTCCCTTTTCATTGCAAGAATTGCCACTTGACTGGTCACATTGCTCCTTGGTGTGTTGCTGGAAAGTCTAAATCAAGGTGACCACCTTTGTGGTGGTCAAGGGCCTCTTCTGAGCACTATACGGTGAAACAATCCTTGGATGCTCCTGTGGATTCTGTGGCTGAGGTCTCTCCTTGCGATCATTTGGAGCCAGCGGAAGAGGAGGGCGTCCCCTCTTTGGTCTCTTCCCTTGTTTTGGATGCTCTTCCTAAGGGCCAGTTGTCGACTGATTCTCATAGGAAGATTGTTGCTTCTTTAGCGCCCCTTGGGTTCCACTGTTCTATTTCCTTCGAGGCTTGGGTTGTTGAGGCTATAAAGATTGAGGACAGGTGGATAGCAGTAAAGAGTAAGTGAACTAAGCCTTTTGCTCTCCCTTTAGATATGAACCTTCGGTCACATAAAGGAAACTTCAAATCAAAAGGAAAATCTTAAGTTCCCCTATTCTGATTGGTTTTTTTGTGATGGTGAGCGGGTTGTGGCTCTGGTTCGCTGGTTACTGGTCTAGGAGGTTTTATTGGTTGCCTTGCCTTCCAGTCTATTTACTTTCCAGGTTCCAGTGTATTTTTTGGTTACTTTTTCTGGATACATCTATTGGTTTCAGGTCCTTGTAAAACCTAGTTTTAGATGTTCTACTGGTTTCAGGTCCTTTTAAAACTTGGAAGTGCTTCATGGAATATCTTTCTTTTTGTTGTAAAGGGTTTCGGGGCCCATTCAAAACTTATTTTTACCTTAACCTAAAACAAATATAATAATTGTTTATATGGGTCGAAAGGGGCCATAGGATGACCTATGACCCCTTTCAACACATTTTATTACAACATGTCTCTAAGTGTCCTAGAACCCCTAGGGACATATTATAATTGTTTATATACTTTTGACACATTCCATTATGACATATGTCTCTAGGGGTCCTAGGACCCCTAGGGACATATTATAATCTTTTATATGGGTCAAAAGGGGCCATAGGATGAACTATGACCCCTTTCGACACATTCCATGAAAACATATGACTCTAGGGGACCTAGGACCCCTAGGGACATATTAGAGTCATTTATATGGGGTTAAAAGGGGCCATAGGATGACCTATGACCCCTTTCACCACAGTTCATGATGAAATATGTCTCTAGGGGTCCTAGGACCCCTAGGGACATATTAGAATCGTTTATATGGGTCGCCAGGGGCCATAGGATGACCTATGACCCCTTTTGACACATTTCATGATGACATATGTCTCTAGAGATCATAGGACACCTAGGGACATATTATAATCCTTTATATGGGTCGAAAGGGGTCATAGGATGACCTATGACCCCCTTTTGACACATTTTATTACAACATATGTCTCTAGGGGCCATAGGACCCCTAGGAACATATTAGAATCATTTATATGGGTCGAAAGGGGCCATAGGATGAACTATGACCCATTGCGACACATTTTATTACAACATATGTCTCTAGGGGTCCTAAGACTCTTAAGGGTATATTATAATTGTTTATATGGGTCGAAAGGGGTCATAAGATGATCTATGACCCATTTTGACACATTCCATTATGACATATGTCTTTAGGGGTCTTAGGGACATATTATAATCATTTATATGGGTTGAAAGGGGCCATAGGATGACCTATGACCCCTTTTGACACATTCCATGATGACATATGTCTCTAGGGGTCCTAGGACCCCTACGAACATATTAGAATCGTTTATATAGGTCGAAAGGGGCCATAGGATGACCTATGACCCCTTTCGACACATTCCATGATGATATATGTCTCTAGGGATCTTGGGACCCCTAGGTACATATAAAATCATTTATATGGGTTGAAAGAGGCTATAGGATGACCTATAACCCCTTTCGACACATTTTATTACAACATATGTCTCTAGGGGCCCTAGGGCCCCTAGGGACATATTTGAATCATTTATATGGGTTGAAAGGGGCCATAGGATGACCTATGACCACTTTTGACACATTCCATGATGACATATGTTGCTAGGGGTCCTAGAACGCCTAGGGACATATTAGAATCATTTATATGGGTCAAAAGGAGCCATAGGATGACCTATGACCCCTTTCGACACATGTTATTACAACATATGTTTCGAGGGGCCCTAGGACCCCTAGGGATATATTAAAATCATTTATATGGGTCAAAAGGGGTCATAGGATGACCTATGACCCATTTCGACACATTCCATGATGACATATGCCTCTAGGGGCCCTAAGACCCCTAGGGACATATTATAACCATTCATATGGTCTAAAGGGGCCATAGGATGACCTATGACCCCTTTTGACATATTCCATAATGACATATGTCTCTAGGGGTCCTAGGACCCCTAGGGACATATTACAATCATTTATATGGGTCGAAAGGGGCCATAGGTCCTTTTGACACATTTCATGATGACATATGTCTCTAGGAGTTCTAGGACCCCTAGGGACATATTACAATCGTTTATATGGGTCGGAAGGGGCCATAGGATGATCTATGACCCCTTAAGACACATTTTATTACAACATATGTCTCGAGGGGCCCTAGGACCTCTAGGGACATATTTGAATCATTTATGTGTCAAAAGGGGCCATAGGATGACTTATGGCCCCTTTCGATATATTCCATGATGACATATGTCTTTAGGGGTCCTAGGACCCCTAGGGACTTATTAGAATCATTTATATGAGTTGAAAAGGGTCATAGGATGACCTATGACCCCTTTTAACACATTGCATGATGACATATGTCTCTAGGGGTCCTAGGACCCCTAGGGACATATTACAATCAGTTATATGGGTCGAAAGGGGTCATAGGTTCGACACATTTTATTATAACATATGTCTCTAGAAGCCCTAAGACCCCTAGGGACATATTTGAATCATTTATATTGGTCGAAAGGGGCCATAGGATGACCTATGACCCCTTTCGACACATTCCATGATGAAATATGTCTCTAGGGGTCCTAGGACCCCTAGAGACATATTAGAATCATTTATATGGGTTGAAAGGAGCCACATGATGACCTATGACCCCTTTCGACATATTTCATGATGATATATGTCTCTAGGGGTCCTAGGACCCCTAGGGACATATTAGAATCATTTATATGGGTTGAAAGGGGCCATAGGATGACCTATGACCCCTTTCAACACATTCCATGATGACATATATCTCTAGGGGTCCTAGAACCCCTAAGGACATATTAGATTCATTTATATGAGTCGAAAGGGGCCATAGGATGACCTATGACTTTTTTTAACACATTCCATGATGACATATGTCTCTAGGGGTCCTAGTACTCCTAGGGACATATTACAATCATTTATATGGGTTGAGCCCCTTTCAACACATTTTATTACAACATATGTGACCCCTAGGGACATATTAGAATCACTTATATGGGTCAAAAGGGGCCACAAGATGACCTATGACCCCTTTCAAAACATTCTATGATGACATATGTCTCTATAGGTCCTAGGACCCTTAGCGACATATTAGAATTGTTTCTATGGGTCAAAAGGGGTCATATGATGACCTATGACCCCTTTCAACACATTTTATTACAACATATGTCTCGAGGGGCCCTAGGACCCCTAAGGACATATTTGAATCGTTTATATGGGTCAAAAGAGGCCACAGGATGACCTATGACCCCTTTTGACAAATTCTATGAGGACATATGTCTGTAGGGGTCTTAGGACCCCTAGAGACATATTAGAATCGTTTATATGGGTCAAACGAGGCCATAGGATGACCTATGACCCCTTTCAACACATTCCATGATGACATATGTCTCTAGGGGTCCTAGGATCCTTAGAGACATATTAGAATTGTTTATATGGGTCGATGATGACATGTCTCTAGGGGTCCTAGGGACATATTACATTGGTTTATATGGGTCAAAAGGGGTTATAGTCGACACATTTTATTACAACATATGTCTCCAAGGGCCCTAGGACCCCTAGGGACATATTAGAATCATTTATATGGGTCAAAAGGGGCCATAGGATGACCTATGACCCCTTTCGACACATTTTATTAGAACATATGTCTCGAGGTACCCTAGGACCCGTAGGGACATATTAGAATTATTTATATGGGTTGAAAGGGGCCATATGATGACTTATGACCCCTTTCGACACATTCCATGATAACATATGTCTCTAGGTGTCCTAGGACCCCTAGGGACATATTAGAATCATTTATATGGGTCAAAAGGGGCCATAGGATGACCTATGACCCCTTTCAACACATGTCATGATGACATATGTCTCTAGGGGTCCTAGGACCTCTAGGGACATATTAGAATCATTTATATGGGTCAAAAGGGGCCATAGGATGACCTATGATCTCTTTCGACACATTCCATGACAACATATGTCTCTAGGGGTCCTAGGACCGATAGGTACATATTATAATTGTTTATATGGATCAAAAAGGGGCATAGGATGACCTATGACCCCTTTCGACACATTCTATGATGATATGTCTCTAGGGGTCCTAGGACCCCTAGGGACATATTACAATTATTTATATGGGTCGAAAGGGGTCATAGGATGACCTATGACCCTTTTCGACATATTTTATTGCAACATATGTCTTTAGGGGCCCTAGAACCCCTAAGGACATTAAAATCATTTATATGGGTCAAAAGGGGCCATAAAATGACCTATGATCTCTTTCAACACATTCCATGACGACATATGTCTCTAGGGGTCCTAGGACCCCTAGGGACATATTAGAATCATTTATATGGGTTGAAAGGGGCCATAGGATGACCAATGACCCGTTTCGACATATTCCATGATGACATATGTCTCTAGGGGCCCTAGGACCCCTAGGGACATATTATAATCCTTTATATGGGTCGAAAAGGGTCATAGGTCATCCTATAACCCCTTTTGACACATTTTATTACAACATATGTCTCTAGTGGCCCTAGGACCCCTAGGGACATATTATAATTGTCTATATGGGTCATAGGATGACCTATGACTCCTTTCGACACATTCCATGATGACATATGTCTCTAGGAGTTCTAGGACCCCTAAGGACATATTATAATCATTTATATTGGTTGAAAGGGGCCATAGGATGACCTATGACCCCTCTCTATGCATTTCATCACAACTTATGTCCCTAAGGGTCCTAGTACCCCTAGGGATGCATTTGGTTGGTTCCAATGCATCAAGAGGGGTTATAGTTTAATCCCTAGGACCCCTAGGGACCAATTGGGAATGTGTCGAAAGGGGTCTCTAGGAGCCCTAGGGACATATGTTGTCATGAAATGTGTCGAAAGGTGTCATAGGTTAACCTATGACCCCTTTTGATACATTTTATAACAATATTATATTTAATAATAATATAATATTATATATTTTAATATAATAATATATTATTAAATTATATAACAATAATAATCATATATGTTACTAGATTATAGATTTAATAATAATAATAACCATATATATTATTATATATAATAATAGTCATATAATATTACTATATATATTTAATAATAATAATATTTATCATATATATTACTATATTATATTTAGTTATAATAATAATTATATTTATAACTATATTATATTTAATAATAATAATCATACATATTACTATAATATAATAATAATTATAATCATATATAACAATAATAATAGTTAATAATAATAATACCAATAATAATAATATCAATGTCCACACTTCCCCCAAATAAATTTCCCTCTAAAACACTCTAAAGTTTTCCTCTTAAATTTATTTCCTCTCAAATTACCCTCCCTCCAAATTTAACATTGGAAAATCTGTCCTCTCAAATTTTCCTCCAAATTTCAATTGAATTTTTTTGAAACTGATCGGATACCCGATTTGTATTCAGGTATCCGATTAGCCTTGGTATTTACCAAGCCAATTCAATCAACCCAAAAAACATGTTTAAGAAGGGTTTCATTGACCCCCAGACTTCGGGTAGGCATCTGACAATGTTATTTTCATCGAAATTGAATGAAATGAAAAAGGTTTTTTTATAACACTCGAGATTCCATCAATATAATTGCTATCAAATTCTGAGTTCAATAAGTATTTACTAGTCAATTTTCAATGAAGATAATTGTAAAGTGCTGATTGACATATTGATTGAAAAATAGCTATAACGTTCAAATGGTATAACATTTTTTAAATCCAAAAGTTGCGTCACATTCTATACTTCGCCTAGTATAAGAAAAAAATAATAATTTAAATTTGGTAAAGTTTTCTATTAGTTAAGGTGGTTAGACATAGGAGTTTTTTTTTTCTAAAAAAGTGTTAGTAGAAAATTCATATTTAATTATTTATTTGGAATAAAAGTACCCAAAAATATGCATCACATTCGGACATGAGTCTACTTTTTATATCTATAATTATATCAAAAAAATATTATCATTTGATTTTGATTAAGGTGGTTAGACATACACCTACTTTTTATTTTCACTCTAAAATTTTCATAGTACTGCATTAAAATCCAAACTTTTGACCAATCAATTTTTTTTTTCTCTAGATAAGGCCTAGTAGTTTAGAAACTACATTCAATTTCCTATAGATTATTTTCTTAAATTTTTTTGATATAAAGTCCATAACCACTTTAAAATTATGTGTCAAGTTGACATAACCCTGATTTGCTAGTTTTTCATTGCCACTTAAGGCCATAGTTTGGTTGACCATGATCCTGCACATACCCTTATTATATTGATGAAGAGGAAACCAAAGATGGACTTGATGACCATGATGATCAAGTGGTGTATGTTGCAATGAAGGATGAGTCAATTTCACTAGTGTCTTATGTGAACACAAGTGACCATGTTCACATTACATGACTGGAGATAAAAGTAAGTTCATTACCCTTGATTATTATGATGGAAATAGTGTAATGTTTGGTAATGATGCACCCTATTTGATAAAAGGAAAATTATCAATCAAACTCACATAAAAGATCATGTGTGACAATGCTTATAATGTAGAAGGACTTAACTATAACTTGTTGAGTGTGTCACAACTGAATAGTTTAGGTTGCAAAGTTGAGCTTGATAACAAGATAGAAAAAATCTATGACACTAATAAGAAACTAATGGGGAAAGGTGATCAGACTAGAGATAATCTATTTTATCTTGATATGAATGATGCTACTTGTCTTCTTGTAGACTTTGATGATGTGTGGTTATGACATAAGAGTTTATGGCATGTTAACTTTGATAACTTAGTGAGTATCAGCAACATGAAAAGAGTCAGAGGTTTGCCTAAATTGAAGAAACCTAACAATATGATTTGCAAACAATGTCAGTTAGGAAAGTTGACAAAATCTAGTTTTAAAAGTAAAACTCACACCTCTAAAGAAATTCTAGAGATTGTTCATACTGATTTGTTTGAATCCATTGATGTGCAAAGCTACAAAGGTGACAAGTACATTATCCTATTTGTTGATGATGATTCTAGGATGATTACAGTTATGTTTTTGAAACATAAATTTGATGCTTTCCAAATGTTCAAGTGGTACTTAGCTAAAGTTGAAAAAGAGATAAACAAAAGCTTGAAATGTTTGAGATCTGACAGAGGTGGAAAATTTACATTAAATAAGTTTTAGATGTTCTATAATGATAGATGAATCAAAAGATAGACTTTTACACCTAGGACCCCTCCACAAAATGGAATTGCCGAAAGGAGGAACAAATTTGTAATGGAATGTGCTAAGACACTCACGATGGAGAAGAATGTTTCTTCAAAATATTAGAGAGAGTCTATAAGTACACCTATCTATGCCTTGGATTGTATACAAGTCAAAAAAGATACTCATTCAATACCTTTTGAATTATGGTATGGATACTCACCCAATGTAAAATATTTTAAGGTATTTGAAAGTAAGTGCTACATTCTTAAGGATTTTAGGAATATTAAATTGGATGCTAAAAGTGAAGAAGGTATATTCTTTGGCTATTACACAAGAAGTAAAGCTTACAAGTGTTTAAATACTAACACTAACAAAGTTGTGGAAAGTGCAAATGTGAAGTTTGATGAATATATAGAGGTACATGAAGCTAAACCTATGAAGGAACTTGAAGAGTATAAACAATTTGTATACTTTTATGAAGGTATGCCTGTTGATGAAGATATTTTAAATCAAGTTGTTAATCAACAACAAGTTAGAGTGACTATCGAGTAACAATACAATGAATGCTGAATTGCATTTAGGTACCGAGTTGCAGACAGAAGCTAAGGCACATTCTAATTCTGAGATAAGTGTACATAAAAGAGAAGTTGAGTTATCTAATAGAGAGGTACATAGTGATTATGAAGTTGATAGATCTATTGAAGAAACAAGAGCGGAACAAAGATTGTCAAAGTATGTCAAAAGACATCACCTTGCTGAACAAATTATTGGAGATAAAGATGCTAGACCAATGACATGGAACAAGCTGAGAAGTGGCACATCTTTGTTTAGCATGCATGAACCTAAGACAAAAAGAGATGCATTAAAAAATGAGGACTGGAGTAAAGCCATGAGAGAAGAGATTGATTAGATTGAGAAGAACAAGACATGGACTCTAGTTCCCAGACTAGAGGACAAGAATGTGATTGAAACTAAGTGAGTGCATAAAAACAAGTTAGATGAGAATGGTGAAGTCACAAGGAATAAGGAAAGATTAGTTTGCAAGGGGTATTCATAAAGAGAAGGAATAGACTATGGAGAAATTTTTTTCCATGTTGCAAGATTGGAAGGAGTGAGAACTCTGATTGCTTACTCTACATACAAAGGTTTCAAAGTTTATCAGATAGATGTGAAATCAACATTTTTGAATGATATATTAGAATAAGAGGTTTACATAGAACAACCTAAATGATTTGTTGATGCTAATAATAAGAACATGGTATGTAGATAGTGCAAAGCTTTATATGGTTTAAAGCAAGCCCCAAGAGCATGGTATGAAAGACTTCACAATTATCTTGTGAAGATTGATTTTGAGAAGAGTGATGATAACAACAATCTATACTTGAAGAAAAAAGTAGGTAAAGGTATTTTACTAGCTGAAATTTATGTTGATGATATTGTATTTGGAGGTCAAGATACATTATGTAAGACATTTGTAAATGAAATAAAGAAAGAATTTGAGATGTCTATGTTTGGAGAGATCAAGTTCTTTGTTGGTTTGTAAGTATATCAAATGAAATATGATATATACATCACTTAGTCTAAGTATGTGAAGGAAATATTGAATACTTTTAGTTTAGAGGATTCAAAACTAGTTAGCACACCTATGGTGACATGACGCAAACTATCAAAGAATGATGATTCTGCTAATGTGAATCAAACATTGTATAGGTCTATGATTGACAAGTTGCAATATGTAGTACATAACAACCCTAACATTGCATCATTTGTTGGGATTGTTGCAAGTTTCTTTGTAAATTATAAGGAGAATCATTTGATTGTTTTAAAGAGAATTATGAGATATCTAAAAGGAACATAAGACTATGGTCTGTACTACAAGATTTTTTTTTTTTTTGAATTAAGAGCCTATACAGATACTAATTGGGCCGAAAATATTGATGACATAAATGACACAAGCAGTGGAGCATTTTTCTTAGGAAAGAGATTGGTCACCTAGTCCAACAAGAAAAAAAATTGCATATCTCAATCTACTACTTAAGTTGAATATGTGACCGTTGCAGTAAATTGTACAAATGTGGTATGGATCAAATAACTACTCAAAGGTATGGAGGAAATCACTGAAATTGTGGTACTTTATTATGATAATACAAGATCTATAAATATATTAGAGAACCTTGTGATGTACACAAAGACTAAACACATTGCAATCAAGTATCATTACTTGAGAGAGTTAGTTCAAGACAAAAAAGTCAGGATGAAATATGTGAATACAAAAGAACAAATAACTGATATATTGGTGTAGGAGCACCAATATGAAAAGTGTTTTTTTTAAATTTTAAATTTTAAATTTTAAATTTCATTTTCACAGATACATATGTCCATCATGAATTAGGATAGATCATGTTATTCATGCTTGATAGGTAGTGTTCATGTCGTCAAGTTTTTTTAATTGCATTTAGTTGTAATAAAGGCTTATTTTGTAAGGCACTTACATGATTTGGCACACCTATAAGCCATCATGTTCAAGTTTTCAACTAACCTAGAAGCATGTAATTAGTTCATTTAATTCAATATTAGGACCATCTAAGTGTTTTATAGGGGTCACACAAATAAAAATGTATGGTAGTTTAATATTGCTTGCATAATACAAAGTTTCACTTTTAAAACTAGGAAATTCTAGAAATTTTAGAAGTCTAAGAGTCTTTTAAATACACAAGAGCTCAAAAGGCCAATAGTCAAATTTATATATACTTTTCGGTTGAATTATATCATAGGTAAAATGTATGAATAATAAAATGAGTTTTTTTGACAAGTTTGGATATAGAAACAAGATAGTTTTTCTAATTTTTGAAAAAATGTTTACCACTGGCTGGTTTTCATTTGTATATGCTACTTGGTTAAGGTCTACAACTTATATGGTTGGATAGATATTCAAATTATCTTTCCAAAAAATTCAGTTGGAGGTTCTAACTCTTTTTTATGAGGGAGAAAATTGAAATTTACTGAAAAGTGGTTAAAATTCTAGGTATTGTTCTTCACTTTTTTTTTTTCTTATTTCTAGCTTTGTCACATGCTTGTGTGGATAATAAGGGTTTGAATCCTTCATAAATGTTTAGGGGGTTGAAATAAATTTCAAATGAATCATGTTTGAAGTCTTGAGACGCCAGTATGTGTGAGACATGATAAAATCCTTGATAGAAGGTTTGAATTTGCTTGAAAACCAAGGGTTTTGCAAAGAAATTTGTTGTTTTTGATACCTCTACATCATTATTGGTATCAAAGCTTGGGGAAATCTCATGAAGCAATTGAGTTTTATGTCAGAATCATAGTTTGAAGCTAAGTCATCAAACATGGTCACCAATGTTGAATTGGCAAAGAAGATGCAAGAGTGATAGAAAACCAACAAGTGGTAATTGGATGAACTTGAGAAGTTGAAGGGCCAGATGGAGGAAAGAGTAAGGGTTTCATCAGAGCAAGAGGAAGAAGTGAAAGAAGAAAATTTCCTTGAGCAGGAGGTGATTAACTTGTCTACAAACTAGAGATACTTTGTAGAAGCCCTTGAAAGAGTTGGCAAGAAGGATGCCAAAGGTGACCTACCCATCTTATCAAGCAAGATGGATGCTGATGTTACTGTGGATTGGATAGAATTCTTGAACAACCACTTTGAATGTGAAAATGTAGTAGAAAAAGATAAAGTAAAGATTTCCAAGTCAAAGTTGAAGGGAGCACCCTTCACTTGGTGGAATTTCACCCAAGGAGAAAGGGTCAAAGAAGGTAAGAACATAATAAATTCATGGGGTAGGATGACTGCCAAGGTAAGAGAAATTTACCTACCTAAGGATTATGAAATCCAACTACATAGAAGGAGATAAAGTTTAAGAAAAAATGAGCTATATGTCACAGCCTATACTAAAGAATTCCAAAAATTGAGCCTAAGGGAAAAATGAAGTGAATGTGAAAGTGTAAAGGTTGCTAGATACGTCAATGGATTAAGGCTGAACATTCAAAAAGAACTTAATCTATTGTGTCTTGATATAGTTTATAAATTAACATTGAAGGTGTAAGCCAAATTGAAGAGAAGACAAAAATAGTAGAGGAAGAGGAAGAAACCAGAGGGAAAGAGGAAACTTCCAAGGAAGAGGAAAAATCCATGAAGATCATAAAGAGATAAAGCAAGAAACCAGTCAAAGTGAAGGAAATTTTAGAGGTAAAAGAGGAAATTAAAGAGTTTGGTTTAGTGGTAGAAGGGAAAGTCCAATAACTTTCTTCAATTGCAATAAGGAGGGACATTATGCACCTAGGTGCCTAGATAGAGCTAGTACAAGTTCACAAGGTGAAAGAACACATTTGGTACAAGATGATAAATACCAAGTGAAAGAGATGGCTGATTTAGATAGTGTACCTGGAAGAGGAGAAAATTTGATGATGAGAAGAACACTTTTGAAGATGTCTACTATCATGGATCAACCACAAAGGAAGACCATCTTTAGGACTGCTTGCAAATCAAGAGGTAAGGTATGTAGAGTCATTATTGACTTAGGATCTACTAAAAATTTAGTTTCTCTTGATATGGTTCAAAAGTTAAAAATTAGGAGTGTACCTCATCCTTTTCCCTATAAGGTTTCATGGCTAAAAAATGGTCAAAAAACTCTTGTGAATGAGAAAGCATGGGTTGATTTTTAGATTGGAAAGTATAAGGATAGAATTTTATTTGATATAGTTGATATGGATGCATGCCACCTATTATTTGGTAGGCCTTGGAAATATGATTTTTAGGCACAACACAATAGAAAACTTAATGTCTACACCATCAAGAAGGATGGAAAGGTGATTAGATTGATTCCATTTACTGATCATGAAGAAATGGAAGAGAACAAAGAGAGGGGAGCCAAAATTATGATGATTGATAAGGAGTTCTTACAAGACATGAAAGATAAACCTAAGCCTTATTTTCTTTTGATACCTAAACTACAAACACAAGGATCAATTGAAAATGATAAGAATGCTAAAACAAAGAAGACAGTTGTTAGTGAAGTGAAAGCACTTTTGGATACGTATGAAGGTTTGATTTAAGAAGGTATGAAAAGTCTTTTCCACCCATTAGAGACATTAGTCATTGCATTGATTTCATTCTAGAAGATACTTTACCAAATAAAGTTGCATACAAGATGACACCTCAATAAAATGAGGATATTGCTAGACAAGTAAAGGAGTTACTAGATTTTGGTTTAATTGCAAAAAGTTCAAGTTCATATGTTTTACCTACTGTTTTGGCACCCAAGAAGGAGGGAACATGGAGGTTGTGCACTAATTTAAGAGCCATTAATAAAATTACAATTAGATATAGGTTTCCAATGCCAATAATTGAAGATTTTCTTGATTTCTTAGAAGGTGCAAAGTATTTTTCCAAGATTGACTTAAAAAGTGGGTACCATCAAATAAGGATAAGGTTTAGAGAGGAGTGGAAGACAACATTCAAAACCAATTATGGATTGTATGAGTGGGAGGTAATGTCATTTGGAGTCTCTAATGCTCCTAGTACCTTCATGAGACTTATGAATGAAGTGCTCGAAGACTTCAATGGTAAGTTCATCATAGTATATTTGGATGAAATATTAATTTTCAACAAGACAAAGGAAGAACACATAAAGCACATTGACATGGTTTTGAGAAGACTTCATGACTAGAAATTGGTGATAAACTTGGAAAATTTCTTGTTCATGCAAGAGGAGCTGACATATCTTGGTTTTGTGATCTCACAAGGTAGCTTGAAGATGGATAAAGATAAGGTAAGTGCTGCACTATCTTGGCCACCTCTTAAAATAGTTGGAGATGTTAGAAGCTTTCATGGTCTTGCTACATTTTATAAAAAATTCATAAGAAATTTCAGTCGTATATGCACTCCTATGTTAGAAAATATTAAAGGTGGAAAGAAGTGTAAGTTTTCATGGAGTCAATCAAAAAATGAAGATTTTGAATTTCTTAAGAAAAAGGTTAGTGAGAAGCCAATTCTTTCTTTACCTAATTTTAACAAAGGTTTCCAAGTAGACTGTGACGCTAGCAAGGTTGCTATAGGGGCTGTTCTTAGTCAAGAAGGAAAACCAATGGCTTTCTCAAGTGAAAAGCTAAATGAAGCCAAGAAGAAATACTCTCATATGACTTAGAAATGCATTCTTTGGTTCAAGCCATCAAAAGGTGGATATATTACTTCTTACCAAAGGAGTTTGTTGTGTCTACAGATAACCAAACACTTAATTTTTTGAACAACCAAGACAAGTTAAGCTATAGGCATATGAAATGGGTGGAGTCTTTGCAGGCCTATACCTTCATCATCAAGCACAAGAAGGGTATAGAAAACAAGGTTGCTGATGCTCTTAGTAGAAGGAACACAAGTGTCTCCCAAATTTAGCTAGAAAGTGTGGAAATTGAAGCACTAAAGGACATGTATGTAGTAGATCTAGATTTTAGTAAAATCTACAAGGTATGTATGGAGTTTGGTGATAGATACCATGTTGATTTTTCTAATTTTTTGATACAGGTTAAACTTCTTTTCAAAGGAGGGCAACTATGTGTACCTAAGTGCTCTATGAGGTCAAATATTATAAAAGAGAAGCATAGTGGAACAATGGGTGGACACTTCAGTTTGGATATAACCTTAGAATTGGTTAGGAGGTATTACTATTGGCGTAAATTTCAAATTGATGTTAGAAACTTTGTGGAAACATGTATGATTTGTCAAAGAGCCAAAGGGAGGACTACAAATGTAGGGCTCTATCAACCTTTTCCATTACCATCTAGGCCATGGGAAAGCATAACAAATAGATTTTGTAATGGGTCTGCCAAGAACACAAAGATGGCATGATAGTGTGTTTGTTGTAGTGGACAGGTTTAGCAAGATGGCTCACTTCTTACCATGTAAATAAAAAAATGATGCTTCCCATGCGATAGATCTCTTTTTCAAAGAAGTCATAAGGATTCATGGGCTACCTCTCAACATAGTTTCAGATAGGGATGTGAAGTTTTAGATAGGGATGTGAAGTTTGTGGGGCACTTTTGGAGGACTTTATGAAGGAAACTTGGAACCAAATAATCATTCTCATCAGTCTATCACCCTCAAACTGATGGGAAAACAAAGGTATTTCATAGAACATTGAGAAATTTATTGAGATCACTCACAAGGAAAGATGGAGAAAATTGGGATGCAATCATACTCCAAGCTGAATTTTCATATAATGACTCCATCAATAGGAGTGTAGGAAAGTCACCATTTCAAGTAGTGTATAGAATTCATCCTAGAGGGATCTTGGAGTTAAGAGATATGAGTTCACAAGAAAAAGTTAGTGCATAAGGAGAGGAGTTTGCTACAACCATAAAAGAGATCCATGATGAAGTCAAAGCACAACTCCAAAAAACCTCTGAAAATTATAAGAAGCATGCAGATCAGAAAAGGAGACACTTAGAATTTGAAGTTGGAGACTTAGTGTGGGCTAATCTCAAGAAGGAGAGGCTACCAAAAATACCAAGCTCATGTTGAGAAAACTAGGTCCTTGCAAAATAGTGAAGAAGTTTGGAACCAATACTTATGAGATTCAGTTTCCACCTAAGAGTGGAATCTCTCCCATCTTCAACATAGAAGACCTCACACCATTCAAATCAACCAATGGAGTTGATATAGGGTAGATTGTTGATGTACAACACATTAAAGATCTACCATTGAAGGAGGCAACAAAGCTAGAGAAGATACTTGACACCAAAGTAGTGAAGAAGACAAGAGGAAAGAAGTACAAGTAGTACCTGGTAAAAATAAAAAGGTTATTTTAATGTAGATGCTATATGGATGATAGAAGAAGACATAAAGAAGAAGGGTACCACTCTACAAGAGCTCATCTCAAGTGGGCTTGAGATAAATTTGCAGGAGCACCAGCATGGAGAGTGTTTTTTTAAATTTTTAATTCCATTTTCACATGTACATATGTCCATCATGCATTAGGATAGATCATGTTATCCCTATTTGATAGGTTGTATTCATGTCATCTATTTTTTTAAATTGCATTTAGTTATAATAAAGACTTATTTTGTAAAACACTTACATGATTTGACACACCTATAAGCCATCAATTTAAAGTTGTCAACTAGCATATCAGCATGTAATTAGTTTATTTAATTCAATATTAGGATCATCTAAGTGTTTTATAGGGGTCACACAAATAGAAATGCATAGTACGTAGTTTAATATTGCTTGCGTAATATAAAGTTTCAAATTTAAAACTAGGAAATTCTTGAAATTTTACAAGTCTAAAGAGCTCAAAAGGCCAAAAGTCACACACACACACACACACACACACACACACACACACACACACACACACACACACACACACACACACACACACACACACACACACACACACACACACACACACACACACACACACACACACACACACACACACACACACAATCTTTTTTGGTCAAATTATATCATATGCAAAATGTATGAACAACAAAAAGGGTTTTTTTGACAAGTCTGGATATAGAAACAAGAGAGATTTTTTAATTTTTGAAAAAACATTTGTTGTCTAGTTCCCATTTGTATATGCATCCTGGTTAAGGTCTAAAAATTATATTATTGGATAGATATTCAAATTATCTTTCCAACACATCCAGTTGTAGGTTCTAACTCTTCCATATGAGGGAGAAAACTAAAATTTTTGAATAGTAGTTAAAATTTTGGGTATTGTTCTTCATGTTTTTTTTTCCTTGTTTCTAGCATAGGAAATGTAAAAGATTCATTCTTATCCTTTTTCACCATCAAAATCCTTCTATGTCGACTCCAAAAATGGTTTACATCTGAGTTTGTGAGGGCACAAACTCATATGCTGATTTTGTGTTACTTAGCACATTCTAGACTACTAGTGCTCGACACATACAGTATCTTGGTTTGCTCGACACCTATTACATTCTATCTTGCTCGGCACATGTATAGTTCTGACTCACTTGGCATATGAAGCATTTTGACTTTCTTGGCATTAGTTGTGACTCAACACTTACATATCACTCAACACTTATATAATGCTTGACACTTATTGAAAATCTGACTCGACACACACTGTGGCTCGGCATACATAGTGTACTTAGCTTCAATGTAGAAAGTGGTTAAGTGTGTTGACACTCATATGTCAAAAATATTCTAAGACCAACAATCTCCCCCTTTGACACGAGTGTCAAAAACACTTAACTAATCATTACTATTTTGTCCTTCTGAGTACCCTATCCATTTTGTTATGCATATGTACAAAATTTTAAAATTTGTTCAAAATTTATTCAAAATACCTTGTTACTCCCCCTGAGCTGATTATACCTTGACATTCTTTTGCAACCAAAATTCTGTGTGCCTGATACTCTTTGTCTTTTGCCTTGTTCCTGTATTCTATACCTGTATTCTATAATTGATCTATTAGGGCTACGAAATTCCTACATTTTGTATTATATCTTATATGGAATAGAGCTATCTTCCATATTATTGCCAAAATTTTGTATCTCCCCCTTGCTTTGTCTTATTACTTATCTCCCCCTTTTGGCTATCAAAATTTATAGTATTCTCCCTCTTTTTTATATCTTCATCAAAATATTATATCTCCCTTATATCTCCCCTAAAACATATGTCTCCCCCTTTTTGATACTAATGTCAAAGGGTTCCAAGGAGTAATACCATACTTAGCCAAAAAGTTACTATTTATCTCCATTATTATTTTTAGAGCTACATCCCAATTCTCCAAAGCAATGTCAAGTGACTTGTAAACCTGAAAACTAAATCTTTCAATCTCAAAGACATCTCTTCATCCATGTAGAAACATCTCGAACAATGTCATAACACTAAAGCTAGAAACTTCTCTTTTCTTTTCATCTTAACCAATAAAAGATAACTTTACCAATATAATTCTTATTTTTGATACCTTTCCTTGTTTCTGATAAGATAACCCATCACTTAACTATTCTCATCTATCATTCCAACTATTACCCAATAAGATGCTTGTCAATTGCTTCTCGATACCCTAAAATAATAAAATTTCTTAAGATATAGTAAGAACATGAAATAATAAGTCAACTGCTTGACATCAATGAAAAATAGAATAACTAATGAATAATACAATGCATTTCTCTCCTTGTGTTATCAGTAATTTATGAATTAGTTATGGAAACAATCTCCCTCTTTGGCATTGATGAAAAACCAATTAACAATTTGATCCCACTCAAAATAACTGATCTTCCCCATTCAATGTAATATGTCCATCTTATCATCTTTGACTCTATAAATTATGTCTCTACTTCTTTCCATTTGATCACTATATTTCTCTCCTCTTAACAACAATGCCAAAGATATCATATCTTTTCTAATATTTCTCATACTCTAATGTTCCTATAATTCCCTATTTTCTATTGTTTCCTTGACTACTCCAATCTAGAGCAACCCTTGTCTTCATCAGTCCATGCAAAAAGTATTTTGTTAAGGTCTTAATGAACTTATGCACACAACATCCTCTTAGTCAACTTCTAATAGGGGAAACAACCCTAAATTACTCCTCAAATGTTCAATACTCTCTCATAGAAATGACTAGGTAAATATATAAACAACTTATTTCTTGGTTAGAATGTACTCCAATCTGACTTCTTTATCATATACCTTCTCTATGAGAAAATGATACTTTATTACTATATGCTTAGGTTCTAGATGCATTACCAGATTCTTGGAAATGTTAATGGAACCGATGTTATCATAGTGTATAAAAATAGGTTCTTCAACTGACTCTTATACACCTTCCAAAACTTTTTTCATCCATACAACTTATTAACAATTATGTTGATTTATTAGGATTGCTACAAATGTACTAAGCACTTCCATTATATCATTTGTAAGTGTTTTCCAAATGGAACTAACCTCTTATTTAAAATTGATAATAAGTGAGGAAGAGACATGTTCCATAAAGGTACATGTATATTCATTAATTAGATAATTAGCATAATAAAAACTTAATCATAGTTTTATGTCAATACTACTCGTTACCCAATAAATACCTAGAATTCCTAGCAAGAGTCTAAAATTCCCTGCACACACACACACACACACACACACACACAGAGAGAGAGAGAGAGAGAGAGAGAGAGAGAGAGAGAGAGAGAGAGAGAGAGAGAGAGAGAGATACATATTAGATATTATGAACACACACACACACACACACACACACACACACACACACACACACACACACACACACACACACACATATATATATAAATTATATCTCATATATGACTATATATAGATTTGTCTAATAGAAGCTACCAAATATCAACACTCACTCATAGCTAGAGAGGATAAACATATGATAATATTAAACCATTACTAATATTAGACATGGCAAATTTTAAGGATATCTTTGATCAGAAGATACCTGTTGGGGTCTCACAACGCATGCCCCATTTTGAGTCACAAAATTGGGACCCCCCCAGTTTCCAAAATCCTCTAAGAAGCACCTAGTGCTCCAGTCATCTAGGACCCTCCTCTAGGTCTAGGTCAAAATTTGGTCTCCGATTAAGCATACAAAAGTGGAAAAAACCCATATTTTTGGGATTTTAAGTGCTTAATGCAATATGCGCACTTGCACACTAGGGGAGGTGCACTAATTGCATACTTGCACACCATTAGAGGTGTGGGGGTTTATAAATAGACCCCCTCCCCCTTTCTCTGATCACTTATCTTCTGTCTTCCCACTAGTAAATTTGGACCCAAATTTGGACCAATTTTGGTCAAAATTTTGACTCAGGTTCATTGTTATTTTTCTAATTGAATTTCAACCAAATTGTAGGTTGGTCAAGGTTTTGATGAATACATTCATTGGAATATTTTTGTTTTGGTTGAAACAAAAAAATTTCGACAAATGTACTTGTGAAAATTTTGACCAACCTACAATTTGGTCAAAATTTCAACAAGAAAAATAACGATGAACCCGGGTTGAAATTTTGACCAAAATTGGTCAAAAATTGGGTCCAAATTTACTAGCACCCTCTCTACAACTGCACCTTCATACCTCTATAAGGTTTGCAACTTTGCATCCACTCCACCATAGGCTAAACTTTCTAAGGTAAAACAACCACCTTTTGGAGGTACGCACATGCATAGGTGCACACCCTCAAAAGGTGTGCATGTGCACAAATAAACATAATTCCACATTAAAAGCAAAAAACTTCTCTTTGCATGTGTGCAGTTGTGCACATGTGCAAACTGCACACATTGTGTTTAAAAGACAACTCTAAAGTGCACTTTTGTATGATGTAGAGGTGTGCTAGGAGTGTTAGTGCACATATTAGTCCCTTTAAGAGGATTTTGGTCAATTTTTTTGGTTTTTTAATAGTTTTTCATCAATTTGGGTCTTAGTTGAGTGTCATTATGGTCTTCTAACACCAAAATACTAATGTTTCTCCTCTTTTGTGTAGATAAAATGGAATCATCCTCACCCTCTATTGCCTCAAAGATGACACCAAAGCCTATGGCTTTAAAATACCAAGGAGCCTTAAAGAAATCCCAATTCTAGGAAAAACACATGGAGATTTGAGATGCTAAATTGGGACACATTGACTAGAATGTTTTCCTCACCCCGTGCAATGAACCAAAAGAGAGATTAGCTATGGTATCAAATCTAATCAAGAGTGGGTTAGTGAATACTTCTTGACACCCTACATTAGTTCAATCCTCCAATTTGATCATGACATTAGCTCAACACTATGTACTTGAGGAAAATATCATGAAGAGTGTGATAGGAGAGATCATCCTCGATCTCAAGCCACACAATATTGAGAAAGTTTTCTACCTCCCTAGGGAATATTAATACCTACCAATCACTTATGAAGGTACAAAAAGATGGTACAAAGAAAATAAAGCTGAGGCCAAGGAGTTACTACAATCTAAGTACATAATTGTTAGGACACCCTTGGGCTAAAGAGCAGGAAAGATGGATATGAAACATAGATACATGATTGGTGATGTCAGATACTCAATTATTCTCTTGAGTAGAACCATGGGGCTTCTCGAAATAAGTCACTTAGAGGCATGGATGGTACAATTCATCAAAACCATCAAAGCCACCAAGATGCCTATTGATTGGGCCACTATCCCTAGTGAAAATTTGGACAAGCAACTAGTCTCGATCAAGAATGACCCCCCAACTTTTATATGACTTCATATATGGCATATCTCCTAGTAGCTAGGACTACAGACTATCCCAAATTGTACAAAAAGGGAAGTACGAAAGAAGCAATTTCTTGGCCCTATATTGTAGTATATGACACAAAAAGAAAAGAAGAAACCCCCACTACAAAGTATGGAATATAGAGTGATAAAAAATGGTTTCATATTTTCCATCAATAGATTCATAGAAGGGGATTATGCAAAGAGGATGTCAGTAGAAGTTGTAACATGAATAACAAAAGTTAGTGCCTACTACATCCAATTTAAGACTTTATCTTATCTTTGGGTAGCTAGTACTCTTTCATGTGCCAAGAAGCTCCCTTGATATCCATCTAATAGACTCATACTATTTGACATAGCTCACCAACTCACTTCTACATATGACAGAGTGAGGAAACAACATAAGAAAATATGGGTATGGATGATCACCATTGGAGCATTCAAAGTAAAGAAGAAGCAAGCTAGTTCTACATGTGACTCAAAATGGGATCAATATACCCTAGAGGATTATTAGGCTCCATGCCCATATTTTGATAATATTGGGATGGTGCAACATCTAGTAGGGAAGAAATTTGTACTTGAGGAAGCACTAGAAGATCATTGGATGAATGAAATAGATGAAGACAATTTTCATATTAGGGATTATTGTAAAATGACTCTAAAACTAATAGAAAATGTGCTAAACATGGACATACCCCTAAAGGCCAGGGATAAAGATGTCCCTAAGATAATGGAACCCTTATACAACAAGGATAAGATTTATGATAGGCCCACTCATGAATGCAAAAATTGGGCATGCGAAGAATGATGATATGGATCATCAGGGTTGACGTGTGGTTGAACTCACAAGAGAATGGATCAAGAAATCATTTTGGATGGATCCAATCCCTTAGGCCATACCTCTTTAGGCTAGAACTCAACCAAAGAGAGGAAGAAGAAGAAAGGTAACTATACTAACATACCTAGCCAAGTGAGGCCAAAAATGGTACATGAGTGAGAGGTTGAGTATTTTGAGACAAGAAAAGCCAAGGGTAAGAAGAGAAAGGAAACCCCTAGGGTAAGAAAAAAAATGGTTGAGGCCCTAGCAAAATCATCCACCTAGGAAGAAAAAGCCAATTAAGAGCTAGAAAAATCTCAAGAAGAAGCAATACAAAAGCCAAAACAAGCCCAAAAAGAACAAGCTCGATAGGAGCAACAACAGGTACAACCAAAAGAGCAATAAGTCTAGTGCTTGTTGTGTTTGCATTATGTACCTTGTTATAATTTGGATTTGAGAGATATTTTGGTAGTCATGTTGGATGATATTTGAGATGAACTGATGGTGAGATACTATATTTTGATTGCCTGTATCATAGATGATAGATACTATGTTTTTCAAGTTGACCATATCTGCATGATGATGCTTATTGATGTGACATGATGCTTTATGATGATTTCTGGTTATTTTATATTCAAATATATACTTTATGATTATATGGTGGACTTATTTGGATTATGGATACTATGATATGATGCTACACATATTTACTTCATTCTTGTCGTGAGATGTTTTATGATGCAGTGAGTGATGTAAATATATTATTTTAATGTATTTAGATAAATAGTTAATTACATGATTTAATACATTTATCACTTTAGCTATATGATTATATACAATTGCATTTGATCATGTTATTTAGTGTGCAAGATTTATATCCTTGACAGTGGCACATAAAGCTACTTATTTGACTGTTATACCTAGCAAATGTCATCCTTGTATGAGTGACCTATCTTATTTAATTATTAATTAAACCCTCTAATGATTTAATAAATCTGGATTCATTTGCATTTTTCATGAGACCAATACTGTGTTTGCACATTTAGATAGGCACATTTTTTGTGGAAATTATTAAGGAATACTGTGATTTAATGTTTTAAGGGTATTTTGGTTGTGAATTGATTTATTTTAATTACTGAGAACTTTTCTATAGTTGAATTCCATTTTAATTGGAATTACCCAATTTTGTTTGGATTGAAAAGGGACTTATTTTAGTGAACCAATTATTTTCCTATTTTAATATTTTACTTTTAAAGTGAATATATATCCCAAAAAGGGAGTTATTCCTCAGTTTTAAATTGGAAAATTGAGAGAAAAATTCCAAATCCTTTTAGGAGGTATTGTTGTTTTACTCAGTACAGGAGCTACATGCATGGGATCATCACAAGATTGATTTCCTTGGATTTGGCTTTGGGAGACCTTGGTTTGCCAACATTTTTAGTAACCTTCGCAGAGTGATTATTTTATCACAATCATTCTTATTTTTTCCCTTTTGGTTGCTAGGTAGGGCTTTTCCATTTTTATGTTTTAGCTCCATTTCTAAGTCTATTTCTGGTACTGATATATTAGGAGGCAGAGAACCAATGTTCCCCTCTATTCTTGTATGTTAGCTTAACCTAGTTGGGTGGGTATGAGTATTTGTTGCTTTTTGGTGTATAGTTTTGGGGTTTTGGACTATTATGCTGGATGTTTTCCATACAGACTTTGAACTTAAATTTTGTTTGATATTTGGGGTTTTTATACATGATAGAAAAAAGGGTTATAATCTCATTGATTTTTGTCAATGTTGGTATTTGGACATTTTTTACTTCACCTTGATTTGTGTACCACCCATTTTTCTTGGGTGTTTCTTGGAACTAATGTTGATCATGGACTTGGATTAGGAATCCAATTCAACCATAAATTTTTCTTCTTGTATTGAGATTCATGTCAAATATGTACTCTCAACTATGTGCTTAGTTGAGTGATTTGATACTTGATATTTTTTAATTGTTTCTCATCTAGTCCTTGTTGTTTATGATCTTTGTGTAATTGGTATGCCCACACATGAGCATGTGAGCATGCATTAGTTGGGTTCTTATGAGACCTAGACTCTTGATTTCTTTCATATGAGTTACATTCTTTAGGCTTGGGTTGAGAAATTGAATTGCCTATGGGCACTCATCACATGATGAGCATGGGCTTTTAACGTAAACCAGTGGAGGGGCTTCTGTCATAACCTTGGGTCATGTTCCTAAAAAGGTTGACATGGAGAAGTTCTAATAATTGAAAACTATATGAATTCATGGGTAATAAAACTAAGATAATTAAATGTGACATAGCTCTATAGTTCATTCGAGGGTATGTGCTTGTATAGTTCATCTAAGGGAAAAGTGTCTGTATGGTTTATCTGAGGACAAAGTGTGATGGCCTCTTGAGGGAGAGTTTCCACATAATGTTTATCTTGGGCTCCACGATGCCAAGCAATCTACTCTCCAAGAGAGTCCCTATATACTATACCTACAGAGTGTCTCACTAGGACCTATTATATTACATTGTCGCATGATCTTGGTTTTAGTCCTTTGAACTATTTGGCATGAGTGGTAGCCATGGATGATTTTTTTTTTTTTTTTGGTGGTCAGATCACTATCTCCATTAGCATGATGGAAGTGGGCCTATGGGTACCACATGGTTGGGAGGCACAACTACCTATACCATTTTTGGGGACTAGCATGCAAAGTTGGCCTTCCTCCATGTTTGGTTCTGGAGCTAGATGCTCACATGGTTCTCCATATCTTTTTGAAGTATGTTTTTCATGTGGTTTATGTAATTTTAGTTTATTGAGATAGTTGATATAAGCACACGTATGTTCACTATGATGTTACTTTTCAACATGATTATATTAGATGCTACGGAGTAGATGGTTAGATATTTAATTTTCCTTTATTTAGACATCACTTTTATTTCCATGTACTCGAGTGTCTGAGCCTCAATTTATGTATTTTTGGTACTCCCAAATGTGAAGGATTTATTCTTTCCAAACATCCATATTCATATATACTATGTTTATTGTCATCCATTTCACATCATAGATGCATTTCCTTGCACATGGAAAAAATTCTGTCGTATGGGCCATGGTAGATGCTCATGCAAGAGTATGCACTCTCATGTGTACCCTAGTCTTTACTCTCACAAGAAAGTAATGGCTCATGTGGCTAGGTGTTTTCTTGTGTGGCCAATTGTTTACTTGTGTGAAGGAGATTTTCCTCACATGATGTAGTGTTTCCTCATGCGGTATGTGATACTTTCTCATGCAAGCATGTGTTCACTCATGCAAGTCTGGCCTTCTGTACTTCCTCATGAATAGAAGATAGGGATCCTTTTTGTGCATCATTAGGAAGCATGTTTTGGTGTCTTGGATACCCTATTAGATTGTGCACCTTCCTAGTTCTTGACAGGCTACAGTTTAAGTGTTTCTTATTTATTTAACTTTCATAGTTGGTTAATTGAATCCATTGATAAGTAATGACACTTAGAGATAATTGGTTACTTAGATAGTTTGGTTAAGTCTTTTGTTGCGATATTTTGATCAATTTCATGTTGATGTTGGTAGAATCCATACTTGTTACTTTAAAAAAAAAATATTGGCTTTTATTTATCCTTTATCCAAGGATCTTTAGGTGGGGCATTACAAGGAGTCTCCATGATGAGATCCCTCTTACCATGGCTAGGAAGAGGGATCTCACCATGGAGACTCCCACATGTCAGACCATGAAGTATGAGAAGAGCATGGGCATGAACGTGAGTGTTCTCGCATATCACCTGATGGTGGAGATTACCATAACATAAGCTATGATTGGGATGATGGAGATTCCATTTGAATAGATATGATGACAGACCTTTAGAGGTCTAAACCACCACTATTTGATGACCAAGGAGGTGGTCTCAAGGCTGAGACATGGTTACTAGATATAAGGAATTGATTCTCCTTACATCCATACAAAAGAAACATGAAGGCCCATTGTGCTATTAGATAACTAAGAGACCATGGATCTATATGGTGGGATATGGAGAGTGAGAAACTCTAGATCAACATAATGAATCTCACCTAGGAGATCTTTTAGGAGAGGTTTAGAGAAATATTTCTATCTCCACAGTATCGAGAGACCCATGCCAATGGGTTCCATGAGCTCAAATAGGGGAACATGTCAATGGATCAAGCTAGGGGGTTCAGTGTTAGATCAGCCTCTCAAAGCCACAATACATGATCCATAGGATAGAGTGTACCACACCTCATATACTATTCATAGGGTAGGGCCAAGCCTAGTCAACACCCTTACAAGGTGGTCATAGTTAGTAGAGCTAACAATGCCATCCATATCAACCTAAGTGTGGATAGAGTTCAAGTACCATAGGAGGAAAGAGGCATGACTAGAATCAAGGTAAGAAGTCCTAACATAGCCATCCATCTCAGGGTAATCAAAATGTCTCTAGTAGAGGGATTGCAATATATTCTAGTGGTCCCTAGGGTGGATGTGGATTTGGTTCTAGTTTTAGAGGAGCATGTTTTTCATGTAGTCAACTTAGTCATAAATTAGTAGAGTGTCCTCCAAAGACATCTTGAGGACCTAATAAAGATGCAACCATGTGTAAACCTACCATGGGTGATGTAGGTAGATCTCACAGAGTATTTGCAACAGTTAAAAATCATCAAGTTGAGAACTAGGGTATTGTAGTCGAGCCTACATGTACATTGCATGGTAATTATGCTTTAGTATTAATTAATTTAGGTACTTTAGATTCTTTTATTTCTCCATCCCTTTTTCAAAAATGTGGAGAGTGGCTGCATGATAGGTTGATAGGTGGTAGGTTGAGTTAGCTAAAGGTTTCAAGGTGACTATGGATTCCATAGTTAGTGGTTACATGTTGGACTTGGGCACCTTCACCACCATAGTTGATTTTCAAATCCTACCCTTAGGATCTTATGATATCACATTGCATATGGATTGGTTAGCCAACCATCAGGAGAATATAGATTGTTGACATAGTTGGTACAATGTGTCAATGGCATAGGTGATCAAGTAGAGCTTGTAAGGGTCCAAAAGCTAGTCTCACTTTGGATGATCTTAGCTAAGAAACTAGATTAGAGTGTCCAATATGGATGTTGGATTTTTGTGGTCTCTATCAGTGACCTTGAGGAAGTTTAGAGTCATGAGGTGGTGTTGGATGATCATCCACTCCTTTGTGAGTATGCTGATGTATTCCTTGATGAGATACAAGGTATATTGCCACCATAACATGATATTGGTTTTTGTATTAATCTCATTCTAGGAGTGACACCCATTTCAGGAGCTCCTTACTATATGACTACTTAGGAGTTGAGTGAGCTTATATTGTAGTTGGAGGAATTATTGGCCAAGGGCCATATTCTTCTTGGTGTATCCCCATGGGGTGCACCAATCATATTTGTGAAGACATTATGGTTATACATTGATTACTAACAACTGAATAAGGTGATGATGAATAACTGATACCCCTTGTCAAGGATTGATGACTTGTTTGATCAGATGGAGGAAGCAAGAGTATTATTGAAGATTGATCTTAAGTCAAGATACCATTAGCTTTGGATTCATGAGGCTGACATTCATTAGACAATGTTTTGTATAGACTATGGGCATTATGAGTTTACGGGTTGTACCCTTTGGGTTAACTAATGCACAATCAGTATTTATAAGTTTGATGAATGAAGTATTTTGCATATACCTTGATCAATTCATCCTTGTTTTCTTAAATGATATATTGATCTATTTTAAGACTATTGAAGTGCACAAGGTCCATTTATGCTAGGTGCTGTAGTGCTTACGAGACTATCACTTGTATGGAAACTTGGGTAAATGTGGATTCTTCCAATATGAGGTAAAGTATTTGGGGAATATCATCACGTGTGATGGCATTGTAGTAGATCCAAAGAAAATTTGAGCTATAATAGATTGGTTCACAACCACTAGTGTTTATGAGGTTCATAGTTTCATGGGATTGGTAGGTTACTACCATTAATTCGTGAAGGACTTCTCATGAGTAGCTCATATTATCACTTCTCTTTGGTGGAAAGGAAAGATGTATGTTTGGTCAGATTAGTGTGAGTTAGCATATGCGGCTTTGAAGGAGAAACTGAAAAGTACACCAATCCTTGTTGTGCCTAATCCTATAGGTGACTTTATGTTTTGTACAAATGTGTCATTAGTGGATGTGGGTGTAATGTTGATGCAAGATGGTTGTGTGATTGCATATAAGTTTAGAAAACTCAAGGACCATGAGCCTAACTACCCCACTCATGATTTGGAACTTGTAGTAGTTGTGCATGTGCTTTTGCACTAGAGACATTTCATTATGGGACATAGGTTTGAGCTGCATAATGGTCATTATGTTTGAGTTGCATAATGGTCATTATAGCTTGCATTATATCTTTACTTAGCCAAACTTGAATGCACGATAATGTCATTGGATGGAGTTTTTGTGTGAGTATGATTTTGATGTTCATTACATCAAAGGGAAAGATAAAATCTTCATGAATGCCTTGAGTATGAGATGACATGAGATATCAATTTTTTCATTAGGAGCAAATTCATGAGGCCATATATTGGAGGTCTTACCTAGTGACGCATGGTATCAGGAGATGAGTATTGGAAATATAAGGTAGGCCAAGTTACTAAGAGGGGAGGGGTGAATCAAGAACCAATAAAACTTTTAAGTTACTTCACCAATTAATCTTTCATATATTATTCTAATCTAATTGTATGCATGAAAGAATGAAAGAAATAAAACATTCATAATACTTTGACACAAGATATGGTGACCCAGAAACCTCCCAAATAGAAAGTAAAACTAGGGTGGGGACGATACCCATAAGATTTAGTACTATAGCATAAAGTTAACCTATTAAGGCTTATAATTGACCACTTCTAGTGATCTACCCTATTAGGAGAAATAAGGATTGTCAGGTCCACCTTGTTAAAGGATTTACAAACATACAGTGAAGTATGCACTTGATTAGGAGATTTAGCAAAAGACTATTAATTGCACCCTATTAAATGATTTGAATGATGCACCTATTAGGTTAAATTAGTGGCTGATCTCTAATCTACAACTTTGATTTTCTAAATGAGATTCCCTGTATTACAATGATCACCTTGTTGTGATAGATAAATATCTGCTATCCTTTTTATTACTTGTAGCTTTCTTCAATTTTCACTCATACTCTTCATAATATTTTTCATTTACACACTTGGATATGATACAAAAATTTACATATATATCAATCCAAATAACTACTTACTCGAGTTAGCTACAATACCAAATTCATCATAATTCACAAAGTTAGCCCAATTGATGTAACTTGGGTTCAGAAGACAAAATCAGTGATGTTTTGATACTTGGAAAATACTATCAATGCTCAACATACTGTAGCACTTGATTAAAGTTGAAGCTCAATCCATACTGATCACTATCAAGTAGGTCAAACTTGGTCAACACTATGTGACTCAGTGAACACTAAGAAACTCGGTAGCAACTGAATCAATCAGTTGACACTATATGACTCAGTCAACACTAGATTCACTTCATTAAAACTTTGAGCTCAATAGACACTGTAGAACTTGATTTACACTATAGAGATCGATTAACACTAGAGTCTTCATCACTTCTACTAGAAAGCTCAATAGACATTGTAACTCTTGGGTGATAGAATAGACTATCTTTGATGCTTGATAGATACTGTGAAGCTTGACATGAACTACAAACTATTTTTTTAGCTCAGCAGCAACCGAGACACCTAGTTAACATTGCTGGATGAATGATAAGCTTGGTAGAAACTATAGAGCTTGGTAGAAATGTAACCAATTGACCAGGTGTGGAGTCACTAATATAAAAATTGACCTTAATGTCAACAGTGAGGTTGGAGATTGAGTTTGGATGTACCCCTAAGGGGATGGTTTTAGGTTATTCCCTAGAGTTTGATGGAATTTTGTGATACTTGGGACATTTTTATGCATCAATGTTTGGTGATCTTTGTACCCTAATTTTGTCTAAAGAATATTGTGCACCATACTTCACACATCCCAACATCAAGAAGATGCATGGTGACCTTAGAGAGTTGTACTTTTGGGCAAGGATGAGGCATAATGTTGCTGATTTTGTTACTTGATGTCTTGGGTGCTAGAGAGTGAAGACATAGCATTAGCATCAAACAGGTCCTTTGTAGCTGCATACCATTCTGAGGTGGAAGCGGGATACTATATCCATTGATTTGATCCTAGAGTTGCCTATGTCATCACGATGACACAATTGTATCATGGTGATAGTAGAGAAGTTGTCCAAGGTAACACATTTTTCACCCATTAGAACATCCTACACAACTTCTTCTATAGCACATGTTTTCATGGAGGAAATTGTTTGATTGCATGGGATCCCTCATCAAATTGTATCAGATAGAGATCCAATGTTTACTTCATCACTGAAGATATCTCTCCAAAATGCTTTGAGCATGCAACTCAATTTTAGTTTGGCATACCATCTAGAGACCAATGGTCAGACAAAGAGAGTAAACTAGGTTCTAGAAGATATGCTTCACATGCATGTGATGGATATGTAGGTGAAGTGGGAGGACTACTTATACCTTGTTGAGTTTTCTTATAACAATGGGTATCACATTTCTCTTGGCATGTCACCTTTTCAGGCCTTGTATAGTAGACCATGCTGTACCCCTTTAAGTAAGGATCACTTAGAGGAATGGGTAATTTTAGTTCCAAAGATGCTTCAAGATATGGAGTGACATAGTGTTTGTATTAGAGAGCATTTAGTTACTACCTAGGACAGGCAAAAGAAGTATGCATATGCCCATATATTGAATCACCACTTTTCAGTTGGTGATTGAGTGTTTTTGAGAGTGCATCTATGGAAGATCCCCATCCATTATGGGAAAGGCTATAAGTTGGCACCACATTTTGTTAGACCATTTGAGATCCTTGAGATGACCAATCCTATTACTTATCAACTAGTGTTTCCACCTAGCCTATTGTGCATCCATGATGTTTTTCATATTTCTCTTTTATGGTAGTATATTCTCAATGTGACCTACGTTCTTGACTAAGATTCTTTGCAGATGGATGAAGGGAAACTTTCTTTGGATCCCATTCATATCCTTTAGCATTAGAGGCTAGCCTTTAGAGGTTGGGATCTAGAGCAGGTAAGGGCCTAATGGGACCCAAAAAATGAAACTTTTCTACTTGGGAGATGCTACACAGTTGAGAGATTTGTATCCTTATCTTTTTGTAGGCTTCCAAGAGTAAGCCTATGCTTAGTGGGGGAGAATGTAGTGCGTCTCATGTTTGCATTTTGTACCTTGTTATAATTTGGATTTGAGAGATATTTTGATACTCATGTTGGATGATATTTGAGATGACCTGATGGTGAGATACTCTATTTTGATTACCAGTACTATAAATGATAGATGCTATATTTTTTATTTTGACCATATCTGCATGATGATGTTTATTGATGTGACATGCTACTTAATGATGATATTTGGTTATTTTATGTTCGACTATATACTCTATTTATGATTATATGGTGAACTTATTGGATTCTGGATACTATGATTTGATGCTACATATATTTACTTCATTCTTGCTATGAGATATTTTATGATGCAACGAGTGATGTAAATAGATTATTTCAATATAATTAGATAAATGATTAATTATGTAATTTAATGCATTTATCATTTTTACTATTCGATTATATGAAATTGTACTTGATCGTGTTGTTTTGTGTGCAAGATTCATATCCTTGGCAGTGGCACATGGAGTTAGTGATTCAACTATTATACCTAGCAAATGTCATCCCTATATGGGTGACCAATCTTGTTTAATTGTTAATTAAACACTCTAGTGATTTAATAAAATTGGATTCATTTACATTTATGATGAGACCAGTATCTACGCATTTAGATATCCGCATTTGTTGTGGAAATTGTTAACGAATATTGTGATTTAATGTTTTCAGCGTATTTTGGTTTTAAATTGAATTATTTTAATTACTGATAGCTTTGGTGTAGTTGAATTCCATTTTAATTAGAATTACCTAATTTTGTCTATAGGCTAAAAAGGGATTTATTTTAGTGAGCCAATTATTTTCTTGATTTAATATTTCACTTTTAAAGTGAATAAATATCCCAAAAAGGGAGTTGTTACTTAGTTTTCACTTTTGAATTGGAAATTTGAGAGAAAAATCCCAAATCCTCTTGAGGAGGTATTGCTAATTTAGTCGTTGTGGGAGTTATGGGTGTGGGAGCATCACAAGATTGATCTTGTTGGATTTGGCTTGGGGAGACCTTGGTTTGCCAAGATTTTTGGCAGCCTTCACAAAGTGATTATTTTATTGCAAGCGTTCCTATTTTTCCCCTTTTGGTTTCCAAGTAGGACTCTTCCATTTTGTTTTTAGGCTTCATTTTTGAGACTATTTCTAGTATTGATATGCTAGGAGGTAGAGAACAAGTGTTCCCCTTTGTTCCTATATGTTGACTTTGCCTGTCTAGGAGGGTATGAGCATTTGTTGCTTTTTGGTGTGGGGTTTTGGACCATTATGCTAGCTATTTTTGCATATAGACTCCAAACCCAATTATTATTTGTTATTTGGGGTTTTTATACCTAGTAGAAAAATGGGTTTTAATTTCATTGATTTTTGTCAACATTGGTTTTTGGGCATTTTTGACTTTGGCTTGACTTAGTACTACCCAATTTTCTTTGGTGTTTTTTGGCACTGATGTTGGTCATGGACTCAGATTATACATGAGGAATCTAATTTGACCATAAATATTTCTTCTTGTTTTGGGATTTGTATAAAATCGTACTTTTAACTCTGTGCTTGTTTGAGTAGTTTGATACTTGGTACTCTTTTATTGTTTCTCATCTAGCCCTTGTTGTTTATGATCTTTGTGTAGTTGATGTGCCCACACATGAGCACATGAGTGTGAACTTGTTAGGTTCTTGCGAGACAAAAACTCTCGATTGTATTTGGTTGAATTATGTTCATGGGGGTTTGATGCAAGGAAGTATATTAAACCTTTTCAAGAACTCCCAAATCAATCATGGAGTTCAATGTTTTGGAAATATTATGATAGGCTAAGTTACTGAGAGGGGAGGGGTGAATCAGTAACTTATAAAACTTTATTCTTAATTAGCAATTAATCCTTCATGTATATTTTGATCTAATTGCATGCATGAGAAACTAAAAATATTAAAGCATACATAACACTTTTGACACACAATTTTGGTGACCCAGAAACCTTCCAAATAGAAAGTAAGACTGGGGTGGGGATGATACCCACAAGCTTTAGTACTGTAGTATAAAGTTGGCCTATTAAGGCTTATAATGATAATTTTTGATGATCTACCCTATTAGGAGCAATAAGGACTGCTAGGTCCACCTTGCAAAAGGATTTACAAACATACAATGAAGTATGCACTCGGTAAAGATATTTACATAAGACTGTTAGGTCTACCTTGTTAAAGGATTTGATTGATCCACCTATTAGGATGAAGTAGTAGTTGATCTCTAATCTACAACTTGGTTTTCTGAGTGAGATTCCTCTGAGTGTACAAATCACCTTGCTATGATAGATAAATCTTTGCTACTTCTTATACTGGTCTAGCTTTTGTAATTTTCTCTTCTACTCTTCTCTAATGATTACATTATTTCTCTTCCATTCTTTGGATGTGATAAAATACATTATATATACCAATCCAATTACACAATTAAAAAGTCTGCCACGATACAAGTTTACACAAATATTACAAAGTCGGCCAAAGTGTAGAAACTCAGGTTCTGAAGACTGAGTCAATGAGGTTCTGATACTTGGCATCCATTGTCAATGCTTGACATCATCATGCAATTAGTAGACATAGAAGCTCAATCCATACTGATCACTTCCAAGTGGTCTTGAACTTAGTCTGAATTGGTGACTTGACAAATATAGTGAAACTTGACATATAAACTAAATCACTTGATTCACACTGCATAGCTCAGTTATTGCTATCAGTTCAAGCTCAGTATAAACTGAGTCACTTGGTTAACACTGAGTAGCTTGGTTAACATTAGACTCACATTACATAAACTATGAACTCAATATGCACTGCATAACTCAATTTGCACTGGTAAACTTGGCATACACTAAGATGCTCAGTTTACATTGCCAATTATTAGAATAGTAGTAATTGCTCGACATAAATTGAAATCTGTCCAAAGGACTTGATAGAAACTGTAGAACTTGATAGCAACTGAAATGCTTGGTCAACACTGTTAACTGTACAATATGCTTCATATGAACTTACAATTTGAACAAGTGTATGTCATTATTAAGAAACATGACTGGAATGTCAAAAATCTCCCCCTTTGGCATTAGTGACAAAAACACCTATCACTCAAAACTCAATTCAGAAATGTTCAAAAACATCTTTATCCATCACCCTATGTCTCCAACTCGGTAGAGTATATTATTTTTGAGATTTTTCAAAATTGGTTTTGTAAAAGATATACTTCTATACATGGTAACGCCCCCCCATACATAATTTATAGTATACTATACATACAATATACATTTTCTTTACAATCCAAAATTTTCTTTCAATTTTATCCCCATTTCTCCTTTTTATATCTTATCCAATCTTCTCCCCCTTTTTGACATTAGTACCAAATATTTATGCTATATGTATTTACATAGTAATGCCAAAATGTGACAAGAAGTCTGAGTGTACCTTCAAGATATCTGCCAAATTCTTGTCCCAATTCCCCTGTAAGACCTTGCATGTGCGCAATGCAATCTACACTTCTACTAACAATTCAATCATTTGGTCTATAATGGAGAATTTGTTGTCATGGATGAGCATTTTTGAATGTGCAATGTGCTTCTATAGTGCATCCATGTTAGGGAGAATCATATTCTAAATATCTATCAAAGTAGATCTAATTCTTGCTTCTTCTTTGAGCAATTCTACCTACATATCTGTAAAAAATATGATCTTATTGAAGTGAGTATAGCTTGAACTCAGGTCAAGCTACAGTTGCTGTGCACTTTCCTTTAGATCTTCATCAATTTTTGATAGTTTAGCTCTAATTTCATTTGTGAAAATTGATGTATCACATAGCTTACCAAAAAGTAAAGATACATTAATGCAAGAAGTCTCTAGAGAGCCTAAAATACTAGATAATTCTACTTGATGAATGACAATTTGTTGAGCAATAAGTTCAAAAATTTTATTCTCAAACTTTTTCTTAGCTTTTTGCAATAATTTGTCCTGTCCATCCAGATCTTCATTATATTTCTGGATTGCCTTTGCCAACTGATACAAAATTAGTTGAGAAGTATCAACCTCTATTCCTAGAGCCTCTATTAGAATGTTCTTAGCATCCTCAATGTTCCTAAACTCCTTGTTTATTTCCTCTCTTAGCCTTTACTGCTTGAATTCCTTTTGAAGTAGTTCACCAAAAATTTGCATCTGATCAGGATTTAGATTTGAGATTTCCCATTTAGGAATGACAATCTCCTCATCAAGATCTATATCCTCTTCCTTTTCTTTGAATTTACCCAAAAATTTTGTGCTTAGTTGAGGCTTGGTCTCAACTATCCTTGCACTTATTGCTTGCATACTAGGAATGGAAACAATTTTGGAAATGGTAGGACTTGTTGCAAAAATGGATACTACACTCATTGAAATACTAATAGTAGGAATACCTGATGTTGCCAAAATTTATGTAGAGGAAAGAGTTTGCAGCTTGGTAGATGAAGTGCTTGGCACTATTATCAGCGAAGTACTAAGCTAGACTAGTGCAGAGTTTGATTAAGTGCTTGTGCTTGTAGTGTTGGTCACAATCAATCATGTTGAATCTGTCTTTAAGCTTGATGTTATCAATATTTTTCTTGGAGAATGATGAAGTGAGGCTATGACCATTGCAGAAAACTTAACTGGGTCAGTCTCCTCAACATCTTGTGTATCTTCCTCGATAGCTTCCTGCCCTTGTTCCCCTTCATCATCTAGATTATCAAAATGAGTCACCTCCTTATCATCTTTTTATTCATCTTTCTCCTCTTGATCATCATCATCATCCTTATCACTTACACTAACAACAAAATGACTTAGTTTGTGAAGAAGATATACATTCTTCCATGTGTTTGTGCATTCTTCATAGCATGCTCATTTTCTTTCAATAGAATATGACAAATGATGAATCTTAAAGTTATCTTTTCTTCATTTTTCTTCAAAGATTCTTTCACCTACTTGTCATCCAAATTTGGCATAAGTTTTCTTAAGGTCTACTCATATATACCTTTTTCAGTTTGCATTGCATACTACTATCTTGGTTTAATCTTTTCCATCAAAGCATTAGGAATCTACTGAGTAAGCTGATCAAGTGAGTATGTCCACTTACCTATCTTGGATATTAGTATATCTTCTATCTTCTTTTGCTCATCCATAGCCCTAGTCTCATATTTTAGTGCTTTGAAGTTTGTGATGCCAGAACCTAATTCCAATTCTTTCATTCTTTCCTCAAATATGGGTAGATACCTCTTGAGAATTATGTCTCCTCCTTCTTTATCTACTTTCTTCTGGGATGATCTTCAAGTGAACACAATAGTGGATGTCTTGGAAAGCTTGGTAATGATTACCTTACCCTTCTTCTTCAATGGCTCTTCTTCCTCTAACTTTTCTTCATCCTCTGCTTCTTCATCCTCACCTTTTCCTTTAGTTAACAAAAGAGTTGAACTATTTTTTAGTTTGGAAATCCTCTTCTTGCCCTTGTTAACTACCTGAGGAAGCTTTATTTCTAGTTCAATCCTGGCCTTTTCCTCATCATAGGTGCTAAAGTAAGCAGCCTTATGATCAACATGCTCATTTATTAATGCCTCTATTATGTCTTTAGTTTCATCAATGTTCACCTCATATCCTAGAGGTTTTACCCATGCAATTCTTGGCCTAAGTACCTAAATATACACCTTGTCACTATCTACCATGAAATAAACATCATCTTTATAATCTTCAACTAATTTGATTGGAATCTAGAATTTTTTATTCATTTTCTCCTTAAATGCATCAAAATAGTTGTCTATGATACTTGTATAATTCTCTCCCATTTCAACAATATATTCATTAATCTAATAAAGGACTGGTACATCTTTTCTCCAAACAACAATACCTTTTGATGGGAAGAATTTCTGAACACAGAAAAATAAATATGTCAAGAGTGAATTGGACTTATATGGATTATTTTTGGAAGTCTTGATGCTCTCCATTTTTTGTTGAACTAGTTCAACAATAACTCGGAAAGGTCAAGAGAAAGTTTATTCTTGACTACCTTATAAGCCAAGTCCATAGCTTCACATGACACACTATTCAACCTACTAAAGCTGTATATCTTGTGGGTAATGATATGAATTCCAAAATTCAATTCCATGTTAGTCATACTACTTATTTTCATTCCCCTTTCATCCCACTTGGCTAGGGTTTTCTTTTCCAGTTCAATCCAACCTAAGGTTTTAGTCATTTTAGCTTTTGTTAACATGGGGATACTAGTGATCCTGTGGACCACCTTCTTTTTGATAAAAAATGGTTACTCCAACCACAACTAACCATTATGCACATGACTAAGGATGTATCTTATCCATGTAATTTGAAAATCTTATGGCATATGTGGAATATGTGTTAAACCTTTAGCTTGCAGATGTTGGTGTTCCAGTTTCAACACACCATTGACACATAGTTTCTCTAGGATTTCATCCATTTTCAAAGTATACATATTCTAAATTGTACACTTAAAATGTGAATGGATGTTGTTGGTTAAGAGTACCTTTGGTGGAATTTGAGATTGGGCTTTGCTTAGATATAGGGTTTTCACAACTATAGGAGTAAGCTTGAAATCAAGTGCCTTCCATTCCACACCATGAACCAACATGTATGAACCTTTCTTCACCTTGCTGCTAGTAGCTTCCATCTTTGCTTGGTAGGTTTTGAAAATATTTCAAAAATTCACTCAAATCACTTGAATTCTTGAAAATCACTCTGCGCAAATAGCTCTCAAAAATTCATGGTGAGAAATGACTACTTCAATTTCACTCCTTTTATCAAATTTCACCATAATGCCTGGTACAAATGTTAGATCAAATGATAGACTGTCATCCACTTCACTTACATTGAATATTTAGTAGAGTCTTCCATGGTTTGGTAACCACATAAGACTTAATTACTCTCGACCTTGCTTGGTAGAGTTTGTAACCCAACCTTTCTTGGTAAGGAAGGTAACTTAGTAGTAATTTGTACTTCTTACTCGGTGATCCCTTTCCATCTTGAATGGTGATATGGATCTTTTGTCTTGTCAACTGGAACTAATATTAGATGTCTTCTTTAATAGCCTAGTTCTAGTTCTCCTTTGAGAAATCAAGTAGAAATGGTGGAGTCACCCAATTCTTGAGTGACTTGATCATCATTGCTCAGACTTGTATTCTCAATAGACTTTGGAACCCATTGTTGTTTCATTTTCTTTCTAATTTTATCAGCTTTTGCCTTCTTTTCATCTTCAATTCTTCTAATATTCATACAATTCTTGGCAAGATGACCAAGTTCTATACAAATGAAACATCTTCTAGTAGTATATCTTTTCTTCAAGCGATGTTTTTCACAATTCATTCCAATGTGTCCAAATTCTCCATGGTAATGACATTTGCACCAAGTGTTATAGTCCCAACTAAATATAACTTTTACAATCCACCCTACTAGATTCAATATCTTATTTTTTCATTCTAATGACTTGTGCCCATGCTTCTTACATTTGTGACATTTTCCTTCAAATCTTGGTTTCTTTTTTGCATTCATTAGCTCTATGACCATGCCGATTACAATTGTAGCATTTCTCATTGAATTTTGCTTTCCCATTGCTCCAACACTTCTTTAATGTATTGCCTATCTTACCATAGTGACTACAAGTAGGTTTTTGATTCCTTTGAGCTCCTTGCTTGGATGATTCACCTTCTTTTGCATATCTAATTCCTACTTTTCCTTTTTGTCTGTAATGACTTTTCTCATTCAACTGATTCATGTTTGCTTGGGATTTCATTGGTTTTCCTTTTAGTGTTTAGATCATTCTACAGTCTTTCATTCTCTGATCTTAGATTCATGATTTCTTCATTTGCATTGGTGAGTTGATTAATGAAGTTTTCTTGCTGAAGGGATAGGTGCTGAATTTCATTGTTCTTTCCTTCTATATCTTCTCTTATCTTGTTTTTCTCTTCTATGACTTCACACAATCTTATTGACTAAATTTCTTTCTCTCTTCTTAATTTTATTACTTCTTCTTGAAGAGTACTATTCTTTTTCAATAGTTCTTTGATTGCTTCATCAACTTCATTTGAATTGCTTGAATGGATGTCTTCAATTTTTTCTTCAATGAGAGTGGATCATTCATCTGCACTACAAGATCTTTTCTTCTTTTTAGGGATTGAGAGATTTTCTCTTTTGCTTTCTTGAGTTATCCAATAGCCAATTCCAAATCTAGCTTCTCATTGTCAATGGCCTTGTCAAGTTTGAATATCTCCATTACCTTTGATCTTTGCTCAAGCTATTAAAATTTTCTCTAAGAACCACAAAGATCTGATACCAATTGTTGGAAATATTATTACAAGCTAAGTTATTGAGAGGGGAGGGGTGAATCAATAACTTATAAAACTTTATCCTTAATTAGAAATTAATCCTTCATGTATATTCTAATCCAATTGCACGCATGAGAAACTAAAAACATTAAATCACACATTACAACATAAGACTGTTTACACACAATTTTGGTGATCCATAAACCTTACAAACAGAAAGAAAAATTGGGGTGGAGATGATACCCAAAAGCTTTAGTATTGTAGTATAAAGTTGGCTTGTTAAGGCTTACAATGATCACATCTGATGATCTACCTTGTTAGGAGCAATAAGGACTACTAGGTGCACCTTGCAAAAGGATTTACAAACATACAATGAAGTATGCACTTAGTAAAGAGATTTACATAAGACTGTTAGGTCTACCTTGTTAAAGGATTTGATTGATCCACCTATTAGGATGAAGTAATAGCTGATCTCTTGATGTATGAGTATCCTAGGTTGCCTTGTTATCCTTCTCATTTTTGTTCATTTTGCAAGTTGGTGCCTAGAAATTCCTTCATGTGCCTAGTTATTGTAGCAATTCCTTCATGTGCCAAGTTACTATAGCAACTCCTTCATGTGCCTAGCAATTCCTTCATGTGCCTAGCAATTTCTTCATGTGCCAACTTACTATAGTAATTCTTTCATGTGCCTAGCAATTCCTTCATGTGCTGAGTTACTATAGCAATTCCTTCATGTGCCGAGTTATACAGTGTATGCCAAGTGAATCTTCATGTGTTGAGTTACCCAGTGTATGTTGAGTGTCAACATTTGGACGTGATTTCTACAAGCCAACTTGTGGGACTTATTTTGATCGTGACATTTATGTTAAGATCTTTTCTTAGGATGTGTTCAAACCATTATTGGGTTAGCCTTCCTCTTATGTAATGTTCTAGAATAATTTATAAGCTATTTTGGAAAGTATATATAGAGTGTTTAGGCTTAGAGTTAGGCAAGTCTTTTAGAAGAGAAATTCTGAGAGTAGAACTGAAAGTGTGAATTTGCAGTTGGATCTTTGAATGTGAATGTATTTGTAATTGGTCATAACCCAAAAGGCCTTACAACTAGGCATGTATGAAGATTTTTTAATGAATAAATAAAAGTATTTCTCTCTTCTTCCTCCTTTGGTTGTTGTTCCTTGTATTTTCTTCTGTTGTGTTAACTCTTGTAGGGTGGTTTGGATAGCTAGGTGAAACTTTGGCCCTAGTTATTCATCCTCTGCCTACATTAGTTGGTATCAGAGCTTGAGGTTCATCCTTATGGAGATCGGATCATGTAGAACCCTGATTTGGATTTGGTTGTAGGGTGGCAGATCTATGGATTTGACCTCTAACTTGTAGAGGGTTACGATCTTGCAGGAACCTAATTTGTAAAGATGGTTCATGGTAGAAGAAATGTCGATGATGCTATATTGGATTAGTTCAGAAAAATTATAGCCAGATTAGATGTTGTGGAGACAACCTAGAGGAGAGGAGCACATCTTGATGATGTAAGTGACGATGAAGTAGCAACACCAAACCATAATCCAGAACTTGAAGAAGATCAAGATGAGGAAAGATTGTTGTGAGTGTTGTATAGGGAAAATTCAAAGCCTAGTGTAGAAGTTGTTCCTTATGATGGAAAATTGGATACCAATGTTGTGTTGGATTGGATCTTTGATATGGAGTAGTTCTTTGAGTATGAAAACACTCCTGATAATAGAAAGGTGAAGATTGTAGTCACTAGGTTGAAAGGTCATGCATCACTATGGTGGGAGCACTTGCAAACTAATAGACAAAGGAGAGGAAATGATAAGATTAGAAAATGGCCAAAGATGGTGAACAAGGTAAAGAAAAAATTCCTCCTTGTGGATTAGCAAGTTAGCTTGTTGAAAAAGATACAAAATTTGAAACAAAAGGACATGACTGTGAAAGAATATACTGAGGAATTCCATAGATTGGATATCAGATGTGGACATGTGGATGATAATGTTGAGAAAATTGCAAGGTACATTAATGGATTGAGATCTAGAATACAAGATGAAATAAATTTTGTGAAGCTGGAAAGTGTAGAAGAAGCATATCAATATGCCTTGAAAGCTAAGGAGATCTTGACAAAGAAGCATGAACAAAGACAAAGAGGTAGAGGTGGTAGATTCTAGAGAGGCAGAGGTAGATCTTATGGTGAAGGTGGTAGATCTAAAAGTTTTCTGTAGGATAAAGGAAAATTTGAATGGAAGAATGATGAAAAAGGCAAGACCAAATGGAAAAGTGGTAATTCTTATAAAGGAGGCACCAATTCTTACTAAGAAAGAGGTAATTCTTATTCTAGAGGTGGATTTCATGGTAATTTTTTTGGATGTGTGTTAGTAAATAGTTTGTCCTTCGGATAGAAATTCAAACAATGACTCAATATGTTTTAAAAGAAGAACAAAATGCACTAAAAATTGGATAGATTATCATTTTATTGATAATATTTCTTTGAATTGAGAGGTACAAATCCCTCATAAAAGATATTCAATGAATGTGATATTTGGTTATGTCTTTAACCTAAAGACACGAAGGGTTTTATAGACATTCATCCATCAATATGGAATAAATGCAATTAACATATTGCTAAACTGGAAATGAATGAAAAAATAGTAAACAACCATAGGACTATATACCATATTTTCATATTACAGAGAAAATTGAGAAAGCTGTAAACATATTTATGCAAAAACATGAATACATAACCACAAGACTACATATATCACATCCGACATAGTAATAAAGAACTGCATCTAAAATAGAGATAAAAGGGCTCAGAATCCTTCCAAATTAGAAACACCAATGTATATGACTGTAAAATCAAACACACTAATGTCCCTCTTTATTTTAGAAACATGATAAAACAATAATAGTACTGTTCAATCCCCTTATCACAATCGATCTACATAAAGAAAAACTGCTTCCTCTGTTACAAAATAGAAATCTCTTCTCCCTGTAGCCGCAACTATAGAACTCTTGCCTGGGAAAAGAAGAACCCCTCTCTCCTTATTCTGTGGACTATTTATCTTCTCCTTCTATCGGCTCTTTTCTAGTTTGAATAACTATTTCTTGAAATTGCTCACATCTCCCCATATTATTCTGTTCTCATATGATCTTTAAATAACCTTTCATATTCCACTGTCCATTATTAAGGAAGGGTAATGCATCAAAGATAAACATAACATTTAATAAACATTATGATATTTCTTACATTCCTCCAAATTCCACTTATGGAAACCTATCAAAAAAAAATTAAAATGAATCGCATCTGCATATTGGACAGATGGCGTATGCTGGTAATAGATTACTGTCATGATCTTGTAACTATCATTGATATACTACTGCACTTAAACAGTCATAACTTTTGATCCATTATGAATTTTACAAAATGGCTTGGAAAGAATTTAGATAATTACATTTCCTCAAATGTATCCGAAATTTAGCTCAATCCAATGGTCAAATTAAAAGTTGTGGGCCCCGCAACATGACTATTTTTTTGACTACAACATATTTGTATTTGCTGGTGTGTTGACAGACTTGCATGCAATCTATTATAACTTTTGACTTTGGCCAAATTTTGAAGATCACTTTGGTGAAAATTTAGAAAACTTGATTTTGGGCAACATATCCAAAATTAAATCAGATCCAATGGTGGGGCTAAAAGTTATGCCCCTCGCATTGTGACTGTTATTTTAATGCTGACAAAAATCTAAGATTACAAGCTATATTAAAAATAATAACAATATATAAACTAATACTTGTGCATTAATCACATGTTGGAATTTACTTTCTGTACATCTCATTATCCACCACCCTCTTTTGGCCTTGGATCTTGGACCTTCGAGCTTGAAGTAACCTAATTTTGAATTTCAAACTGAATTCCTGGATATTAAACCATGGACCTTGCTGAACTTTGAACTTGAAGTTGAACTTGAACTGACCTAAAGGTTCAACTTCAACTTTCCCATATGCAAATAGGAAGGCTGATAACTAGGAGAATGATTGGCCTACTTTTAACATTTCATGCTAGTGATAGAACTTGAAGTTGAACTTGAACTGGCCAAAAGGTTCAAGTTCAACTTTGACACTCGAAACTGCATTATGGAACCATTGAACTTGCATTACTAAATCATTCAACTTGAAACCAACAAGCTATGTTTTAGAACTTGAGTTGATGCGCTTACGTCTCAACATCTATCTTCTGAACTATGGATCTTATTTTTGCTTGCACATTTCAATTTTTGAAACTTTGAACTTTTGAAATACACCCATGATCATTTCTCTGAACATAACTTTGAATCTGAAGTTGAGCTTCAATTTGGGGTACTTGAGCCATTTGAACTTGTTGACCATTTGTACCTTGTTAAAAAGGTATGAAATTTCAAAAGGAAATCCTTCAAGCTTCACCTGTGATCTAGCATGAAAGTTTGATTCTAAGAACACAGATTTATGTTTGGAAAATTAGGTTGCACATCTGTAATGATAAATTTGAGCTCTGAACTCTGATTTTGAAGACTAAAGTTTTAACTCGAACTTGAAGTTGAAACCTTTGGTTCAAGTTCAAGTTCAACTTCGCACGGGTATGCTACACCTTGGAATGTATTAAAAATTTGGCCTTGTGCAAACCCAATCTTAAAATGAAGCAAAAATTGAAGTGCTGAATTCAATGGTTCCACCTCAGCATATCTTCATAACTCTATCTTCTTCATAGGTTATACTTCATAAACTATCATCAGTGATAAAAAATTGGACAAAATTTACTTTAGGGAGTTGACTTGAAAGTTTAGAATGCTGGTGTTAAAAGAATGGTAACAATTGAATCTAACTAGGGATGCAAGCCATAAGAGATGCAAAGAATCCAACAATCTATGGTAGAGACCAGTGCCTAGCCATTGGGAAATAAAGTCATGGGAAAAAAGAAAGGGGGTTTCTTGCACAGAGAAACAAAGAGAGAAGGGGACAACACCAAAACAACCAACCAAACAACAATCGAATTGCTACACTAAACACCACCAAAAATGGAGAGCAGCAATATTTACAAATGTACATAGGTGAGAATAACTCACCACAGGACCAAAGGTGAGGGAAAAACTTACACAAAGCCATTCACTAGCTGTGAGAAGAAAGAACCCATTCTGAACAGTGAGTTGTGTTGGCATGGTGCAACCCAACACTTCCATTTGGCAAACTCATCTTCTTGGTATTTCAAGCTAATCATGCATAGTAATCTTATCCACCAATCATCACATCCAAAGAGCCACATCTCATCATAAAATTTTGAGTTTTCTTGGTCACTCTGCAAAGAATTTTCAAGTCCTTTTCCAACAATACACTGAAATAGAGCTTGTTCAAGAATTTTCAAAGCAAGGATTATGTCATTTTTAGCACACATACCCTTGGGATTAGCACACAAAAGAGGCTTTTCAGAATTCAAAACACCCTCAAGATAGAAGTGAGCCTTTTCAAACATATGGTCAATCTCAGTCTAGATGAATCCATCATCTTTTGTTGAAAGCAAGTTTGAAAACTCTTTATCTAAAGCAGAGGAATTGAAAAGGTTTATACCTAGAGTTTTCATGAGAGCAAATCCTTCTTCATTCGCTAAGAGAAAGTGGGACTGAACTGCATTTGCTGAAACTTTTAATGGTCCTTGGGACTTTCCTTGTAGCATACTTGCTTCAGCGTTCTCCATGCCAAAGGGAAATAAATAGTCTTTCCCACCCGGAACTGATTCTTGCATTTGGAAAAGAGGATTTTCTCTAACCATGACATCTTCATGGAACCCTGTTGGTAGGTATAGCGGATTAAGCTCACTCCAAGACCACTTATCATCCAGCTCTTCAAATTCTATTTTTGTCTTACTTGCTGATCCATCCATTGCTTGAAGAGAGTCTCTTTTACCCAAGCATGTTAGAGGTTCTTCCTTTTGGGAACCTTTATTGTCATGAGTGAGTGTGATTTCCTCTGACTCATGAAGACTGCCTAACTGGGGTCTAACCTTAGGCTACAAATTAGCATTTGAACACCTCATAGGAATGTAGAAGTCCTCTTGCTATGACCATTCTTCTTGAGAAGAAGGGAAATGAAATAAAAAGGCTTCATATTCTACCTCTCCATCACCTTGAAAGATGCCTTTCATTCCTTCCTCATGAATCTTTCCTTTGTCATACTGATTTGACATGCTTTCCTGATTAATTCTAATTGCTGAAACATCATTAGAAAGTTCAATAGAAGAAGATTCAAAGATTGGCTGAGAGGTATCCATTGGTAAGCTTGTATTTAACTCATTTTCAACCGACTCTTCCTCTATAGGAGGCATACTTAGATGCTTCATAGAATCATCTGATTGGGAAATATGTTTGCTATTATTCTCATTGTGTGAACAAAATCACCCCATTATATTAGAAGAACTATTTTCTTCAGGCGTGACTTCTTGAGAATCCTTATCATCATATTTGACATGCAGGTGATATGATCCTAGTGTATGGTGAGAATTGTTTTCAGATAAAGGAGGTATTACCAAATCCTCTACATGAAAGGCTAATGTAATTTGACATTAAAAAATAGAGGGTGTTGGTTTTACTTTTTTGAAGACAAGCTTTCTCATCTTGGGTTTTGCCTTTAGATGATATTGCTGTTCATAGAGGCAAACTCTTTTCTGTGAAGGTTTATCACTTATATGCTCATCTTTTAATTTAAAATCTGGACCTAAGACTTTTGCAATATTTTCTTGTTGAAACCAACCAAATAAAAATAAATCATCTTCAATTTTAACAACCTCTTTCTTGGAAATTTGAAAGTCACATACCTTACTTCTTTTGAGATGAAATTAGACTTCTGGATGTAATGCTGCAATAAAGATTGACAATAGGTTATCTTGGCTGGGATGGTCAACTTGTGGAATCTTTGTCAAGGTTCATGTGAATCGATCAAAAAAGCTTCTTATCTCTTCATTTTCTCCTTTCTGAATCTTGAATAGTTGGCATAATAGGTGACCCACATTAATTATTGGTTTAAATCTCACAAGAAATTTATTTTCCAGCACATGCCAACCAGTTATGCACCCATCTTCCAAATGCTGAAACCAAACAACATCATCATCGACAAGAGATTTAACAAATAGGTGAACATACACATCTTCTTCCAAAACACCAAGAATCCCATAGGCTATTTTGAATGCTCGAATGTGGCTATCCGGATCTTGATCACTTCTTCCAACATACTCAGGAAAATATTTCTTTGATCTGGTAGGCATGAGTGTGAAATGAGGCAGACCAAAAGGACCAAAATGCAGCTACCATGATTGAGTTGCAGCCAAGGCCATGATTATAATGGGCTTCTTTTACCAAAAAGATCAGAGTCGCCAACCTCTGTCCTTGGGGAGGTAACCTTCAGATATCCAAGGAAAGAAAGCACTAAAACTTCACTTTCTTCCCCAGCGGAGTCACCAAAAATTGTTAGTAAATAGTTTGTCCTTCGAATAGAAATGCAAACAATGGCTCAATATTTTTTAAAAGAAGAACAAAATGCACTAGCAATTGGATAGATTATCATTTTATTGATAATCATCCTTTTAATTGAGAGGTATAATTCCCTCATAAAAGATATTCAATGAATGTGATATTTGATTATGTCTTTAACCTGAAGACACGAAGGGTATTTGAGACATTCATCCATCAATATGGAATAAATGCAATTAATAGATTGCTAAATTGGAAATGAATGAAAAACTGGTAAATAGCCACAGGACTATCTACCATATTTTCATATTACAGAGAAAATTGAGAAAGCTGTAAACATCTTTATGCAAAAACGTGAATACATAACCACAAGACTACATATATCATATCCAACATAGTAATAAATAACTACATCTAAAACAAAAATAAAAGGGCTTAGAATCCTTCCAAATTAGAAACACCAATGTATATGACTATAAAATCAAACACACTAATGTGCCTCTTTATTTCAGAAATATTATAAAATAATACTAGTACTGTTCAATCCCCTTATCACAGTCGATCTACATAAAGAAAAATTGCTTCCTCTATTACAAAATAGAAATCTCTTCTTCGTGTAGCTGCAGCTATAGAACTCTCACCTGGGAAAAGAAGAACCCCTCTCTCCTTATTCTATGGACTATTTATCTTCTCCTTATGTCGGCTCTTTTTCAGTTTGAATAACTATTTCTTGAAACTGCTCACATCTCCCCATATTATTCTGTCCTCATATGATCTTTAAATAATGTTTCATATTCCACTGTCCATTATTGAGGAAGGGTAATGTATCAAAGATAAACATAATGTTTAATAAACATTATGATATTTCTTACATTCCTCCAAATTCCACTTATGGACACCTATCACAACAAAATTAAAATGAATAGCATGTGCATATTGGACAGGTGGTGTATGCTGGTAACAGATTACTGTCATGATCTTGTAACTGTCATTGATGTACTATTGCACTTAAATAGTCATAACTTTTGATTCATTATCAATTTTACAAAACAACTTAAAGAGCATTTAGATAATTACGTTTCCTCAAACATATCCAAAATTTAGCTCAATCCAATGGTTAGATTAAAAGTTGTGGGCCCCATAACATGACCATTTTTTTGACTATAGCACATTTGTATTTGCTGGTGCATTGACAGACTTGCATACAGTCTATTATAACTTTTGACTTTGGCCAAATTTTGAAGATCTCTTTAGTGCACATTTAGAAAACTTGATTTTGGGTAACATATCCAAAATTAAATCAGATCCAACAGTGGGGATAAAAGTTATGCCCCCCGCATTGTGACTATTATTTTAATGTTGACAAAAATCTATGATTACAGGCTGTATTAAAACTGATAACAATATATACACCAATACTTGCACATTAATCACATGTTGGAATTTAGTTTCTGTACATCTCATTATCCACCACCCTCTTTTGGCCTTGGATCTTATACCTTCGAGCTTGAAGTAACCTGATTTTGAATTTCAAACTGAATTCCTAGATATTAAACCACGAACCTTGCTGAACTTTAAACTTGAAGTTGAAGTTGAACTAACCTGAAGGTTCAATTTCAACTTTCCCATATGTGAATAGGAAGTTTGATAACTAGGAGAATTATTGGCCTACTTTTAACATTTTATGCTAGTGATAGAACTTGAAGTTGAACTTGAATTGGCCAGAAGGTTCAAGTTCAACTTTGACACTCGAAAGTGCATTATGGAACCACTGAACCTACATTACTAAATCATTCAACTTGAAACCAACAAGCTATGTTTTAGAACCTAAGTTGATGCGCTTATGCCTCAACATCTATCTTTTGAACTATGGATCTGAGTTTTGCTTGCAGATTTCAATTTTTGAAACTTTGAACCATTGAAATACACCCATGATCATTTCTTTGAACATAACTCTGAATTTGAAGCTAAGCTTCAATTTGGGGTACTTGAGCCATTTGAACCTGTTGAACCTTTGTACCTTGTTAAAAAGGTACAAAATTTACAAAGGAAATCCTTCAAGCTTCACCTATGATCTAGCATGAAAGTTTGATTCTGAGAACACAAATTTATGTTTGGAAAATCAGGCTGCACATCTGTACTGATAAATTTGAGCTCTAAACTTTGATTTTGCAGACTAAAGTTTAAACTTAGACTTGAATTTGAAGTTGAAACCTTTGGTTCAAGTTTGAGTTCAACTTCGCACGGGTATACTGCACCTTGGAATGTATTAACAATTTTGCCTTGTGCAAACCCAATCTTAAAATGAAGCAAAAATTGAAGTGCTGAATTAGATGGTTCCACCTCAGCATATCTTCATAACTCTATCTTCTTCATAGGTTATACTTCATAAACTATCATCAGTGATAAAAAATTGGACAAAATTTACTTTAGGGAGTTGACTTGAAAGTTTAGAATGTTGGTGTTAAAAGAAGGGTAACAATGTGGTAAAGAGGGACATAGATCTTTTGAATGTAGATCCTCTAAAAGTGAGCAAGGTAAAAAAAATTGCTGTGATTCAAAGAGATGATGAGGGTTTACTAAGTGGACCTAAGGCTAGAGAAAATATGATGGTGAGAAGAACCTTATGTAATAAGGAAAGTGATGAGGAACCTATTTTAAGGAGAAGTCTATTCAAGACAACATGTAAGATGGCTAGAAAGTTTGCAAAGTGATCATTAACATTGGAAGTTCTACAAATCTAGCATTAGAAGAGCTAGTTACCAAGTTGCAGTTGTAGAGGTTGAAACATCCCAAACCTTATCATGTTTCATGGATCAAAGATGAGCATAAGATATTGGTAAGTGAGTAATGCCTTGTGAAGTTCAAAATTGGACATTATTTTGATGAAGTTTTGTGTGATATTATGTCCATGGATTGCTATCATATTTTGATGGATAGACCTTGGAAATATGATAGATATGTTGTACATGATGGAAGATTAAATCAATATATTCTTTGGGTAAATGGGAAGAAACAAACATTGTTGTCTTTGATTGAAAATCAAGATGAGGTCAGTTGTACTGCAATAAAAGTTTGCATGGTTAATGGAAAGCAATTTGAAAAGGAAATGAAAAAGAATCAAGTCTATTTTGCCATAGTTCCTAGAGGACCGAGTGTTGGTAGTAATGACTGAGCAGTAGAAGCTGGTAATGAAAAAGTGACAACAAAAATTGAAAAATTGCTTAATAAGTACAAAGATATTGTTGCTAATGATATTCCTAATGGTTTACCTTTAGTGAGAAGTATAAGTCATTGTATGGATGTAATTCCTGGATCTAGTTTTCCAAATAAAGAACCATATAGATTGACACCTATAGAGAATGAAGAACTTAACAGACAAGTGCATGAGTTGTTGCAGAAAGGTTTGATCAGAGAAAGCTTGAGTCTATGTGCTATACCTATTGTATTAGCACCCAAAAAGAATGGAGAATGGAGAATGTGTACTAATTCTAAAGCTATTAACAAGATAATAGTGAAATATAGGTTTCCTATGCTGATGATGGATGGCATAATGGATTTTTTGAGTGGAGAAAAGTATTTTACCAAGATTGATTTGACGAGTGGCTATCATCAAATTAGAATAAAAGAAGGTGATGAATGGAAGACTACTTTCAAGACAAAAGATGGTTTGTATGAATGGTTGGTTATGCCTTTTGGTTTGACTAATGCACCTAGTACTTTCATGAGGTTGATGAATGAAGTTCTAAAATTTTTTTTGGATAAGTTTTTGATTGTTTATTTGGATGATATTCTGATACTCAACAAGACTAAGGAAGAACATCTTGAGCATATTAGATAAGTATTGCAGAGGTTGAAAGAGGAAAAGTTGCTGATTAATCTAAAAAATTGTTCTTTCATGCAAGAGGAAATTGTGTATTTAGGATTTATGATTTTGACTAATGGTTTGAAGATGGATCGTAAGAAGGTTAAAGAAATTTTGGAATGGCCTACACCTAAGGATGTGGGTGAGGTAAGATCATTTCATGGCTTGGCTAGTTTTTACAGAATATTTATAAAGAATTTTAGTTCTGTTTGTAATGCTATGAATGAGACAATGAGGGGAGATAAAAAGGACTTCAAGTGGATAGATGGAGCTGATAAGAGTTTTGAGACTTTGAAACAAAAGGTTGCTAAATTACCTGTATTGGCTTTACCTAATTTCAACAAAGTATTTCAAGTTGAATGTGATGCAAGTGGTAATGCAATAGGAGCTGTATTAAGTCAAGAAGGTAAATGTGTTTCTTTCTTTAGTTAAAAGTTGAATGATGCTAAAAGGAAATATTTTGTGTATGATCAAGAATTTTATGCTATTATCCAAGCATTGAAGAAGTGGAAACATTATTTGATTCCTAAAGAGTTTGTACTGCATACTGATCATAAAGCTTTACAATACTTGGAAAATCAACAAAAATTAAATTAGAGACATATGAAGTGGGTTGAGTACTTGCAGAGTTTCACATTTGTTATTAAGCATAAGAGTGGAGTTACTAATAGAGTTTCTAATGAATTGAGTAGAAGACATTCTTTTTTGATTGAAATGAAGGTTGAAGTTCTTGGTTTTGATGAAATGAAAGAGTTGTATGATATTGATCGTAATTTTTTTGAGGCATAGAGAGAGTGTAGAGCACCAAATCTAACAAATCACATAGGTGAGTATGATGAGTATTTCATTCAATAAGATATGTTGTTCAAAAGTATTTAGTTGTGTATTCCTAGAAGCTCTATGAGGTTGAATGTGATTAAGGAAAAGCATTGTGGTGGATTAGCTAGACATTTTGGAATTGATAAGACATTGAGTTTGCTAAAAGAGAATTATTAATGGCCACAAATGTATAAGGATGTTCAAAAATTTGTAAAGCGTTGTAGAGTGTGTCAAGTTACAAAAGGGGTGAGTCAAAATACTAGTTTATATACACCTATTACTGTTCCTAAGAAACCTTGGAGTGACATTAGCATGAATTTTCTTCTTGGATTGCCTAAGACAATAAAAGGGTATGATTCCATATGTGTTGTAGTGGACAAAATTTCTAAGATGGCTCATTTCATACCATGTAAGAAGACATCAGATGATGAATATGTTGCTAAATGTTTCTTTAAAGAGATTGTGAGATTGCATGGATTACCAAGAAGTATTATTTCTGAGAGAGATAGTAAGTTTGTTGGTTATTTTTGGAAGACTTTGTGGAAGAATATGGGTACTGAGCTAAAGTTTAGTTGTACATTTCATCCACAAATAGATGGATAGACAGAGGTTGTGAAAAGAAGCTTGGGTAATTTGCTAAGACATTTAGTTGTGAATAAGCCAAGTAATTGAGAGATGGTATTGGCACAAGATGATTTCACATATAATAATTTTGTGAATAGGAGTATAGGGAAGACACCTTTTGAGATTATTACTAGAATGCATCTGAGAGGTATATTAGATTTGAGAGATGCTTTTGATGAAGAAAAGAGAAGTGCTACAGGAGAAGAATTTACTGATTTTATGGAGTCTTTGCATAAGGAAGTGGAGTTGAGGTTGGAACAAAGTAACCAAAAGTATAAGGAGAATGATGATTAGTCTAGAAGGCACCATGATTTTCAAGTTGGTGATGAGGTGATGGTTCATCTGAAGAAAGGAAGATTCCTAGTTGGAACATATAGTAAGCTAAAGATGAAGAAATTTGGACCTTGTAAGATTTTGAAGAAGTTTGATAGTGGTAATGCTTATGAAGTTGAGTTTCCTGATGACATGGATATATCTCCTATATTTAATATTGCTGATTTGTATAAGTATCATGAGTTAGAGGATGAAGTTGTTGTATCAGATGATTATCCTAAGAAGCAGATTGAAGAAGTTGAACAAATATTGGATCAAAGAGTCAGCAAAAGCACAAGAGGAAAAGATTAATATGAATATTTGGTGAAGTGGAAGAATAGACCTATTGAAGATGCTTCATGGATTTCTTAATTTGAGTTGGATTCAACTTAGGTTGTGACATCTCAATGATTCAGGAGAATCATTTCTTTCAACCCAAGTTGTCTGATGTAGGAGCATCTTGGTTTGCCTTGTTATCCTACTCATTTTTGTTCATTCTGCAAGTTGGTTCCTAACAATTCCTTCATGTGCCTAACAATTCCTTCATGTGCCTAGTTACTGTAGCAATTCCTTCATGTGTTGAGTTACTATAGCAAGTCCTTCATGTACTTAGCAATTTCTTCATGTACCAAGTTACTATAGCAATTCCTTCATGTGCCTAGCAATTCCTTCATGTGTTGAGTTATTGTAGCAATTCCTTCATGTGCCTAGGAATTCCTTCATGTGTCGAGTTACTATAGCAATTTCTTCATGTACCAAGTTACTCAGTGTATGCTGAGTGACTCTAAATGTGTCGAGTTACCCAATGTATGTTGAGTGTCAGCATTTGGACGTGATTTCTACAAGCTAACTTGTGGGATTTATTTTGATCATGACATTTATGTTAAGATCTTTTCTTGGGATGTGTCCAGACTATTGTTGGGTCAGCCTTCCTCTTATGTAGTATTCTAGAATAATTTGTAAGCCATTTTGACAAGTATATATAAAGTGTTTAGGCTTAGAGTTGGGCAAGGTTTTGAGAAGAGGAATTCTGAGAGTAGAACTAAAAGTACAAATTTGCAATTGGATCTTTGAATGTGAATTTATTTGTAATTGGTTCTAACCTAGAAGGCCTTATAGCTAGGCATGCATGAAGATGTTTTGATGAATCAATAAAAGTATTTATCTCTTCTTCCTCCTTTGGTTGTTGTTCCTTGTGTTTTCTTCTATTGTGTTAACTCTTGCAGGGTGGTTTGGATAGTTGGGTGAGCCCTTGGCCTAGTTATTCATCCTTTTCTTGCATCATCTCTGATCCATAACTTGGTTTACTGAGTGAGATTACTTTGAGTGTACAAATCACCTTGTTGTGATAGATAAATCTTTGCTACTCCTTATACTACTATATCCTTTGTAATTTTCTCTCTTGCTCTTCTCTGATGATTACATTACTTCTCTTCTATTCTTTGGATGTGATACAATACATTATATATACCAATCCAATTACACAATTACAAATTTTTCTACAATACAAGTTTACACAAATATTACAAACTCAGCCAAAGCATAGAAACTTAGAATTTGAAGACTAAGTTAGTAAGGTTCAAATACTCAACATCCACTATTAATGCTCAACATTGTCATGCACTCAATAAACATGGATGCTCAGTCCATACCAATTACTTCCAAGTAGTCTTAAACTCGGTCTGCACTGGTGACTCAAAAAATACTATGAAACCCAACATATAAATTGAATCATTTGATTCATACTACATAGCTTATTCAATGCTATCACTTCAAGCTCGGTATAAACTAAGTAGCTCGATTAACACTAGACTCACATTACATCAACTATGAACTTGGTAAGCACTACAAAACTCAAAATGCACTGAGATGCTTGGTTTACACTATTGATTATCACCATAGTAGTAACGACTCGGTATAAACTAAAATATGTCCAAACGACTCAGTAGCAACTGTAGAACTTGATAGCAACTAAAATGCTTCGTTAACACTGTTAACTATACAATATGCTCAGTACAAACTCAAAATATAAATAAGTGTCTGTTACTAATAACAAAGATGAATGGAATGTCAACACAATTTCTTCAACATGATAGAGGCATTAACACATGTGAAATAAACTTTATTTTGGTCATGAAAATACAATCATAAACAATCATCAATAACTCTTCAAATATTCATAATTAGGCCAATCCCACCATTCATATTGTATAATAGGTAATTATATATTATTTCTCCAATTTATAGCAAAATCCAATGGTATAATAAAAGGTATGAATGTTTTCCCAAAACTGGTCATCATGAATTAGAGTTTTAGGCAGTTACAAAATCGTTTTCACCAAAACTTTGATAACTTCCTCAATATTGCATCATATCATCTCAAACGAAAAGAAATAGAAAGATTATTCAATTTAATAAAATACCATAATATAAATACACTTGTTTTTAGGTTGTACATATTCATACAAGACCTAAAAAACAAGAGGAAAAAATTTCAAGACAACAAAACAATGGATTGAACAATGAAGATTTGATACCAAAATGCTTCTAATGTTTTCCAATCCTTCTTCAATGTTATAAAATCTCTTTAATTGCAACATCACTCTATATTGCATGCTAACCATGTTAAAGGTTCCAAGGATGCAAATGGTATATTGTCATATCAGCATAGTTTCACAATGGTTACTATTAATATGCATGTTAGAGGTGCAAATGAGAGAAACAATGAGAAGTGCATGATCACAAATCATTTCTGGTTTAAGGGAATTCAAGTTGTGATGCTGTGATGAAGGGAAAAAAATAGTTTTAAACAAACATAACAAGGTCATAGGCCAAAAAGCATTGAGTATATTTCAAGTTGTAATTGTATGAATAGAAGGAAACAATTAATGACATCACTGAGCTAGATGACATGTTAGATTTTATAGTTGCAAGGTTGTGATGAACATAAATAGTTGTAAAAGTTGAATCATCACTACATCATAGGTAGTTGGATAAACTATGAAGGTAGAGTTGAAAAGATGTGAAAGACAACATTGGTTAAGAGTTAAGACTAGTGCATGCTCACAGGTAGTTAAGAGAAAACTTAGATCAAAGTAGCAAGACTGCAAAAGATTGTAATCTCACCTTCATAGGGTTACTTGTCAAGTTAATAATCTAAGTTGTGAAGCAATGATAAGGATAAAATGTTCAAGTTAAAGGGTTGTCAAATGATCACACAACTAAAGTTGTAAAATCATGAAAGATATATGACAGTTAGGAGAAATTCTTATCACTCTTTTTCTAGGGTTTGAAGAAAAGTCATAGATTAAGTCATGATGGAGGGATCAAATGATTAGAAATTAAGTTTTAGACCATTGCAACATCACTAAGATTTTTTATTAACTCAAAGTCAAAGTTGCAAAGTGGCGAAAGCTTAAGATCGCACTATTGCAAAGTTTAGCTATAGTTACATTTTTGAAGTTGTGACCTTGCAAAAATGAACTCATAATAGTTAAAGTTGGAAGTTAGTGCAAGATCACTAGGTTTAAGTAATAGTTAAGATCTTTTTTGTGAAGTTGTGAAAAGAGATGATAGTCAAACAAAGAAGAAATCACATCTTGATGGGCCAAATTTTATAGTTAAGAAACAAAGTTGTGAGCGTGTGAATAATCAAAGTGTTATAGTTAAAGATGATCACCACATCTTCACATGGTTTCAATTGTTGTTAACATCTTAAGTTGCAAAGTGGTGAAGAATTGATGAGTGCACTTTCACAAATCTTCAAAGATCGTTAGAATGTTAAGTTGTGATGTTGAGAGATAAAGTAGTAGTCAAAGAAAATGCTTAGCATAGTATCACACAGTTAAAATATACATCATGGTTGACAATTTTGAGAGAGCAATAAGGTAAATATATGAAGTATTGCATCATCAATAGAAAGAAAGATGTCAAGTCCTAAACTATGGTGAAGATGCAAAATGGTGAATAAAGAGCTCATCGCCAGATCGTAGTAGTCAAAGAGGTAAAGTAAAATGAATTTGTGAAGGGGTTAACAAAGGAAATCATAGCCTTGTGAGCCAAATGCATCAATTAAAAAATAAGATGTGAGGTTGCGAAATAGTAAAAGATAACCTATTTCGCACGGTTACAGCCAGAAATAAGAAAAGAGTAGAAACTAGGGTGAAGGAGTGATAAAGTGATCATCTCATCATCATAGCTTACAATTTTAAAGCATAAAAGTGGTTTTTAATGACCAATTTTGAGATGGATAAAAAGGGCATGACCTATAAAATGAAGTGTAAAAAAGTGAAGATCTTACCATCTTTTCAAGAAATGATAGGTTTTGAAGTGTGCTAATTTAATTGCCATTAATTCCATGATCCTAATGTAGAAAATAGATAAATTAGAAGAAGCATAGTGATTTCATTATCAGTTGCATAATTTTTTGAGCTCTCTAAGTGAATCTTGAGTTGTAGAGTGATTTTCAATGATTATGCAACATACAACATATAGAGTTGATTGAATTGTTTTAAGAAATAGCTCAAAAAGGAGAGTTGATTGCACAAGCATTAATTGAAGAATTTAATTCATAGACAAAAAGCCCTATCTCATTTATTGAAGAGTGGTTACACACTAATGCACAAGATACATATGATCACACTTTCAGGGATCCATATGCATTTTGCAGAGATACAAAAGTTTGAAGAAATGATAACCTATTTCGCATGGTTTTAAAGTAATGATAAAGTGATCATCTCATAATCATAGCTTACAATTTTAAAGTATAAAAGTGGTTCTTAATGACCAATTCTGAGATAGATAAAAAGGGCATGACCTAGAAATATGAAGTGTGAAAAAGTGAAGATCTTACCATCTTTTCAAGAAATGATAGGTTTTGAAGTGTGCTAATTTAATTGCCATTAATTCCATGATCCTAATGTAGAAAATAGATAAACTAGAAGACACATAGAGATTTCATTATTAGTTGCATAATTGTTTGAGCTCTCTAAGTGAATCTTGAGTTGTAGAGTGATTTTCAATGATTATGCAACATACAACATATAGAGTTGATTGAATTGTTTGAAGAAATAGCTCAAAAAGTTTAAAGAAATGATAACCTATGGATACACATTTTACTTGGTTCTACTAATGCACAAGATACAAATGATCACACTTTTAGGAATCCATATGCATTTTGCAGAGATACAAAAGTTCCAGATAGAAATAGAATGAGTTGTTCTAGTATTTCTATAAGAATAGAATGGAAAAGGTTCTAGTTTGTAACCCTTGGGTCATGAATTTGGGTAAAATGATCATGATAGAAGTTTCTATAGATGTGGACTTGGTGAAAGCATTGATCAAATGTTATAATCTAGAGACAAGCATTTTCCTATCCCTAGACAAAGAGATATTCATAGAGGCATTTGATTTGGGGGGCCCAATATCATTTCCCATTGACATTGATGACCTAACTAAGAGTTTTAAGAAACATAAGAACTTTTATATGGGTCATGCAATGACTAGACAAATTCCTTTGTCCCATAAAGAAAAGGGAGAGATTCCAAATAAGAAGGAAATAGAGAAAATCATGCCTCTTGAATTCTTCTAGATATATTTCTAGAATACTATCTTTGACCTTAATAAAGTCTTAGGTTTGGATGGAACCATGAATTCCCTAGGAGGACATTATGTCATGGCTCTAAATATTCAAGATCCCAACACCAATATTGTGTATGACTATGTGGAATACATCATTGAAAAAATCCATGAGGAGATCATTGCTCCTTAGCAAAGACAATTGGAGAATTTTAGATTCCCTCATCATTCAATGATCATGCATTTAATCCTATTCAAGAATGTTGATTCTTTTGATTAGAGCTTCTTTGAATGCATAGAGGAATGAGGAGAATGGATACCTGTGCAAAGGTGGACAAGGGTATGGAAAAGGTTCTACCCATATTTAAATGTCATTTCCCTTTATAATGATTTTGTGCATCTTATTTTAAAATAATAGGATTGGCTAATGAAAGAATACCTAGGAGTGTTAGAAAGGTTGTTAAACCTAAAATGTGTTTTGATGCAGGTAAAAAATCAACTCATGATTGGGGAAGTGTCTCTTTTTTCTAGGAGTATACTATTATCAAAATTTTTGGATGCCCTCAGCCACGCCACACTCTACCCAAATATGTCCCTAAGAGACTAGGGTTTGTAGGAGTGTTCTATCAAGTAATCTCATTAGAAGAGAGTATTTGGGAAAACTTGTCAAGAGAGGAACATTCTTGTGTAGATGCACCAAGGTAGGAGATTTTGAGATAGAAAAGAATGGCATTGAGGAAATTGATACCTATTTAAGAGGCAAAAAATTGGCAACAGGGCTAGCTAGAACATATGATCCCTATAATGTAATAAAAAATGCCTTGAAGAGTATGAGAGGATATAACCTACCCCCTACAAAACCTATGTGTGAGGAAGATATCATTGTTGATAGGTTAAATGAGGATGTTTGTAGGGAGAGGATGATTAAATATATGGATATTGATAGTTTTGAGAAGGAGATGAAAAAAATGAATCCATCCTTTAAGGGATTCTATTCTAAGGAAGACTACTGGTTAAGATTGGACAAGTGTGTGGAAAATTTTGCTAAGATATCAACACAAGTCCCTAAGGAAATTAGGAAGAAAGTTGATCCTAATTACTCTGATGAAGAAATAGTTGTTGAAGTTACTAATGATGAAGAGGATCAGCCTAAATCTTAGAATGGGTAGAACAAAGAAATAAGAAATAGAAGATGGTGGATATACCATAAAAGGCTCAATAGAAGTCCTTACAAATTATGCCTAGAGGTAGCCCATACTTTGATGATGTTAGAAGGATATAATTGGTATCTCAAGCATCTAAGGATGAACAAAGGGGAAATAAACTATAGTTCTAGGATTAGATGATAGATGATAGAATTTTTATGATAGATGATAGAATTATTGAAGCCAATGAATTCATGAGTGATGAAAATTTCATCAAAACTAAAGATTTCAAGAGTTTTATGTTCAAGTTGAAACAAAATGAATTAGCTTTGCAAATAAGGCTGGGCAATTATGATGAGGTGGTTTTTGGATTAGTGTAGAAGCTACAAGAATATGATCCTACCAGTGAAACCCTTACTGTGGAAGAGGCTAGAGAATTGGTGAGAAGAAGTGGAATGATTGTATTCCCCTGATGGGATATCAGTTCTTCTTTCCTATTGGACCAAATGAGGAGACAAGATAAATCTATTTCATTTGAAGATGAAAATTAGTTTGGAGAATTAAGAGGGTTAGGTTACAATATTGATGCTCAAAAAAGGGTAATATGGAGTTTACCTTTAGAGGATTAAAAGCCTACTCTTATGGAAATCAAGGAATCCCCAAAGGGGAGTGCTATCTTTTGGAATGTACACTCCACCTCTAGAAGCCAAATTTATGGGATGCACACTTCAATAACTCTATTGGGTGAGAACAAGATGGATACCCTTCAAGCATCATTAGAGGGAGCCTATGAGAGAAACATTAAAACCAGGAGGAGATATGAGGAAGAGATGAAGAAGACTTATGTCTTAGAGAAACAGACCCTCAAATTGGAAAATGAGGTAGCAAAATTAAAGAATACTATTAGATTAGCTATAGAGGTGAAAGACCAAGGAATCCAGATAGAAGGCCAAGAAATAGAAATTGATGAGGAGGACTTGGAATCAAGTAAGGAGACTGAGATCAAAATAATAAAGAACTTGTTGATTCATAAAATAAATGCATTGAAATTGGTTTCCTAGAATGCGAATAGCAACTATCTTGTGTTGCAAGGAGCAAAGTATAGATGTTTAGAGTTTGCTGCCCTACTATCTCCACTTTTAACTACATGGGGTCCATATACTCCTTTTTTTGATAGTCTAATAGCTATATTGGCACAAAAGAAAGATATGCCAAAGGTAATGATCATAAACACTAGAAAGATGATAAATAAGGTGAGGGATTTGAATGGTTTCTTTGATGGAAAATTGCAGATGATACAAAATAAGATGAAGGCAATTGCCACAGGGAGACCCAATTTTGTACCTACAATTTTGGAGAATGATGGAAGAGTTAAAGACTAGGTGAAATGGTAAGCATCTTTTGATAGCATTTTGAAAAATCCTAGATTCCTTGCATATTGCAATGATGAGGTAGGTGTAGTTAGAGTGTATGATTTGATTGACATGTTCTACAGGCTAGAAATAGAAATTTCAAAGATAATGATAGAGGTTAGGGCTATAATTGATGCCAAATGAAGCAAGTGCCTTGAGGAGTTAGATATAGTTAGGGATGCTACCTAGCTTGATATAGATATAGATGTTACCATCTTGGAGGCCATTGTAGATATCAAGGCCCTACCATTTGGTTATAATGACTAGGCATTGCAAACATGCAATTAGGATGCAGTTATAGGAAAAAGGAATAATGAAAAGCCAAGGAAAGTGACAGGAGTTTGAAGACAAATAAAAAGACACTCAAGATACCTATTGAAAGTTCCACTTGCCAGTTTTGCAACTGCATCCAAAATTTTGATCAAGTACAAAGAATGTTTGTATTGTAACAAAAATAAAATATTTTTGTATTTGTTTCCAATAGTGTTTTGATATGTGTCCTCCCATCTGAAGCTTGTTGCAATCCATCCTATAAAAGGATTTCCAAGATGTGGAGTTGAGATCTAAAATTTGTATAATTATCAATGTTATGTTATTCTGTAGTTAGTCTAGTTAGCTTTGGTATACATGTTATATGTTGTATTCAATTTTTCAATCCAAGAATACTAGTGAATCTTAAATGACATGCTATCATATTTTTAGTTATTCTTGAGTTATACCAGTAAATGTATTGCTTTGAAGGATGATTAATATAAGGGAAAGTTCTTCCATATCTGTCTCTCTAACTTTTGTCTCCATTTTTATATGTTGGTTGTCTTGGGATTGAATGAGCAAGGTTCATACAATTTAATGCAACTAGGATATGTTTTATATCAATTTGTTGTTACTTTTAATTCAAGAAATTAAGTAAGTGCTTCAATAAAGTGATAGGGTTTCCAATCATATGGGAGGGATATTCATAAGAATGGGATTTAGGGTTAACTTTCGATGATTTAATTGTAAGGCAATTAAATAGGTCAAGTTTTTCTAGTTAGACTATGTATAACAATGGATAAGGCACTAATCATCAATTGAAATGCATATTGAAAAGTTCATATGGTTGCACAAAGCACAAATTTAAAATTGAATAAATTTTTAATTTTCTATTTGAAGAATTTAATTGTCGGCCATCACTCATTTATAATTGTTTCCCTCTTATTTGTGGTTAGCTATTGTAGTTAAGGATTCATTATAAATCCAAGAAGAATTATGACCATTATCTTCTATAAGGGATATATCTAGATAAAATAGTGTAAATTAGTGAGATATGAAGAGAAGTATCCTAATAACCTATAAATTTCATCCATAAGGTACACCTACCTTAGTGCTACAGAACAAAAGGAGTAGAGAATCCCTATGATTCTATTGAAGTTGATCTAGATTTGAAGATTTTCTATTGAATATAGGAGAGGTCTTCTGTTAGGCTTGTTGTTATCTTTTGAACCTTGGTATCAGGTATTTTGTAGCCTAGTAGTTTTCAAACACCAAAAACTCCATTTTATGATATAACATGACCCAAATAATATATCTCAGGTCTATATAATGCACACTTAGATGAGTTGTCATACAACTAGTTTTCTCTCAACTTCTGCAACACTTGTCTCAAGTGCTCCTCATGCTCCTTCTCATTATGAGAATATATCAAAATATCATCCAAGAATAAAACTAAAAAAATATCCAAAAAGGTATGGAATACTCCATTTATGAGGCTCATGAATACAATCAGAGCATTCATGAGGCCAAATGGTACCATAATGAACTTGTAGTGACCATACCTTGTATGAAATCTAGTTTTGTGGATATCACTCTCCACAATCCTCAACTGATGACAACCTGACTATAGATCTATCTTTGAGAATAATTGGACATCCTGTAATTGATCGAAGAGATCATCAATCCTAGGAAGTGGGTATTGACTCTCAATGATTAATTTGTTCAACTATCAATAATCAATGCACAACCTAAGTGATCCATCCTTCTTCTTCACGATGATCATTGATGCACCCCAAGGAGACACACTAGGTTGAATATTCCCTTTCTCTAAGAGTTCCTCCAACTATATATTTACCTCACCAAATTCATGAGTAGTCATCCTATATGGTGCTCTCGATACTAGCTTGAATCTTGGCACAAGATTTATGTGAAAATCCATTTCTCTAGGTGGAGGCATACCATGGGGCTCTAAAGGAAGTACATCTACAAACTTCTATAGAATAGAAAAATCATTGAGGAATATGGTGATAGAAAACAACTAACATCCCTTTCATATGCACCATATAAGCTACATAGTGGAAATCATACAAAGAGATATTGGTCTCTTCACTCCAAAGATCACTTTGGGAATCTCATATTCACTACATACTTTACTATCTTTTGCCAATAATCCATCTTGACATTGTGGGCATAAAGCCAATCCATGCCAAGGACAACATCATATGAATCTAGAGGAGTAATGTGTAGATTAGACATCATGGTGATGTCTCCAATCTAAAGTTGACAATTTTATACCATGGAACTAACAAACACCCTAGCTCCTAAGACTAACTCTACTTCCCAACTGATATCCTATTTAACTACTTCTAGCCCACAACTCTCCACTATAGATGGAGATATAAAGGATTCAATAGCTCCAAAATTGAATAAAATAGCAACCACACTACCTTGTATTATACCTGTGGCCTCGATAACTATGGCCTAATACTCAGCCTAGTTGTTATCAACCATTTTAGACACTATGTGGGCTCTACTCGTATCACCTACTATAGGCTCTAAGGTAGCCACTCTCTAACCACCGATTGATTATCCCTATAGACAAACTCTAGTTGGGTGACTCATGCTACCACAAGTCTAGCATGGTCCTTGGGTATAAGCTTGTACACCCTTTCATCTAGACTATCATGGACCCCCAATCCTACTAGATCTACTGTAACCACCCCTAGAGGAGTGTTGAGTCTGTTTTGGCTATGAGTGTGGGATTTATGACTTCTAATCTTGTTTAGGACCCTATGACTTCCACTACTTGGGATTAGAGCCCTAATACCCCTATAATGGTTTCTATCTAAAGTCTTGTTGTGGTTTCTGCTACTAGGACTATTGGCCTTGAGAGGACTCTATTGAGTAGTTTTGATTCCCTTTCCAAGGGGGTTTCTATTGTCCTTACTACTGGGTAGAGTTTTAGTTTTGAGACTGATCTTGAGACTCCTATCTACTCCAAGTATCCTCAACAACTAGCACTATCTCAACTACCCATATGAAAGTAGTAGGGAAATCCAAGAGGACTATACCCTAGAGAGAGAAAGTAAGGCCCATGGTGAAATAATGGATCTATAGTTTATCATCTTTCTTGTATTCAACATAAAGAAGCTCAAAAAATTGACTCTCATACTAGGATATTGTGAGGCCCCCTACTATAGAGAATGGAATTCCTCTATTTGCTTTTGTTTAAAGTGCTCGAAAAGATACCTTTTTCAAAATTTGACAAAAAATGTCTCCCATGTGAGGGTGTCAATTGTCACTCCTCCTATAGATTCTTCCTACTACCACTAGATGGAAGCATTATCCCATAGTAAATGGACTACTAGTCATGCCTTTAGATTACTCAAAAAAGAAAGTAATCCAAAGAATTGTTGCAAATTCTTTAACCAAGCCTCCACTACTACCCCATTTTGTGAAATCTAGAAACAATGGTGGTTGGAGTCATAGCAAAAAAAACTACAAAGGTAAAATCCCTCTAATCTATTTTTCTTTTGAAGAATTTGTTTACATTGTTGCAAGATGTCCAAATAGAGAAAGCAAAGTTGAAAAGGAGAGCAACAAGTACAAAGGAAAGAAAGATTTCAAAAGCTAAAGGACTACAAGGATAAAGGTAAAATGTCCCATTTCATGGCTAAAGATTCTGATAGTAGTGATAATGATGAAATGGTCTATATTTCTATAAAAGATGAATAAGATGATGAAGATGATAAGGTGAAACTTATTTCTCATGTTAGTAAGAATGACACATGGATCATTGATAATGGATGTTCTTATCATATGATTGGTGATAAAACAAAGTTTGAACACATGGAACACTGTGATGGTGGGAGTGTCAGATTTGGAAATAATGAACCTTGTTGTATAAAATGAAAAGGCTACATTTCACTAACCAATGAACTCAGATGTGACAATGCTTACTAGGTTGAAGGACTTAAGCATAATCTATTGAGTGTGGCATAATTGAATAACATTTAATTCAAGGTAGAACTCATGAATGGGAAGGCCAAGCTATTGGATGGAAAAGGAAATCTAGTTGGGTTTGGTAATCAAACAAAATGTAATCTATTCTATTGAGATCTAAGTGAAAGTTCATGTTTCATTGCTCAAGTAGAAGAAAGATGGTTATGGCATAAAAGGTTGTGTCATGTTAATTTTGATAACCTAAACAAGATAAATAGGAATAAAAGAGTGAGAGGTATTCCTAGTTTGAGGAAATTTGTTATAGTCATGTAAAAAAACTATCAAATTGGAAAGATGGGAAAGACAAGTTTCAAAAGAAAGAACTATCATTCTAAACAAGTCTTGAAGCTAGTTCATACAGATCTATGTGGACTCATTGGAATAGAAAGCTACAATGGAGATAAGTATTTAATTCTATTTGTTGATGATTATTCTAGAATGATAATGTATTTGAAAGACAAGTATGAAGATTTTCAAAAGTTTAAGTGGTATATGGCTAGAGTTGAGAAAGAAATAAGAAAGAAACTAAAATGTTTAAGGTCAGATAGAGGAGGTGAATTCATTTCTAATGAATTTAATGAATTCTACATTGAAAGGGAAATCAAAAGACAAGTATTAGTCCTTGGTACACCTCAATAGAATGGTATAGTAGAAAGAGGGACCAAATCTATCATGGATCGTGCAAGGACCCTAATAATAGAGAAGAATGTTCAATCAAACAATGGAAGGAAGAAACCAATATAGTAGTGCATACCTTGAATAGACCAAATCAGACTCCTTATGAACTATGGTATGGCTATAAACCCAATGTAAGTTACTTGGAAGTATTTGGTAGAAAATGTTATATCTTGAAGAAGACTAGGAAAGGTAAATTTGATGTTAAGAGTGATGAAGTCATATTCCTTGGATACTCCAGCAAAAGCAAAGCATACAAATGTTTGAATCTAACTACTCATAAAATCATAGAAAGTTCACATGTGAAGATTGATGAGTTTGTAGAAAATAGTGAAGAAGAGAGCAACAAAGAACCTAAAGAACATAAAGTTTGTTTACTTTGAACCTAATGCATTGCCTAATCTAATTGGTAGTTAGCAAACTTTACCTTTGGAGTCCCCAAAATCTCTAGAAGCACTCAATTTGCACCCACTGCAACCCGAGTCATAGTCTAAAGGACTTGATTCATAGTCAAAACAAGCCAAGTTACAACCAATGCAATCCAAGTCACAGATGGTGGTACTAGAGCATGATTTACAAATCATGGTGAACCAAGTGAAACAAGTTCTAAATCCAAAGTGCATGTGCTAGCAAGATATTTCAGAAGGCATCATGCACTTGAGAAGATCATTGGAGACAAGTTAGAAGGTACAATGACAAGGAACAAATTCAAAGGTACATATTTGCTTACTAAATTTGAGCCTAGGATTGTTAAAGATGCTTTAGATAATGAAAGTTGGATTAAATCTATGAATGAAAAGATTGAGCAAATAGAGAAGAACAAAACTTGGAATCTTGTTCTTAGATCCAAGGATAAGAATATAATTGGCACAAAATGAGTATTCAAAAACAAGTTGAATGAAGATGGAGAAGTTTCAAGAAACAAAGCAAGGCTATTATGCAAAGGTTATTCTCACCTATGGGAGGAAGGTATTGATTATGGTGAAATTTTTTTTCTTTTTGCAAGATTAGAAGGTGTTAGGACTCTACTTGCTTATGCTGGACATAAAGGATTTAAAGTGTATCAGATGGATGTGAAATCTGCATTCTTGAATGGAATTGTAGAAGAAGAAGTCTACATTGAGAAACCTGAAGGTTTTGTAGATCCTAGAAAAAGGGATATGATTTTTAAGATACACAAACTATTATATGGTCTCAAACAAGCTCCTATAGCTTGGTATGAATTACTTCATAGTTATTTGATGAAGATTGGTTTCAAAGGACAAATGATAACAACAGTCTATACATCAAAGAAGGACCAAAGAAGGAAATATTGCTAGGAAATTTTTTTTGTAGATGATATACTATTTATTGGTTATGATGACTTATGTAAATATTTTTCTAAAGAAATGAGTAAGGAATTTGAGATGTCAATGTTTGGAGAGATCAAATTCTTTGTTGGCTTGTAGATTCAACAAAAGAAAGATGACACCTATATTATTCAATCAAAGTATATCAAGGAGATATTGAAGAAGTTTGGAATATGATTTTTAAGATACACAAACTATTATATGGTCTCAAACAAGCTCCTATAGCTTGGTATGAATTACTTCATAGTTATTTGATGAAGATTGGTTTCAAAGGACAAATGATAACAACAGTCTATACATCAAAGAAGGACCAAAGAAGGAAATATTGCTAGGAATTTTTTTTTGTAGATGATATACTATTTATTGGTTATGATGACTTATGTAAATATTTTTCTAAAGAAATGAGTAAGGAATTTGAGATGTCAATTTTTGGAGAGATCAAATTCTTTGTTGGCTTGTAGATTCAACAAAAGAAAGATGGCACCTATATTATTCAATCAAAGTATATCAAGGAGGATTCAAGACTAGTTGGAATATGTATGTCTACCAGACATAAGATTTCCAAAAATGATGATTGTAAGGAGGTAGATCGGACCACATATAGATCCATGATTGGAAAACTTTAGTATGTAGTGCATACAAGGCCTGATATTGCATTAGCAGTTGTTATAGTGGCAAGGTTTTTAGTTAATCCTAAAGAAAATATTATGATGTCAATAAAGAGAATCATGAGGTATGTGAAGGGTACTAAAGATTATATATCATGGTACAAGAAAGGAGGCAACTTTGATTTGAAACCCTTCACTGATGCTAATTGGGCAAGACATATTGATGACAGGAAGAGCACTAGCGGTGGGGCATTCTTTCTTGGAAAGAGACCACTGTCTTGGACATGTAAGAAGAAAAGTTACATCTCTTAGTCTACAACAAAGGCAGAATATGTTGTAGAAATAGTTAATTGTTCCAACATCATTTGACTCAAGCAACTATTGGCATGTATGAAGGTAGAAATCAAGGATCTAGTGGTTATCTTCTGTGATAACACCAATTCAATTAACATATAAAAGAATCCTATGATGCATACCAAGACCAAGAAAATTGTAATAAAATATCATTTCTTGAGAAAATTGGTACAAGACATACAGATGAGATTGGAATATGTGAATGCAAAAGAGAAAATTGCAAATGTATTCACTAAGTCATTACCTAAGAACACAATTTTGTATCTAAGAGGTAAGCTAGGGGTTATTACCCTATCTAAAGCTCACTAAATGAAGTTTAATGAAGCATTAACTAGAGCATGTTGAAGATCAATCAAGTTGATGCAAAAATGAAAGAGTAGATTACATATGAATTTGTACATCAGGTACATTAAAATTCACTGAATATTGTCTTTCAAATAAGATGTCAAAGAAGGAGAGTTTGTTGTCATATCACATAAATTTTGTAAAGGGGGATTTTTCTATATTAGATATTTTTTTTTGAATATTTGAAGATGTCAAAGAGGAAGAGTTTGATGAAGAGTAAACTTGGAGAGTTTTCTAATAGAGCAAGAAACTAAAATCAGAGGGAGAAATTGATGTAAGAGGTAGTTCACACTGATAGAGGGAGTTCTCATGGATAAAACTAAGAATATTATCCTTAATTTTATTTTCGTCTAAAATTTCATTGTACTATGACATGTGTTTCTATCAATTCCAAAGAAAGAGATTGTTGAAAACAATTGATCAATTATATATTATCTTAGATGTTACAGAAAATGTCTTATCTTTACCAAATAGTGTCTACTGAGCTCACTCGAGTGATGAAGACAATTTCCTACGTTTGCCGAGCATTCCAATGTTTACCAAGTTTAGAAGATAGTGTCTATGAAGTTTACTTATGCACCAAAGAGAAGTTCATAGAAGTCCACTGTTAAGTGAGCTCACTCAGTTACCAAAGGAAGTTTATGAAGTTGCAATGTTAACTGAGTTCACTTGGTTAACATAGGAAAATCATTTCAGAGTTAGTGTCTACCGAGCCAGGTCAACTAACAAAGGATTTTCTTATTTTTACATATTGAGTTTAATGAATTTGTTTGTTGGTTCTAGCTGACTAAAGAGATGAATAATAATTGTTTTAAGTTGTATTCAAGATGACTTGACTATGTATGTGATATAAGTATAAGGTCAAGTTGATGAGAAGATGCTTAAGGGAAGTGAATTGGAAGGATAAGAAGAATATCCTTGATGAGCTACAAAGATATATCTCATCAAGAAGGATCGACTATTCAAGCTAGATTTGAGATCTAAAATCAGCAAAGATAAGTTTGCATCAACAATCAAGTCATCATTTTTACTCTCTAACCATTGTAGCAGTGAATCAAATCTCATAATAGAGTTGGCTTAAGAGTTATTTTGTAAATCCTCTAATGAGGTGGCATTTCTAAATTGAAGTGTAGAAAAAAAATGATGATAATCCAAAAAAAGGTATAAATTATTGGTGAATCTTTCATTATTTTGAAAAAAGAAAATTTTTCTATCCATGAATCTTTCAAAAAAATTATTTTAAATATTATTTATATTTCCAATGATTTTAGAATCATAATTTTTGCATAGAAAATATTGGTGAATCCCAATAAAAATAAAAGTTTCATTAATCACCATAGAATATTACAAATAAAAATTGAATATTTTCTAACTCATGGATTATTATGATAATCATTACAATATATTTTAAATCAATAGTGAAAACTAAACATTGGTGATATGTCTCTAAAGTAGCTAATAATTATGATAATTATTGGTGAATTAATTTTATTTTCTTCAATAATAAACAATATTTAGGTAAACAAAATCTAATCATATATCAAATATTATGGCAAATCTTTGAACATAATGTTTTTAATAAAATAAATTATTGAACAATTTTAAATATTTAAGATCCAATATAAAAATATGGTGATTTGGGTCATATTAAATCTTAAATTATCATCCAATTTACTAGCCTAATTTTTTAAAATTAGCGAATTGACAAATATTAGCCACTAAAAAATACCTTGTAATAGGGTGATTAAATCCTCTAACAGGGTCACACCTAACAGTATGTTTTGTAACCTTTAATAGGGTTGGCTCCTAACAAGGCTCACTTCTGAACAATGAAAAATAGTAACTAGTGCCAATTGTTGGTTTTCCCAAATTGGGTTTCCATATTAAATCTTGGTGTCTCTTGAGTTCATTGTATTTCTTTCATGTGTATGCAACTAAGTTAATTAAGGTTAATCACCCTTAATATCTTAAGATCTGTATATTCAATATTTATCAAGTTACAATTGATATTACAATGCTTGTTGAGTTATAACAAATTGTTAGTATTAACTGAGTGCCTCTATGTTAACCAAGTAACAATAGTAATTCATTTTCAACAAAGTTTATGTTTTGATTTGTATTGACATCTAAGGGATTTAGGATTTATTTTTGTGATAACTGATTCACCCCTCCCCTCTCAGTTACTCCTCTTATATTTCCAACATCTACCTTTTTGGGTGTTTCGTGTGACGGGAAGCATCCTTTATAAAAAATTAAAGTCTAAATAAGTTGAAACATAATGGGTTTAGGTTCCTTATGTTGAAGCTAACACTTTGATACCAAAATGTCATGCCCAAAATATCAAGGAAAAAACACAACAATAATTTTTTAAAAGTTAAATACTCCATTATGTTAATACATGCTACATTGAATAGGTCATGGAAAGTTGACAAAAGATTAAAAGTGAGTTTCGGTTACATTTCATTAAATGCAAAGTTGGCATTGCAACCATGCTATATGAGTTTAGAACACTTAATTCAAGGTGCTATAGGAACACCGAGTTCAGGTTGACTAAACCCTAATTGTTGATTAGGTTAACCTTACGTGACTACTTAGAATTTCAAAATATTATGTTCATTAAATTTCATAATATACATTAGGTTATTATTTCATTTTCTATTTTTTAAGTAAGTTAGTTCAATCTCCTAAGTGAACTAGTTTGCATCCCTTTCAAAAGTTTACCTATCACCTTAGTACTTAGTCTGAATTTAAAATCATAACCAAATTGGCATTAATTAAAATATTAAATAATAATCATTTATGATATTTACTTTATCTTCAACACATCCCTATACCATCATCTGGTTATCTACATAAGATTCCTTCAATAACTCTAAATCTAAACCTTAGCAAATTTTTGATTAATTTAACCCATAACTATTTACACGAAACATTATAAAATATTATTTAAACACTCTCCTTAGTAAAATAATATAATTTTACCTAATATTCTAACATAAAAATAAAAACTAATTCATATACGTCATACACTTACTTCCTACGTATGTACTTCAAATCTATATACTTAACCCCCTTAGCCAATAAAAGAATTTAATATTTTAAACATTAAAAAAAAAAACATATGAATTTAATACATACAATATCACTCCTATCCAACCATCAACACTAATCAATAATCCCTAACTAATCATTACTAACCAATATAAAACTACTAATTACTAACTAATATATCTTAAATACAATCACCAACCAACATTGTCACATGTTAATAAAATATTCTAATTTAAAAAAATACCTTTACACTAATCATGTTTATTAATTACAAAAACTAACTTGCTAACCTAACATTTAACCCTTATGCTTAACTACTAACCTATCTGTAACTCCTAACTAACCCTTAGCCCATCTCCCCACTTGTCATTCCCTTTATGACATGGGTGGTCCCCAAGTCTTGCACATGATCCTAGACCTATAACTCATAGCCTAAGGCTATCACACTATAGGCCTTGTCCCCCAAAAAGGTACACGATTTTTTTTAGGCAAGGTTTTTTTAAGTGCAAGGGGACAAACTATTTTTTAAAGGTAACATATGGAAGCTTGTTTTGTTTCTTTAATGAAACCTATCTCCTTCCTAAGTCAACATACCATAGATGGGTACATGCTTACATGGAAAATAGAGAATGATGTTAGCACTCCTTGAAATTCATGGAAGCAAGAAGTGTGTATTAGGGAGGAGAGAGCAAGTGGTGAATAAATGATAGTTAGGTGGGATAGTTTTAGGTCAAACCTTATAATTTATTGCATGTCTTAATTTTTTTTAGCGCAATTTCAAGTTATATAGACTTGTGTGAATCACATAAGGATAAAGATGTGAGCTGAAGATGGGGCCCATGGGGTGTCCCATTCTCCCTTCCATCATATATATCCCCCCTCTTTTTTATATATATAAATATTGCAAGTGATCCTTAGAAGGAGTTTACAGTAGATGAGTTATAGCATAAAGTTTATTTGGTGGCAGATTTTTTTTGGACTAAATTTTGTATAAAAATAAATTAAGTAAAAGGAGAATTTTAATGAATATCCTTTGTTACTTTTGTCCTTGGATGTAATTAAAGCTTACTCCATTTATTTTGTAGAGAGCATTTTGGCTCTCCCAAATAAATGAAATTTATAAGTTTATTTTTTTCTTTCTCTTTGAAGGTACTAGTATTCCTCTTAGGAATTTATTACTTGAGGTATTACATTGAGCATATTAAAATTTCAATGTTGGAATTAATGTTATATCCTAATTTGAAGTTATTTTCATGTGTTTTACATGCATTGCAACACAGGGTAAAATTTATTGATTTAATAAGATTTAAACAACCAAAGGTTTTAGGATGTAAGTAAGATGATTATCTCTAAATCGAACAATGATTTTATTGCATGATGTAAAGGATGAGGCATATAATCTATCAATTAAATAACTCATTCAACCATATTCTATAATAACAACTTTCAAATACAATGATTCAAAACAAAGATTTCATGGAGAAAGGTAGATAGTTATCAACTCAAACTTTTGCAAAGCAATCTAATTGTGTTGAGAAATGAGGATTGCTTGCAGATGTAATTGCATTGCCTATAAGGTATATGTTTTCCAATGGTAGCTATATCACTCTCATTTATATTAAGGAAGAGACATGGGCAGACATGTCTCCTCATGAGACATGTCTATTCATTATTGTCTGACTAATATAATAACAAATGATAATTTAATAATATAATATTACACACACACACACACACACACACACACACACACACACACACACAGATGCACTTTAGTCTCACAGTTTATCCAATTGAAGCTACCAAACATTAACACTCCCTCTTAGCTAGGGAGGATAGACACATGACCATATATTACCTCAATGTAATATAAAGATATTGGGATTAATGGCCTCCAAAATATCAACTCATTTGACATTCACCATGTACTCTTTGAGTAATGGCCTCCTAAACATTAATTCTCATAACATTTGCCATGTACTCAAAATGTTCATATGGTATATACATGTGTATTCTCGTAATTCTTACCATATGAACATCCACCATAAAAAGTATATCTATCATGATCTTCATAGACATCATATGATATCTACCATAATAGAAGACTAAGTTATTGTAAGGTCATCACCTTTCAATAAATTTTGCAATTACAAGTGACATCATTTGGAACTCGTCACTTCCTTATGATGTACATAGCGGGTAGGCCCATTAAAATCACCTAGTCACAAGGTATATTCATGAAGCACAATCATCTTCATTGCTACAATTGATCATTGGAGAATGCATCTCAACATTTTTACTCCCTCTGAATCAATATGATTGAGATCACTGAAAGTTGACTAAATCATACTAAATCCTATCCTCTATCTGCTCCCTCTCTTTTAAGGTTGCCTCTAATGAAATGTCAAGCTCCCCTTGAATCTTAATCAATCTCGCTTTTCTGGCAAGACTATTCTTAAGGGAAAAGATCAAGACAAATAACTCTTATAATAAAAAAACACTTTTAATAATTATTCTCAACAATAATATGATTGTATTTTAATTATAAAAATATTAGAAATTCTATTCCAATATTCAATGTAATTATTATATATTTATACTTACCTTGATAATAGTCCCTTTATTTTCTTCTCCATCAAACTTTACTTACTATAATCTCAAGGGTTGGTGACTTTCCCCCCCCCACCCACCATTTTGCCCAATAACATTCCTTAGCTTCTTTCATCAACTAATCTTTCATATGCCATAAATTTTCTCCTCCAAGATGTTATGTCTTGAGGCTACTAGCACTATAGTATTAATTTCTCAACTTCATAGATTTCATATGCACATAGGCTAGAAAGAAAGTATGGAGATTTTCTCAAATACATTGGCATCGTTATTCTGAGATTCACCTTTTCTACATGTCAATATAGCCACTTTGTTTTCACATCGTGTGAGTTTGGTTCAAGGATTGTTTGGTCTACTTTAAATATTCCCCTTTGCCTTATTATATGACATGTCTCCTATATTTATTACTTTTCTTTACTTATCACATACATCTCTTATATGACTTGTTTCATATGGTTGATTGGTTAGATACCTTATCAACATGAGATTAAGTGTTGCCTTGCATGTTGCTCTCTACACTAGATTTGTCCCTATGTTTCCTTATGTGTATTCAGTGTATGTATTGGTGGGTGATTTTTTCAATGCATCCTATGCACATTTTACTATGCCTTCAACCTTCTAAGTGTTATGCCTGCTATGTGATTTTTTTTGACAACCTCTGATAATGTTTGACCAATAATATTTTATGAAATTCATTAATGTTTCAGCCAACAAAATATTGACATTTAAAAAAAAAAATTAACTCTCCTTTTGCAAGTGTCACCTTATAGAATGTCCTTGTCTATACATGTACTTCCCTCATGACCAATGTTCCTTGTCCCATCTATATGCAAGGTGGATGCTCTAGTTGATTTCCTATAATTTTTTGTGTACTATGCAAGAAGATTATCTTCCTCGGGAGTCCATGAGCCTCTCTTGAGACTCACTTTCTATCAACAAGGAGTTCACCTCATTTCAATTGCTAACCCTAGATAGGGTTTTTAAGATTCCATGAAGCTCTTCTATTCCATGACTTATTTGCATTCATGGCTATCCTAATCACGATATCTCAGTCTAAAAATTAAGGTAAATTCATGTAATATTGCTTACCAACTATGACTCCTAAAGTCAAGATATATTTTGCATTTCCAAATATAATATTAACCGTCCTTTGGTGACTTGTAATGTCTCCCCTTTCCAACTACAGTTGCATACACCTAACACTTTGTCTTAATTTACGCTTCCAATCACTATTCTCATTGGCAGGAAGTAATCTTTATTATTGTTCTATTTTTTCATTGATATCTTCCTTCCAAGCTTTACATTTGATTTACATTTTCAAGTAAGGCTTTGATACCATGTTGAGAAATGAGGATCACTTGTAGATGTAATTGCATTGCCTATAAGGTATACATTTTCTAATGGTAGGGATATCACGCTCATTTATATTAAGGAAGAGACATGGGGAGACATGTCTCCTCATGAGACATGTCTATCCATTATTATCTAATTAATATAATAAAAAATGATAATTTATTAATATAATATTATACATACATATGTACATACATACATACATACATACATACATACATACATACATACATATATATGCACTTTAGTCTCACAGTTTATCCAACTGAAGCTACCAAACATTAACAAATTGAAAGTAATGTATGAGTTAAAATTTAATAACTCTTGATCACATAACTTTATAATTCCATACAATAACTAAAATTTTGATTTATCAATATTAAAATTACATCATTTAATCCATTTCTTTCATATTCATATTCAACATGAATATACAATGTAACAAGTGGTATTATAATAGAGAAATCTCCAACAACATGACACCAAGAACACCATTAGTGCCTCAAAATAACTAGGTTGCTCCATCATAAGAAGATATCTAGCTAATTTGAAAAAACATGAAAAACATGTTGTAATTATAGATGGAGTAACTAAGAGGGGAGCGGGTTGGGGGGGTGGGTTGGTGGGTGAATCAGTTACCACAAAACAAATCCACATATCCCTTAGATGTCTTAAAACTTAATTACTGCTATCATTTAGTAGCCACATAGAAAAATGTTGTAACTTGGTAGATTAACTTGTTACCAATCTTTAAGCATTCACAATTATTAACATTCATGCAAAAAAAAAAAAAATGAAGACAAGAGACACTTGATTTAACATGGAAACCCAATATGGGAAAAACCACCAAGTAAATAGCTACCAATTTTCACTCTTCTAAAGTGAGCCCTGTTAGGAGCCAACCCTGTTAAAGGTTACAAAACATACTATTAGGTGTAACCTAGTTAAAGGATTTAATCACTCTATTAGGAGTGACCTTGCTAGAGGACTTTAGAACAATCTAGTTGAACTGTCCACCTTGTTAGAGGATTTACAAAATGGTTGTTAAACCAACTCTATTAAGATATTTAGGAATTATTGCTACAATGGTGAGAAAGTAACAATAAGTGACCTAAATGAGATGCAACTAAACTTGGCTGGTACAAATCTCTGCTCTGCTTCAATATATCCTCATTGATCAAATACAACTCTGCTTCTCCTCAAGGATATCTGATCCTTCTTCAAAATTTGCTTACACTTCCTCTTCACACAATCAACTCATTTGCATGCTCATTCATTACAATTAGAATCCATAGCTTGACCTTTTATTTATACATTACAAATTATCAAGTTGGCTCATTTACAAATTACATTTACCAATAAACCATACATCAGCTAGCTACAAACATTACATTAAACAAATAAACTTTATTTTCCAAAACAATGAAATCCTTCATTGGCCAACCCAACTTGATAAACACTGCTCCAAAAAATATTTTCCAATGTTAACCAAGTGAATCTCGGTAAACACTACAAACTTTGCAAAAAATATTTGGAGACCAAGTGAACTCGATAAGAACTAACTTTCCTTTGCTGACCTTGTGAGCTCGGTAGAAATTGATTTCTGCCACAGAAGCCTTTAACGCCTGAGTGAACTTGGTAGAAATTGTCTTCACAGTGTAACCTCTAAAGACACTCAATAGACGCTGTAATTCTCTTTGCTAACCTTTTCAATTCGGTAGACTCTATCTTTTTCCTTGTTGACCAACTGAGCTCGACAGACTCTAACTGATAACTGATATGAAATTTGTGTAACATCAAAGACAACACATAATTGAACAATTGTATCCAACAATCTCCCTCTTTGGCATTGATGGAAACACAACATGTCAGAGTAGAATGAAATTTGAAAACAAGTCTTTTCTGATAGAATGTTTCTCCCTCTTACATTTCATTCCACAAACTTTTCAAATACAGTAATCTTCCTCTATGAAGAAATTACATAGCTTCTTTACAAACATCAAACTCCTCACAAAAAAATTCAAATTTTAGAAGGATATGATAGTATACTCTCCCTCTTTGACAACACATGCCAAAGACAATGCAAATTAGATGAATAACAATGTACCTTATGTACTGATTCATATGTAATATTTCCATGATTATTCTACATCAACTGAAAGATCTTCAACTTGATACCTGTTGATGCATGACTAAAACTTCATTTTAGTGAGCTTTAGATAGGGGAATGACCCCTAACTTACCTCTTAGATACAAAAATGCATCCTTAGGTAAAGGCTTTGTGAATATGTCAGCAATTTGTTACTTTGTATGGACATATTCCAATATGATCTCCTTATCCTACACCAATTCTCTGACAAAGTGATACTTTATTGCAATGTGTTTGGTTTTTGAATGCATCACTGGATTTTTAGATATGTTAATTGCACTTTTTATTTTCACAAAAAATAACAACAGGTTCCTTGATTTCTTCCTTCATAGCTTCCAATAATTGTTTGAACCAAACAATATTAGGGCAATTTACTACTACTGTAACATACTTTGCTTCTACTATGGATTGGGATGTACAATTTTTTTTTTACTTGTCTAAGAAACCAACCTCTTTCCAAGAAAGAAAGCTCCTCCACTTGTACTTTTTCTATCATCAATGTTTCCTACCCAATTTGCATTAGTAAACACTTTTAAATCCAGATTACCACCAAATTTGTACCATAATCCATAATCTTTAGTGCTTTTCAAATATCTTATGATTCTTTTGATTTCCATCATGTGATTTTCTCTTGGTTTTGCTGAAAATCTTGCTACAATACCAACTACAAGGGCAATATCTAGCCTTGTATGTACTACATACTACAACTTTCCAATCATAGATCTATACAATGTCTGATCTACTTCCTTTGATTCATCATCCTTGGTAAGTTTCAATCTAGTACACATGGGAGTCCCAACTGGTTTGTAGTCTTCCATACCAAACTTTTTCAGTATCTCCTTAATGTATTTAGATTGAGTGATGTAGATGCCATTCTAATTCTGTTGAACTTGAAGACCAACAAAGAATTTGATCTCACCAAACATTGACATTTCAAATTCCTTGTTCATTTGCTCTGAAAATTCTTTGCAAAGATCATCATTTCCTGTGAAGAAAGTATCATCTACAAATATTTCTGCCAAAATAATCTTATTATTTGGTCCTTCCTTGATATACAAGCTACTATTATCATTAGTTCTTTGAAAACCAATCTGAATAAGATAGTTATTTAGTCTTTCATACCATGCTCTAGGAGCTTATTTCAGACCATGCAATGCTTTGTGTAATTTACAAACCATGTCCTTCTTGTCTGGATCAATAAAACCTTTAGGTTGCTCAATGTACACCTCCTCATCGAGTATACCATTGAGAAATGCTGACTTGACATCCATCTGATAAACCTTAAATCCTTTGTATGCAACATATGCAAGTAAGGTCTTGACACCTTCCAATCTTGCAACAAGGGCAAAAGTCTCTCCATAATCTATTCCTTCTTCTTGAGACTATCCTTTGCATACTAGTCTAGCTTTGTTCCTTGACACCTTACCATCTTCATTCAACTTATTTCTGAATACCCACTTAGTTCCAATCACAATTTTGTCTTTAGGCCTAGGTACAAGAGTCCATGTTTTGGTTTTCTCTATCTGCTCTATCTCCTCATTCATAGCCTCAATCCAACTTTCATTTTCTAATGCATCTTTGACACTTCAAGGTTCAAAATCAGCAAGTAAACAAGTACCTTTCAACTTACTTCTTGTCATAGTACCTTCAGATTTATCTCTAATAATTTGATCTGGTGCATGATGTCTCCTAACATACTTAGCTAATATAGGTTCCTTGCCTTTTGAACACTTTGCATTCTCATCCTCTTGTATTTCAACTTTAGGTTCTAGCTGTTTTGTTTGTTGCTCAGGTCCTTGAAACTAGGTAGGCATTGGCTCAGTAGGATTAGAATGTGACTCGATTTCTTTTTGCTCAGTTTGAACTTCTTGCAACTTAGTTATTGAAGACTCGAGAGTAGAAGATTCCTGATTGACAGGTGTATTTGTCACCATATTAGGTTCAATGAAAACAAATCTCCTATAGTCTTTTGGTGCCCTTTTACTTTCTTCTTCAATTCTTTCTACAAACTCATCAACTTTCACGTGTGCACTTTCTATGACTTTGTGAGTAGACAAGTTCAAACATCTATATGCTTTACTTTTGCAAGAATAACCCAAAAATATTCCTTCATCACCCTTCACATCAAATTTACCTTTTCTAGATTCTTTCAAAATGTAACATTTGCTTCCAAATACTTTTAGGTAGCTTACATTGAGTTTATAGCCATACCATAGCTCATAGGGGGTTTTGAATGAGTCCTTCTTCAGCTATACTCAGTTCAAGGTATGAACTACAATGCTGATAGCTTCCTTCTAGTATTTGATAGCAATGCTCTTTTCAATCTGTTGGTCTAAATTTTCATATGGTAGAAATCCTTTGCCTAGATATAGAATCTTTAGATTGTCTCCATAAATTGATAAATGGGTTTCTAGCTAAGTCAATTTTTTGTTAGCCTTTGAAAATTTTGTGAGAACCCTACTTTTTAGTCCATTCATAATTTTTCAAGCGCAAAATGTTTGAATTTTCAAATAAGATGAATATTTTATTGTCTTTTATCCTCTACACCATCGAGCTACTTTTCCTCTCAGATTCCCCAGTCGTCCGATCTAATTAGATCAACCATTGTCATTTCCTCGCTATGAAAATATGGGCACTCTTTATGTATAGTGAGGTAGTGAGAGTCAGGAAGTTACAAGATGGGACCAGAAGATGAAAACACAACAATCAGAGGTTTGTTTTCTAGCTGATCATTCAGTCACAGACACCTAGCAAGTGTTGTCAGAACTAAAAAAGGGACCCAATAGAGGTAGTCAAAAGTCGGCACCGAGATGATGATTATTCTGAAGTCTCACTACCTTGCTATCAAAAAAAGTTTACATCTCGCCATTAGCAAAGTAGTGAGGTGTTGCAAAATCAAAGGCACAGTGGCATCAAAAATTATCATTAACCGTGATTTGTCTGGGTGACATGATCAGTAATAACTACTATTGTCAGAAGTTGTTGGTAGGAGCAATAACGATTTGATGGGTCCTGGTATTTTACGGTGCTGAGATTTATTAAAATTGCCAGAGCTCACTACCTCGCTATCAAAAAATTCTAGCATCTCACCGTTAGCGAAGTAGCAAGGCATCATAAAATCAACCGCCGGTGGGACTTCTAGTAATGCAAATGATGACTAGGACTGAAGTAAAGTCTTGTTGGGTGCCAGCAATGCAAAATCTCCTATGTCATAAATACTCTAGACCCATGCCCCATTGATCAAGTGTAAAAGAGATCCTGATCTTCAGAGAAAAGCAAAATCAACAGTCCTCACTATCTCACTTTGGAAAGTTGCAAGTTGTTTAAGCTAAGCAACATAGCGAGTATGGGACCCACCATCTTTCAAGAAAATTCATGCAGTTTCTCCACCTTTGATTCAATCTCAGATCAACGGCCATCGCTGTCTCGCCATAAAGAGTTACTCAAACAATACATATAGCGAGGTAGCGAATGAGGGCCCACCACTATTTTTCTAAGTAGTATAGTAACATATCATCTGCAACATCAAGATCAGATCGATAGTTGTAGCTGCTTCACTATAGCAAGGTGCTCATTCTTTATGTATAGCGAAGTAGCGACCTGTTGACACGTGTCCTTAGTTGCCAGTGGGTCCAGATAGAAGCGCCATCAAGGAAAGAGCTATGTATGTGGGTAATTTTCATTAGATTGATTGATCAACTTGTCAAGTGCAATTCCTAGTTGTTTTACTCCATATCCCATGATCGTAGGATTTTTAAAGATCAACAGTGTAGATTTAAATGCAGAATATGGTACTACTCTATGTATTAATTAGACATGAAAGCTTTGCATGTGAGGAAAAAATAGAGTATAATATAGAAGATTTCATTAGTTTCACCTTATGCATGCAAAGATTTTGAGATATTCCTGAGCAGAAGCAATTATTGAAGAAAATCGTGCTGAAGTCTGGCAAACCTGTGAAGTAGTTTGTTCACGAAAAAAATTTGTAGGAATACAAAGGAAAATGAGGACGCAATTCAAGTAAGTAAATCTGCTATAATCTTTGTAGGTGTTTCATTTCTACAAAGCATAATCAAAGATGCCTCCAAAGAAGGGATTTTTAGGTCAAGTAAATTATTTGGATAGAAATGTACATGATGACTTGCTTGAGTTGCTGCCTGAGTCTATTGTAGAAACAATGTAAGTAAAAAGGTTAACCTCATTAAACCCTAGGTTGAGAATAGCTGATGGATTGTATGACAAGGGTAATTGGGTCTAGGATCCTCAAACCTTGCAAACTAGTTTAAATTTGTTCAAAAAGTGGTTTGTAGAAAGGAAATTGTATGCCCCACATGCCAATATATGAAATTTTGACCTAGGAAAGCTAGTTGTTCCCAGTGTGTTTATGGATTATGACCTCCTTGAGGCCATGGTGAAGAGTTATGATCAAGCCACTAGGGTAGTGAGAAGAGTAGATGGTGAAATTTTAATCACCATCAGCCCAGAAGAGATTAAGGAAGTTTTCCATTTGGGACCTCTCACTAGGTATCATGTGCCCACTGATTTGACAGAATTAGAAAAAGAATATATGTCAAAGAAGGATGTAGTTAGACAAGGTGCACTGAAGGCCCACATTGGAAAAATTGGAACCCTACTAGCAATAACATCCTCCTCTAAAGAACCTTTCAAGAAATCATGTTTCAATGCCAGGGCAGTAGAAATATATAGGACCCTGTGCAGAGTTTTTGGAGAGGATGAAGAAGACTTTATCCCTCTGAGTTTTATGTATGTGATCACTCAAATCTCCTCATTCAGTGTAGAAATAATTTTTTATTTTTCTTCCTACTTGGCTAATGAGATTCATAGTGGATTGGTGGGGATTGCAAAAGGCAAGGTGGAGAAGGTTTGGGGCCAATACTCCTTGTTAATGCATATGTTTCTGTTTAAAGGTGTTAAATAATTCGGTAAAGAAATGGTTCTGAACATAGAACAAGAGGGAGATGTCTAATCAATATAACACCCTTTTAGTTTTAGGATTGGACATCCCTTACCACCAAAATACTATGTTGATTTTCATTAAATATCAATCTGGGAGTGTGAACTTGAGATGATGTCTGCAAAGTATATGCTCTAGTTTTCACTAAAAATCACTACTAATTTGAATGCAATAACCGTTAATGAAATCTAGTTTATCCAAAGGAAAGATGACTATCAAATACTTGGAAGGAAATTCTAATTATTTAGCCATACATCTATGCACCTACTGCTGTAGGAACAATGACTGTTTCTATTTCCAGTGGCTGCAGGAACAGTAATTTTAAATTTAACTTAGAAAACTGAGTTTAACTCCTACTTACTAAAGTAAAACTCCACCTTCTGCATGGGCCCCCATGGAAGAATGAAGGAAAGCCAAACTCAAATAAGAGTGTAGAAACTCAACAAAGGCATGTATTCATCAAATATGCAGTATTACAATAACTTAAGAAAAATAGTAAGATGTCTATCAACTCTGTCTGTCTATTCACTACTTAATCTCATAGATATAGATGAGGTCTTATTTATAGGGAAGAACAAAAAATTCCTAAAACTACGACTTCCTCATGAAGGAAAGTTAGTTACAACTTTAAGACTGCAAACATGCAATTGGAAAGACATTAATTCTCCCTTAAATTCCCCACAAATATAGAGATCATAGAAAATGCTAGATTTGCTCATTTATTTGTCTTTAAATAGCTTTCTAGGAATCTAGGTATTGTGCTTTGCATGTTTAACTGATTTATTTGATGCTTACTTCCTTTCTCAGCCTCTTTATCAGGTCTCACTTGGTTATTCATTAAAACAGGTGTCCCCTCTGACTTTTCCGCCAAGTCTTCTAGCTGCAACCGTGTCATAACGCTTCTCCTTAATGTCATCAATGCTTTAGTGCTATTCCTTCATAGTTTGTTTAACTCCCGCTCAGCTTGTATCTTGCGATCAACATTTAATACACACAAGACTTCCCACAAACATTTATTTTCATTTATTAGTTTATAAAGAAAAGACATTAATTATTCAACTAGCAGGTTTTGCAATCTCTTTAGCTGCAGGAAGATCTACCCATATCAAACATTCATGAAGAAAGATTTTTACCACAAAATGAGCCCCTTTTAAAATATAATTCCGATTATCATTTTATGCCCTATGTCCATAGTTTATACATCCGAAGTTCAAAACATTTATACTAAAGGATGATAAAGTTTAGTATGTTATAGACAAATGTTCACAAAAAGGGCTAATAAAACTTCTATTTCTTCATGTCATCATTTTCCCCCCCAACCATCCTGAGGCTGGCCCCTTCAGCATCTATAGGTTTTTGATCCTCATTTGCAGTCTGAGGTCATTGGAAATTTTCTCCCCTGATTCATGAGCTCTGTAATTGAAATATCTATGATTTTGTTTCAATCTTTCCCATTTCTATTCTTCAAGAGTCATGTTATATTCAACAAACAAATCATATTTTCCAAGCATAGGATGCAAAAGTATTGGCGGTTGGAAATGAAGAGGTACCCAATAATTTTTTTGATTTCTTCCCAACATCAGATACTTGGGCATCCTACTGATGGCTAATTCTAGATTTTGGGGAGAGTGCGACTCCTTGGTTTTTAGGTCTTCTGGCAATCGAATCCATCTTTGAAGAGAAGCTTGTATAGCATCAGGGGCATTTTCAGAACAATGCTGCTCCCAATCCAGAAATGTCTGTTCACGAACAGGGTGGATTTTGGTAGTAGCACTATGATTATTGCTAACAGAAAGCCAATCGAAGAATACTTTGTAAGTTTTCTATATTTCTAGTCAAATGTACAATGGTTCAAACATTTCCTTTTCCCTGTAAGGAGTAGCCTAGTTCTCTCGACTGATCTCATTCTGCATCCATGACATAACGGCCCTAAACTGTACATCTCCCACATATAACAATGAATTGCAATCTTTGTCATCTGGCATAGCAAGATTATGAACATATAATTCATAGAGGAGATTTTTTAAAGTCATTGGAATTGAATTGAAAATTGCATAAAATTCCTGAGGAGTATGTAAAGAAGGGTTCAACCCCTGAGTAATTCGAGATCATTGAAAATTAATCATTTTCTCCTTTAGGAATAGTGTGTAAACTGGAGATGGGGACCTATAATTTACAAGCTCTGGAATGAGCTCTATGATCTTTGTGACACATTGTTGCAGGATCTTAATTTCATTATCCTTTTCTTCAATTTGATGTGCTTGTTCCCTGATAGTTCTGAGTATTTGTTTCTTCTCTAAATCCCAATTTTCTTTTTCCCATTGAAATTGTTGGTACAAATTAAAGCTGGCTGTTAACGAAGTGGAAATGTCTAGTGGTGTATGATGATGGACAATAGGTCAATAATCTTCAAGGTAGTACTTAGGATGATGATGGTCAGTAGTGCTGTCATCCTAAGAATGCTGTTGTTCAACAAAATTATTATGTTGACAAGCAACAATGTTATCAACTTTTTCTGAAGGGGTAATGGCTGCAAGATGGGGTGCAATATCCTTTGATCTTGAAATTTTTCAACAATATCTTGAACCATTTCTTGTGCAACAGATGGATATTCCTCTGGTGGTAGATTATCAATTTCTTCTGCCGGGTGTCCAACCTCGAGCACTATTTCTTCTAAGGACTCTGTGTCACTGTCAACATTAATAAGACTATTTGGTTTTGCAAGAATTTTCTCAGGATTATTTTTATGTTCAAGAGTAGGTGTTGTGTGCTCTGGTGACTGTGCAGGTGTATGTACTAGAGTTTCAATTTCAATAGGTGGTATAGGAGGCTCAGCCAGTGGCACAGGAGGTTCAGTTCTTATATTCACCCCAGACATTCTAGTGACTCGCCATGGGGTAGAAATTGGTTTCTTGCCCTTATCAAAAAATTTCCCTTTATTCAGGTTAAGTGTAGGTTCTTGTGATACTGGAGGTACTTCTTTTGTACTTTCCTCTATGGCAACTGTGTGTAATTTTCTCTTCCTAGGAGTTGAGGCTTCTATGGTCGAAATTTTCCTCTTTGTAGTTTTAGGCGTAGAATCAGAAGCCGAAGCTTCTTGAGCCATTCTATATACTACTTTTTTGACTCCTACAACAATTTTCTCTCTTTTCCCTACTCCTTTCCCTTTAGGTCCACCCCTTCTAGGTCCCTTTGACCTTAACTTTACAAAATCATCCCATGTTCCCAAGTGCTGCCTAGTCAACTCCTTTTCAATTATAGCCCTAATCAAGAAATGGTGGGATACCAATTGGGTTTTTTCTTGCTGTACATAGGTAGCTTTCCTTTTGATGATATTATAAAGGAAACTTGGAAGATTTACAGGACAATCCCCATGCCGAAAACCACTCAAAATTTTGAAATGAATAGCATGCAAATAAGAATATCTTCCTTCACAAGTAAAATATCTTATGATAAATTTAGTAGGGTGGATAAATTATAGAGGGAGAGATAATTGTAATGTACCTTGCTTTTTGTTTTCCTCTAGTTGAGGATCTCTCGGTACTGAGAATTTCTCTTTTGCTTGTCATGCATCCATGTCCTCTGTCCAATGTTCTCCAATTGTGGGTAACCCAAAAACTTCTGCCACCACTTCTTTGGTGAATTCTACTCGAATGCCCCTAATAGTTGCATACCCATCCCTCAATGTATTATGAAATTGGAGCACAATTTCTTGATCAAACTACTTCAAACTAAGACAATAAGCTAGCCAACCTCATTGTTGAAACAAACTACATGTTGCTAGGTATGCTAGTAAGACTCTGTGATCTGCTGGTTCATGCTGCTGAGGTTCTCCACCCATATTTTTGAAAAAAAATGCTAGTACAGGCAATTTCACTGCAAGTGATTTTGAAAGTATGGGCGGTGATAGCTACAGGGGTTTCAACAAAGGGAAATTGTAATACTTCAATACTTTCCAAACATCACACCCTTCAGTACTTCATGATGGCATTTTAATCACCAAACCATTATGGGAATAAAGATCGTGCTCAAAAACATATGCCATATTAATGAGGAGTTATGCGAAATCATGATTTAATATTATTTCACACATTTTGAAAGTACAAAGGGTTGCCAAATCATTACTGAAATGAGCCTTCCCCGTACATCCTATATGCTAACTTAAGATTTCCTTGATTTTACATTCATGATTTCGATTTCCCCTCCCCCCAACCTAGCAGAGACTAGGTCCCACCAAACTGTAAAGAGTGAAAATTTCAAAAATTTAAATATCATGCTTTCCTAAATAAATAATAAATTAAATAAATGCAAAGGGGGTCGAGTGTGACTGATCTGAGGTGCGATAGGAAGGATGAACTGAGAAGTGCCTTTTTAGAGAAAGAAAGTGAGATGGAATGATGATGGAAAGACAAGAAGATGGGATGGAATGAGGTCAAAAAGGAATGAATTTGCGCATGAGCACAAATTTTTTATTATGAAGGCCTTGAAAATAAATTCAAGGGGCTGCGAGCATCTGAGTGGAAGCCTCAGATGAAGTGGCTGTAGGAAGAGATGTTTCTGTTGTTGTGAACTGTTGAAGAAATTCTTCCTTGGTTGCTGGTTTATGATATAACTTCAAGCGGTGCCCATTAACCAAGAGCTTGAATTTAACTGGAACAATTGTTGACAGTTGAAATGCTCCATTGTCAAAAATTGTAATGATTTCATAGGGACCAAGCCATCAAGTTTGAAATTTGCTTTGGTGATGGTGATATCATGAATCATACAAGAATGCCCAATCACCAACAGAGAATTCTCTTTCTTTAATGAATTTGTCATGCCATTGCTTCTTTTGACTTTGAATTAATTCTATGTTATGAAGAGCTGATTTTTTCCATTTATCCAACTCATTGAGATGCAAAATGCAATCCTATTGTGCTGCAGGAAGGGTAATATCAAGTTCCAAAGCTGTCCACAGAGTTTTATGTTCAAATTCAATAGGCATAACAACTGTCTTTCCATATAGGAGTTGGAAATGCGTAAACCCAGTAGTGGATTTCCATGTTGTTCTGTATGCCCATAAGGCTTCAGGAAGTTTAGCTGCCCAATCTCTATGATACAAAGATACTATTTTAGTGAGAATATGTTTCAGCTCTCTATTTGTTACTTCTACTTGTCCATTGGCTTGTGGATGATATGGAGATGATTTGTCATGCCGAATTTTATATTCCTCCATGAGGGCTGCTATCAGTTTAGATGTGAACTGAGGCCCTTGATCTGATTGCAATTCTCTTGGAACACCAAATCTGGTAAAGATACATTCATACAGAAATGTTGCAACATTATTGTCACGGGGATGCTTCATGGGTTTTGCTTCAGCCCACTTCGTAACATAATCAGTACAAACCAATATGTAACTTTTTCCTTCTGATGGTGGTTCAATAGGGCCAACAAAATCAATTCCCCATTTATCAAATGGTTCTACTACTATCTGTGGCTGCAGGGGCATTTCACCTACTTTTATCGGTCTACCCATTCTTTGACATTTATCACATTTTTTTGTATACTGAGCCACATCTTTGTGAAGTGTAGGCCAATAATAACTTGTATTTAGAATCTTTAATGCAGTCTGTTTGTTAGCAAAGTGTCCACCATAGGGCTCATCATGACAAGCATGAAGAACATCATATGTTTCATCTTCTCTGACACATCGTCGTGTTACCTAATCTGGTCTAGTATAAAACATGAATCCTAAGATCCATGAGAAATTAAAACTCTTTTCTGCTAGCAATCATTTTTCTTTTGCAAAAAAATGTGAAGGAGTTTTTCCAGTAGTTAGATAGTTGGCAATGTTAGCATACCAAGGATTTTGCGTTGACAAAAGGAAGAGATGTTCATCAGGAAAGCTATCTTCTATTGCTGCAGGATCATCAGGTGTTTGAAGATGAGACAAGAAATCAGCCACAACATTTTCTTTACCTGGCTTGTCAATAATGGTGATGTCAAATTCTTGCATTAGTAACAACCATCGAGCCAATCATCTAGAGATTGCTAGCTTGTTCATCAGATATTTGATAGTAGAGTGATCTGTATGTACACATATTTGGTATCTTGTAATGTAATGTTTGAATTTGTTCAGAGCATAAATTACAACATGCAGTTCTTTCTCTGTCACCATGTAGTTATACTCGGCTCCTTGAAGATTTTTGCTGATATAGTAAATTGCATGTTCTACTAAATCTGTCTTTTGGCCATGTACCACTCCAATGGCATGATCTGAAGCATTTGTGTGTATATGAAAAGGTAACTCCCAATTTGGTCCTTGAAGCGCTGGTGCTGTTGAGAGGACTTCCTTAAGCTGCAAGAAAGCTTTTGTACACTCTAAATCCCATACAAACTCTGCATCTTTTTGAAGCAATTTGTATAAGGGTGCTACAATTTGATTGAAATCTTTGATAAAATGCCGATAATATCCCACATGTCCTTAAAAACTCTTGACTTCTTTCAATTTTTTTGGTACAACTAATGTATGTATGACTTCTATTTTTGCTGGATCTACTCCAATTCCTTTAGGATAAATAAAGTGTCCCAAGACCACTCCTTCTTGCATCATAATAAAGCACTTTTCACTGTTTAAAGACAAATTTTAGTCTTTGCATCTTTGTAAAACCTTGTCCAAGTTTTCCTTGGCTTCTTCAAATGTTTTCACATATGTGGTGAAGTCATCCATATACACTTCCAAACAATCTATAGATATGTCAGAAAAAATGCTAATAACAGCTCTTTGGAAGGTTGCAGGTGAATTATACAGACCAAATGGTAGGATAGAATAAACAAATGTTCCCCATGGACATGTGAATGTTTTCTTGTCTTGATCTTCTAGTGCTATCTAGATTTGATTGTAACCACTGAACCCGTCTAAGAATGAAAAGTATTTCTTTCCTACAAGATTTTCAAGCACTTGATCGACAAAAGGTAATGGAAAATGATCTTTCTTGGTAGCCAAATTAAGTTCTCTATAATCTATGCAGACTCACCATTTTCCCCCCTTTTTGGGAACAATAACTAATGGTGATACCCATTAGCAATCGAAAATAGGATATATGAAGCCAGCATTGAGTAACTTTTGCAATTCATTTTTGAAAATATCCCTTAATGCTGGGTTTATCCTATGCTGAGGTTGTATCACAAGTTTATAATCCAGACTGATATAAATTCTATGGGTACAGAGTGCAGGATCCAAACCTTTCATATCTGTATACTGCCAAAAGAAGGAACCTGATGCTTATGTAACAGCTGCAGGGTATCATGATGTTGTGCCCTAGATAAGGACTTGCTTATATTTAATTCTCTTCCTGGAATGATTGTTGTTTTGACTACTTTTTTAGCCATTGAAATTTGCAGAATTGGTTATGAATCTATCTCATGTGGCAGGAGTGAATGCAGTTCATCAAATAAAGGCAGAATGCTTTCTAAGACATACTCTTGTGTAGAAGATGTCTCAAGTTGTGTTCCATACTCATTCAGTATAATAGAAGAAATGACATCATCTTCCTCTTTAATGTTTACAAATGAGTCCCATGAGATCATCATCAATTATTGAATAGAATCTATGTCCATATCAGAGTCATCCATATTTGGCCAGACAACTTGATCATCCTACAACAAAGGCTAAGCAGGAGAATACAAGGTCAAATTTTTAGTGTTTGCTCCATCTAAAATAGTCATTTTCCCTGATTGGCATGCAATATAAGCATCTACTATTGCTAACCATGGTCATCCTAAAATGATAGGGTAGCCTCTAGTACTTGTTTTTGGAGAGAGTACAAAAAAATCAACTGGATACTCCCATGAATGTAAAATGACAGTGACATCTTCTAGCATACCATCAGGAATGATGGTAGAACTATTTTCTAATTGCAAGATTGTTGGCGTCTACCTGAGACCAATGATACTTAATTTGGACACTACTTCCTTGGTCATTACATTGATGGATGCTCCTAGGTCTATTAAGACATTCTATTCTTGTACTCCTGGAATGGTGAGGGTTACCACTGGGCTACCAGGGTTTGCATACTTAGGCATTTTGCAGTTATCAAGCATAAAATCAGAAAGCTGTCCAAGGACATGGATAGTCTTTGGGTCTTTGTTTTTCCTTCCTAGCTTTTTAACACATGCTTCTTTGATGGCTTTTGAATATATAGCTTGATTGCATCAAGTAAAGGAATTTTTACCATCATTTTCTTGAGTTTCTCAAGAAAATCTAGTGCAACTTGATTTTCACTTGGCAGTATTTGCTCTCCTACTTATCAGTATTTGCTCTGTTAACCTACTAGGAAATGGTGGTGCTTTGGTTGTAGGAGAAACAGTGGTGGAAGGTTCTTGAACTGACTCAGCACTTGTATCATCTATTTCTATTATAATGGGCTGCTGAGGTGAGGCAAGTGTTGTTCTAGATCTTAGATGGATATCATTTAGGGTGATGGAATAAATTTTTTGCTGGGTTGAAGGTTTTGCACTATTAGGGTTAGGTGTAGGTTGTGTAGGTAATTGTGGCTATTTTGGAGGAGCTATATTGGCTGTAGGAGGCATTAAGGCTTGCTGTTGAAGAGGTTGAGTCAAAGGAGGATGCTGCTGCCAATTCTAGGTTAGCTGCCAACCCTGTTGAGGTTGGTGCCAACCTTTCTTAGGCTGCTGCCACCCTTGGTTGGTCTGTGGCCAACCTTGGTTAGGCTGCTGCCACCCTTGGTTAGTTTGTGGCCAACCTTGGTTAGGCTGCTACCAACCTTGGTAAGGCTGCTACCAACTTTGGTAAGGTTGCTGCCAATGATTATAATTACCATGCTGTTGTTGCCATTGACTATTACTACCATAATTATGGAGTGGTTCTTGAGGAATACCCGATCTTGGAGCCCATGGCCTTTTTTGAGCAACATAAAAGAATTTCCCATCTTCATCAATTGCCTTGAACTTAGTAGGCACATACTGCGATTCCACGCTAGCAATAGGCTTACATCGACAGTTGCGTTTCGTTTCTCTACAATGGAGGCAATATTCTACCAACATACTATCAGCATCTTCCTTCTTTCTACATGCTTGCATGGTATCCAATTGTGTAGCAACATCATTAATGATGTCTTTCTTGAAATCCGACAAGAGGTTTGACAATTCTATCTTAGATACTCCTGTCCTAGGAGTCTTTTGGAGTAAATCCCTCAAACCTCATCCTTTTTTTGTTGTTGCTCTAGAATAGTTGAAACAAATATTCTAGATTTCAGCCCACGTCTTCTGTGTAATGTCACCTCCAGCCATTAAGTCTAAAGCTTCCATACTCCTATCATGTACTCCTTTCTGAAAGAGATTCTTTTGAGACTCCTCGTTCAGTTGATGTTGTGTGTTGCACTGTAGGTTAAACATGAACCAGGCAACATAGTCCTCCAAAGTCTCATCCTCCTTTTGTGACATTTTAAAAATGTCATCTCCTTTCAAATCATGGCCTTTGAAATATTCCTTATATTTATTAAGGAACAAGTTACTCATAGTTGGCCAATCTATCATAGCATTGGCACCTAAACTCATGAACCATCTCAAAGCGGCTTCTTTGAGAGTTGATGGAAACAATTTTAGCTTATGGGCATCAGTTGTGTATTCATAATTTTGACAAAGGATGTCAAACTCAAAGAGAAAAGTTGCTGGATCTTCAGTAATAAGGCCATATAATTTAGGTAAGGTAGCTGAGGGTATATTTTTCAAATTTTGATTACCCTGCTGAGGAGGAATTGGAAAAGGAAAGGTAGGCTGAGCTGCTGCCATTTGTAGATGTCCTGGTGGTGGCTGATAAATGACTAGAGCTAATGGATTATCTTGCTATTCTGGCTCAACAAAAAGATTATTCAAATGAAAAGATTCTTCAGATGTGGTTGGTGATTGTACTTGTTCTGGTACTTCTACAAATACGTTCTTAAACAGTTCTTCTTCTCTTTCTTCTCTTTCTTCTCTTTCTTTAGAGTCAGGATAAAAAGGATCTTCTTGATTGAAGTTGGGAAGAAATCTTCCAAGGTGATCTCTTCTTCTATGCATGCAAGAATGCTGAAAATGAAACTAATTGACTCAATAGTAAATACTAGACTGACACCATCCCCGGCAATGGTGCCAAAAATATGTCTAATCAATATAACACCCTTTTAGTTGCAGGATTGGACATCCCTTACCACCAAAGTACTATGCTGATTTTCATTAAATGTCAATCCGGGAGCATGAACTTGAGATGATGTCTGCAAAGTATATGCTCTAGTTTTCACTAAAAGTCACTACTAATTTGAAAGCAATAACCGTTAAGGAAATCTAGTTTATCCAAAGGAAAGATGACTATCAAATACTTGGAAGGAAATTCTAATTATTTAGCCATACATCTATGCACCTACTGCTGCAGGAACAGTGACTGGTTTTGTTTCCAGTGGCTGCAAGAACAACAGTTTTAACTTTAACTTAGAAAATTGAGTTTAACTTCTACTTACTAAAGTAAAACTCCACCTTTCACGTGGGCCCCCACAGAAGAATGAAGGAAAGAAAAAATCAGATAAAAGTGTAGAAACTCAGCAAAGGCATGTATTCATCAAATATGCAGTATTACAATAACTTAGGAAAAATAGTAAGATGTCTATCAACTCTGTCTGTCTATTCACTACTTAACCTCATAGATACACATGAGGTCTTATTTATAGGGAAGAACAACAAACTCCTAAAACTACGACTTCCTTATGAAGGAAAGTTAGTTACAACTTTAAGACTACAAACATGAAATTGGAAAGACATTAATTCTCCCTTAAATTCCCCACAAATATAGAGATAATAGAAAATGCTAGATTTTCTCATTTATATGTCTTCAAACAGCTTTCTAGGTATCGTGCTTTGCATGTTTAACTGATTGCTTTGATGCTTACTTCCTTGCTCGGTCGCTTTATCATGTCTCGCTTGGTTATTCATTAAAATAGGTCCCCTCTGACTTTGCCGCCAAGTCTTCTAGCTGCAACGATGTCATAACACTTCTCCTTAATGTCATCAATGCTGTAGCACTATTCCTTTATAGTTTGTTTAACTCCAGCTCAGCTTGTAGCCTGCGATCAATAGTTAATACACACAAGACTTCCCACAAACATTTATTTTCATTTATTAGTTTATAAAGAAAAGGCATTAATTATTCAACTAACAGTTTTCGCAATCTCTTCAGCTGCAGGAAGATCTACCCATATTAAACATTCATGAAGAAAGATTTTTACCACAAAATGAGCCCCTTTTGAAATATAATTCTGATTATCATTTTATGCCCAATGTCCATACTTTATACATCAAAAGTTCAAAACATTTATACTAAAGGATGATAAAGTTTAGTATGTTGTAGAAAAATATTCACAAAAAGGGCTAATAAAACCTCTATTTCTTCATGTCATCAGGAGAAGCACTGCTAGTTCAATTATGGAGTGCAGATATGACTGGGGAGGTAGAAAATGCTAGTTTTGTTAGATTTGATAGGCACTTCACCTCCAAATTGAGATGCCTCATATTGAGTGACAAGCCCAAAATTCCTAAGGCACTAATGCATCTTGTTAGGCCTATGGACAAACCCCATAGTCTAAAAATTTCACATAATTGGGTAGATATCATCCCTTATTCAGTTTCAACTGTCATCAGAGTTTATGGATTCAAAGGGACACCCCATGTACTACCTTACCAAGTGCCCTTAAAGGTAGGAGTCGCTGAATTTTTGTGGTAGTTGGGAGGAGTGGAAGAAGCCTTTTTGCACAAAAGGGGAACAGGATGAATTTTTCCCACCTGCATAGTAGCTCACCAGTTTGTAATAACCAAGAAGGGGTGGGTCTTCCTTTACAAATTTTTGGATCAGTATAAAATGGCAATATCTCACTCTCATTTTTGTGATGCAGAAGATTTCTTTAGTTCTTTCTTAGGAATAGAATCAAGCTTCGTCTAGTTCAACATGAATTTTATTTCCCTGAAGATGTAATAAGGAATGAATACTCTCTACAGGAGCAAGAAATAAAGAAATAAAAATGGAGAGTCCATTCAAAAGTTTTGGATTTCATTAATTATTTTGATAAAGATTATATCCCTCTTAGTAATGCTATGACTACAACAGATATAATAAATAAGCTTATGAGTATATTCCCCAAAATAATGGAGGTAATGAATGAGAAGAAGCAACATTTTATTGATTCTTTTCTAGATAAAGCCAGGGAAATGATGAGAAGATTGGGTTTCACTCCCAATATAGGGGCAGGCCCACTGGTTGTGAAAAGGAGGACATGATATACTATCATTTAGGATCAAAGGCCCATTGTGAATAAAGGAAAATAGATAATTGAATCTACTAGTGCTATTTTTGAAGTAAGGCCACCTGAATCCTCTCCTAAGAGAAGAAAGATAACAACAGAAGAGCAACCACATGATGAAAGTTACTCACCTTCCCAAACCCCCATGAGAATTGAGGAGGAGCAGCTCACTAATGAGCAAATTGAACAAATTGGATCACAAGAGGGAGTCTTTGTTACTTAGGTAGAGATTGATGAAGGGAACCCCTAGGAGCCTCCCGTGCCAAGTTTTGAGTTAACTATAGCAGATTTTAGGGGAAGGGAATTAGACCCTATTTTAGAACAAGCCAATCATCAATTTTTGTCTGATGATAGTTTTGTAAAATCTAGGGCTTTCCATCAGTTTTCTTGGAGGGAAAAAATGCACAATTTTGAGGAAAGATGTAAAAATATGAGAACAAAGCATCCAAAAATGGACGAGGCCTCCATTCAAGATCAAATAAAGGAACAAATGATACAAGAATTCCAGAATATAACCCCTAAAGAGGGGAGACAGATGGTAAAGGCTGCAAATATTTTATTATTGCCCAATTGGGACATTGCTGATGCCTTGATTTTTAATTTTGTGTCAAATAATTTGGGATTGCAAGATCTAGATAAAAGGGAATTCTTGGGAACTGCATTCAGTAATGACCAAGCTACTCTTGTTATGTGGTCATTAAGAAGAGGATCCGGGACTACTCCATCACAACCTGATGATTTAGGACTAACAGGGAGTATCATTGTGAGGAGAGTTACTGATACTTCACATGTACAGGCCATCCACATGAATGTGGGTTATTCTCAATTTGCCTTGGCTATTACAGAAAAGGAAGAAAAGGAAATGACTGAGCTGCAGAGAAAGTATGAAATAGTGGTGGATGCCTACAATAAAGAGGTAAAAAAGAGAATTGAGCTTGAGAACAAGCTATTGGGAAGGTCCATTAGGCCAAGAATAACATACCCTTGCCCCCCAGTTGAACCTTTCAAATCCACCCCCCTCATAGAAATACCAGATACACCCCAAAAGCCACAATACTACACTGCTTAGGATTTTGAAGAAGAAAAAGGAAAACTATGGGCCTTACATGTAGAATTGGAATAAAAACATGAAAATAAACTAAGAAAAGTTCTCACATATTTGGGGGACAAAGTTGAATGGCTGCTAATTTATGATTAGTTGGCCAAGGTGATCAGTATCTAGGAGGATTTGAAAGCTAATGATGAGGCTCTGATGCCTATTGTGAATAAATGGGTAAGAAGGGAGAAAGAAATAACATTTTTGTGTTTCTCTATTATAGATGATTCTTTTGATCAAATTGAAAAAACATTTGATATTGTTTATGATCTTGCTGACTTTGATAATAAAAGGATTCATTTAAAAAAAATAGTAGTAGGCTACTTGAAAAAGTACAAGAGCCAAAAATTCAATTTGTTTCCTCATGCCCTAGATAAAAGGAATAATTTGAAAAGAAAAGGTGAATGGGCAAAGGAACTTGATGATTAATTCTCTTTAAAAATGAATCAAGTCATTAATGAATTAGGGCATGCATGGTGGGCTACCACAACAGAAGAAATGGTGAAGGCCCAAATATTCTTTGATTCTTTAAAATAAGAATTCGTTACCATTAATAATGATGCTAAATATGTGCTGAAAAGATAGAGGGATATTTTGCAATTCAATTGGCCCGATGATACATTATTTGACAAGTGGATGGCAGAAATGGCTCTTGGTGAATAATTTAATGAAGATGAAACTAACAGTAATGAGGTGCAAGGTGAAGAAATCCAAACCATTGACACTGTCACTACACAAGCCCAACTAGAAGAAGAAGAAAAAAATAAACAATCACCTTTGGTTGCAGGCCCGAGCCCACAGGATGCTGATACGACTGAAGAAGTGAAAAAGGTAGATGTTGTTCCTACCATACAGGATAAAGGTAGTGAAGATCCACAGGTGGAGGTTGGCGTGCCATCATCAGACCAAACTTCATTATTGGTTAAATTGGCTATTGCATACAAAGAAGGATCAGAATAGTAGCCAACTCAACAACATTAAAGCATGTGACAGAAGCTGACCCACCAAAAGAATGTTTTGACTTAGACATCTTCTGTTACCAACATTTTTGTCATTTTGTGGCAGATGTCTGTGTCTTCCTCTTGTAATGGACACCTGTCATTTTCTCTTAGCCTGAAGCTTTTTGCATCTCACACTATATAAGTGAGATTCCAAGGCTAGAGAAAGGGTTTGAATTCTATTTGTCTAAGTGATACATAGTTTGTCTTTGATCCATTATTTTGAGCAAATTCGTGGTGTATTTTCTCTATCAGATCTTAAGAATACATGAATATAGAACAATCTGTGTTTCTTTTGAAGGTCATTTTGAGTCTACTATAAATTGTATACAATTTTCAAGGAAAATGAATACAAATTATGAATTGTCCCCATATTAGTTCTTTCTGAATCTTGTCTCCTTTTAATTACTTGGTTATCTTGATATTGTATAAGTAAAGGCTTGTGCAATTGAATGCAATCTAGTTAGGTTGTATATATGTTTATCACTATTGTTAATTCAATGGATTAAGTAAAAGCTTCGATGAATGTGATAAGCTTGTTGTAGTAGTGGAAAGGGTTTTGAATGATAAATTTTGATAAGAATTGTTCATAAAATTTGTTGTAAGGCAACAAATTAGATCTAAGAATTTGCTATAGACTCTGAACCCCAATGGATTGGACACTGATCAAATTTGATCCAACTAAAAGAGAAAAGTATTACAAATGATTGTCAAAATGCAACATCAAATCAATTTTTACTTTTATTTCTTGAAGATTTTCAAAGTTGGCCTGTACTTGTCTGCATGGAATGTTTTAGCTTCAGTCAGCCACTATTGCTGAAAACATTTGCAAACTTATAGAAGATTTTTGGCCATATCTGTTATACGAGATTTGTTTATCAAATTATCAAGAATTGTACATGTATTGGAGAAATTGAGATGAGAATCAGAATGAAACTAAAATAATTCTCATATAGTTTTCCCAATTTTGTATCATCCCAGGGTATACCCACCCTGGTTTTTTAGAGCCAGAAGAGTAGAAAACCACCCTTGGTTTTGTAGAAGTTGGGCCCAAATGGTTTGCACATAGAATTGATAATAAGAATTGGCTAGTCTTTAAAGGGTGTGAGTATTGTCATCTTGGTATTAAGCATTTTGTTGCTTAGTAGTTTTTAAAACACCAATAAAATGGTGACTCTATTGGGGAGTTGTCCAACACATCTGTGAAAAGTACTATAGTTTCTTTGGTCCTGCTGTGTACGTGTGTGTCAGGTTATCTAAGTTTTGTCTATGGTTATAAGGGAATATTTTAGTGAAAAACCTTGAGAATTTAAAGAGAGAATAGCCCAAGTACCATAGCTACACACTAACGTATCCAGCCTATCCGAGTCTTATCTAACAAGCAAGAGTTGCATTTTTATGACATCAGTGATTGGTCTACCTATGCTAGATATTTTTGTTTCTATTTGTGTGTTTTTTCCTTTGAGTCAGGAATAATTATCATTGTGTATTTTCCCAAGAATAGGATGGTGACTCAGTCAAGGTTTTGAAGCTAGTGCTTATTTTAACAAAAGGTGAATATGGCTGACAAGAGAAAGAACACAAGAGCTCACATGAGAGCTAATCCTGATGTACCAATGTATACTGATTTACCCCAAGGTGGTAGGAAGAACCAAAATAAGAAAAGGATAGATCCAAATCCTACCTGGAAACCCAGAGGCATTGCATTCATCAATTCCCAGTATCAACCAGTATTAGGAAGAGAGTCTTCTTCACTTAGTTCTGAATCCGAAACTACAAGACTCTTAGGAGGCATTTTTAGTACCCTATTACCAGATGAGATTCTTTTAGGACAAAGATGTGTCCACAGTAGGAATTGCTTCATCAAGGCCAGATCTTGTAGCAAATATGAATTATAGGCTAGGATTTAGGAGTTCATTTGATAATCCTTTTAATCTCAGAGCAACCCCATATGTGGAGCCCAATCTTATAGATCTGGATGATCCTGCTAATTTAGAAGCTACTTCTACAGATCCTAAAGAAGTGCATTCTGAGATAGGAGTTTTGAAGAAATGCATTGTTGAGAAAGAAGCTAAATGTTTTCATCTTGAAAAAGAAAAGGAGCAAGTCACCTTGGATGCCATAATAGAAAAGGATACTCTACTAAGAAGGATGGCTGCCTTGAAGGAGCAGAATAAAAAGTTAGAAGAAAATACCACAACTCTCCATACAGATGTATTTGGAGATGTAGACAATCTGAGAGCTAAAGTTCAAGAATAAGAAAAATGCCTAAATCGAAGGCAAGAGCTAATTATTACTCAAATCCAAGCCTATAAACCTGTTCAAGTGGACCCTATAGAGCCCACTGCAAAAGCTCCATATAAAGGGAAAGGCAAAGCTATATGAACCCAAATAAATGAGCCTCAAGCTATACCAAGAAAACCCATGCAACCCTCCATGTCAAAATTAGATCTAGATCTAGAGAATGCTAGAAAAGAGAAGGAAGATCTTGGAAAAGAACTTGAGAAGGTTGAGAATGAAGCTCAAGTTGTAGAAACTAGGAGAAAAATCCAATTCATAAAATCTAATTCTGCATTGGCTTCATGGCCCAATTTGTCTATCCCACCTGCAACTCCTACACCAGCCAGTGGTCCAATAATCTCAAGTCAGGGAATATCCCAATCTGCCCCTGCCTCATCATCCACTATTAGTGCCCAAGTCCCCTTTGTTCAACCTCAACAATCCCAAGCTACTCCTCTAAGCCAAGCTAACATAGCAAGTACCTCAAATGTTCCTAGTTTCCAGAAGAAACCTTTATACCTAGAAAAGTATAGACAAATATCATTTGCTAGTATTCTTAGTGCCCCACATCCCATATCGTTTGATTTAAGAGACAAAGTGGTTAAGTTCTCTAGGAATAATGCTGTTACTGGTGAAGAACATTTGAGAATTTTCATTGATATGTTGAATGAATATGCAGGTAAACATGAAGATATGGTAATGAAATTGTTTGTGCATTCACTAACTGAGGATGCAAGGGATTGGTTTAGGAGGTTGCCTGATGATAGTATCACCTTGTGGAGTGACTTGGAGAAATTATTCAAGGAACAATATGGAGACAACACTAATGCAGGATTCATGTTAAATGAATTCAACAACATCAAGAAGAATCCCAATGAGTCCACATTTGATTTCAATGTAAGATTCTAGAAAGGTATGTACAGACTATTTCAAGTTATGAGGTTAAATGAGGATGTCTGTCTTACAACATATTTCAATGCTTTTGATAGAAAAATGGCTTATCAATTGAGGGATAAGGATCCCAAGACTTTAAGGGATGCCTATAAAATTGCAGTAAATATAGAGAATAATAGGAAGGCATCTGGAAAACTGGGTAGGAGGGATGATCCAAATCTTTTTAACCCCAAAAATAATAACAAATGGGAGGGTGATAAAACTCCTATAGGAAAGAAGCCAAAAGAACCCAAAAGAACCCACTATAGGCCAAGTTTTGGAATTACTCAAGAAGATGAATCCCACTAATTTCAATAAGCCAAATGTTGCTAAGAGAACCCTTGTGAATAACAATAGTTTCAATAGGCAACCTAGAATACAAAATTACCCTTACACCACCCAGTGGAAAGATGGTAAGCCAGTCCCCAACCAGACACAAAATGTGAAAGATAAGGGTACCTTAGATCCCCTGCAAAGGAACAATGTAAATATGAATGATGATGTACGATGGTACATTTTATGTCAATCACCTCATTCTGCTAATTATAGTGCTGTTGCTTAGTCATTTTCTCAAGATCAAAGCATGCAGCTTGAAGAAGGAAGTGAAGAGAAATGCCATGATGATATAAGTTGCAATATGGTGAGCATGTGTGATGACTTTGTAGATTCTGATTCTGAGGAACCTAAAAATGATATTACCAGTTAGAGAATTTCTTATCATATACATCATCAGTAAGTGCTTTTAGATGATGAAGGCTATGATACAGATAAGGTATGTGTTACATCCTCTGATGTAGATCGCACAAACTTAAGAATGCCTTCCAAAGAAGAGATCGACAGAATCACAACTACAATTTGAGAAATAGAATAGTGAAAAATGATGCAGGAAATCTATCCAGTGTATTCATCAAAGATATCACCCATAAGATGAATGATCAAAATAAGAGAGTCAATGTAGATGTGCCTAAGATCAAAGACAATAAGGGTAAGAAGTGGGAACCAAAAAAGAAAGTTCAGTTTCAGATAAATGAAACAAAAAAAATAGTTGTGCAACCAAAGAGATCAAAACTCGATACTATCAAGCAAACAGTGGTGCCTGCTGTTCAAAGGACTTCAACTCCAGGTAATTTTGTAAAACCCACTATTGTTGAACCTATTGATATGATATCTATGTTGTCCCAAATAACTATAAAAGTACCTTTGTCTAAACTTCTTAGAATTGAGGAACATAAGAGCAAGGCTTGATCATGGTTGGGAGGGATAGGAAACATAATACTATTATAGGACAAACTATTGCTCAACAAACCCCACTAGTAATAGAGGAAAGTGGTATCATATCCTAGATTCACCAGATGTTTTTAGATGATTCCTCAGTGGCATTTATAGAAAATATTGACCCTTTTTTCCTCAATCTAATTATAAAAGGGAAGACCCTTAAAAATTGTATGATAGACTCAGGAGCTTCCAACACTATAATGCCTTTCAAAGTAATGGAAGCCTTAGGATTGAAAGTGGATACCAAGCAGGGTAGATGCAAAGGAATGGATGCTAGGGAAGTCCCAATCATAGGTACCATAAATTCTTTACCATTCAAATTAGTTGCATATCCTAAAGTAGAGTTAACCATGTTTGTCCTTGTAGTGGATATACCTCCACACTATGGAATGTTGCTCTCTTGCAAATGGAGTGCTACTATGGGGGGAAGCTTGCAATGTGACTTAACCTATGCTACTTTCCACATTGGGGATAAAGCTGTCAGGGTAAATAGAGAGCCAAGGGTTAATCACATTTTAGGGGAAGAAATTGACAAAGATGCAACTTGTTTCTTAGATACTGGTGTCAATGCTTTCAAAGATGAATTGATTATTCAAGAAGCTAAAAATTTACCTGCTATCATTGAACATGAAGTTGAGTGTTGCACTAACTCACCAGTGTTATGGACAATATTTTTTGATGGCAAGTTCAAAAGAGGGTGCAGGGGCAGTTGTAGTTTTTCTTTCCCCTGAGAAAAATACTTTCAGATATTCATTCACTTTGAAATTTTCTTGCACAAATAATATTGCAGAATATGAGGCATTTTTGCTAGGGTTGGAAGTTGCCACACATCATGGAATTAAGAAATTACATGTCATAGGGGATTCTGAATTAGTCATCTCCCAGATAAAAGAAACATATGCATCCAAGAATAGGAGATTAAAGTAGTATAGAAATGCAATTTGGGATCAGATCGAATCTTTTGATGCATTTGGTTTCTCATGGAGAGATAGGACTCAAAATAAGGTGTCTGATTTGTTGAAAAATGTAGCAATCAAGCCTAAGGAGATATCATTTGCAGGAATATCTCAAATTGAGGTACAAAATAGACCTTCCATGCCTAATAACATTGAAAATTGGCAAGTCTTTGAAGATGACAAAGACATTACAAATTTTTTGTTAAATGAGGACAAGTACCATGGTAAGGAAATGGATTGCAGTGAACTAATTGAAACCATAGATGGTAAGGAAACCATTTTTGGTCAGGAGATTATGCAATTGAAAACCAATAAGGTGCCTAAGGGGCTAGTGGTCTTGGAAAATATTTTTGATAACCAGGATAGAGTAAAACTAGGAGTTAAGGACCCTAAGCCTCAAGAATTAGAAGAGATAAACTTAAGTACTGATGAAGCTCCCAAAAAGGTTTATATTGGCCAAAATCTACATGCTAAAATCAGAAAAAAATTGATTGACTTGCTTAGAAAGTATAGACATGTTTTTGCATGGTCATATGATGACCTTAAGGCTTATAGGGAAGATTTTTTCTAGCATGTCATACCATTAAAAGATAATGTAAAACCTTTCAGATAGAAACAAAGACTAGTAAACCCTACCCTAGCTCCCAAAATGCAAGAAGAGTTGATGAAACTAAGGGATGGGGGGATAATCAAACCAATTAGGCATTCCACCTGGGTTTCAAATTTGGTACCTATCAGAAAGAAGAATGGAAATATAAGATTATGCGTAGATTTCAGGAATCTGAACATTGCATCTTTGAAGGACAATTATGGATTACCCAATATGGAAGCCATGTTGCAGCAAGTGACTGGTTCTGAACTAATGTCAATGATGGATGGTTTCTCTGGATATAATTAAGTTTTGGTAAAGGAAAGTGAACAATTCAAGATAGCCTTCACAACCCCATGGGGAACATATGTATATGTAAGGATGCCATTTGGCCTAATTAATGTAGGAGCTGCTTTCCAAAGAGCCATGGATGTGGCATTTCATGATTATATTGACAAATTTATGGTTCTATACCAGGATGACCTTACAAAATATTCTAAGAAGGTTGAGGATCACTACAGGGATTTAGAAAAAATCTTTATTAGAGCTCTGGAATATTGAGTATCCTTGAACCCAAAAAAATGCACATTCAGGGTCACATAAGGAAAATTACTAGGACATATAGTGTCCAAGGATGGGGTGAAAATAGACCCTGAGAGAGTAATAGCTATTGATAAAGTCCCCAAGCCAAAAAATATAAAAAGAATTCAATCCTTTTTTGGCCAAGTTAATTTTCTTAGAAGGTTTGTTACCAATTTTGCTAAAATTAGTAGACCTATCTCAAAAATGCTCAAGAAGGGAGATACTATAGATTGGAATGGTGAGCCTTCACAAGAATTCAAAGATGTTAAAACTACAATAAAAAATGCTCCAATACTGAGAACTCTAGATTATTCAAAGCCTATGCATATTTTTTCTTTTGCATCCTTTCATACTGTAGCTATAGTCTTGTTGCAGAAAAATGAAGAAGGATATGAGCAACCCATTGCCTTTTTCATTAAGTCACTACAGCCTGTTGAATTGAAGTATGCGATAAATGAAAAATAAGCATATGGTTTAGTGAAGGCTATAAAGGCTTTTAGATGCTACCTAGTAGGTGCTACTATCATTTCCTTTGTACCTAGTGCTGCAGTGAAAGATATATTTTCTCAATAGGAAGTATCAGGCAGAAGGTGTAGATGGATCAACAGGATCCAAAAATTTAATTTTGAAATGTAGATAACTAAGTTGGTAAGAGGTCAAGGTTTGGCTAAGCTCATGGCTGAATCTAATTTAGATGCCAATCAGATAAATGTGGTAGTTTATGACTTTAGACCTAGCTTATGTGACATGGATCATTGTGATTGGTACACCAATGTTATATATTACCTGCAACACATGGAAGCTCCTCCCCATTTTCTTGAAAATGAAAGGAGGAGTATTAAATTACAAGCCATTAGATACATAATTTTCCAAGACATTTTATGGTGGAGAAACTTTGAAGGGGTATTGTTGAAATGTGTTGATCAAGAAAAGGCAAAAGAAGTCTTGGAGGAAATGCATGTTGGAGTGTGTGGAGGGCACTATATGGCCAAGATCACTACACATAAAGTGATGAGGGCTGGATTTTGGTGGCCCTCACTTTTCAAGGATGTCCAAATTATGATTAGGAAATGTGACCCTTGTCAGAGGTTTGCTGAAAAAATGAAGTTCTCAGGCAATACTCCGTTGAAGCCAGTGGAGGTTCAAGCACCCTTTCAACAGTGGGGTATGGATTTCATAGGAGAAATTTCCCCCAATTCTAGCACTAGCTATTCTTGGATACTAGTGGCTATTGACTTCTTTACAAAATGGGTAGAGGCTATCCCCACAAGAAATGCAACAAGTAAAGTTGTCAATAACTTCCTACTAAATAATATTATCTCCATATTTGGTTGCCCTTAGAAAATTGTAACATACAATGCAATGTGCTTCAGGTCTAAGGAGTTCATTAAATTTTGTGATAAATATGGAATAACAAGGTCATCATCTTCTCCTTATCATCCACAAGGGAATGGACAAGCTGAATCCACAAATAAGAGCCTGTTGAAGGTTATTAAGAGAACCTGGGATGATAACAAAAAGGCATGGGATTCCAAGTTACAGTTAGCAATATGGGCTAATAGGGTAACTGTGAAGAAAGCCATTAGTGTAGCTCCATTTGATATGGTGTATGGAATTCAAGCACAGAGGTAGAGTATTAGCACAGGCCAAAGTTGGGAGTCACACATGCATTCAATGAAATTGCTCCAACAATTTTTGTGCGATAGGGGAGTTTGAAGAACTAGCATGTTATGAAAGAAAATGTGCAGATTACTTGGCAGTTTGAAAAGAAAGATCCATGCCATTAAAGGAGCATCCAGATTCTCAATGATGGAAGCCGCTGACAGAGTACAATAAAATTCCCACGTAGTAGAAAAATTTGTAGGAGAATCTTGATGGCATCCACATCTTAGCAACAAGGAGGAATCTGCAAGAAATAGAAGATAGCCCACGTAGATTTGAGAAAGGATGCCCTTTTAAAAAGGAACTCACTTTTTTGAAAAGCAGGCCACTGCTTAAGAAGAGGAGAGGTGAAAAATAGAAGGTTTCCAGTATCCAAAGCAATCCACACCAATTTATTCAGGAATTCATCAAGAAGCAATATAGGTTCTAATTGCAATTGAGCAAATGTTTATCCACATATCTTCAGAGAGAAAGGTTTTTGTTATGCTACATATGTTTAGTTGCTCTACATCAGCAGGGGACTTAAGACAAACCGATATAAAAAAAGGGGGGCAACATAAGAGTAGGCCATGGCATGAGAGTAATGAGAGAACCCCATATAGTATCAAAGTCGCAGCCCATGCAAATAAAAAGATGCATTGCAAAGACAAACCTGTAGTAAGAAAGGAAGTCATTATTTGAAAGGATGAAGCAGCCCAATCAGTGCTAATGAAGGGAGCTACTTTGAAAAGAAATTCATAGATGTTAGAATGCCTAGCAGCAATTATAAAGGAGGTCATGCCATCTAGACAGGAAGAAAACCGCAACTTAAATCAAGTGTCATCCGCAGTGCATCAAAACAAATTATCCCACATCTGTTGTGAAACGAAGTCTTACAATGTTTAAATACAACATAACACATTTTATTATATGAATTGAAGCTTCCAAAGCCTTGGAAAGGCTACAAATTTCAAGGAGGGTCCCACCCGTGGATGGATGGCTAGGCTGGAGGTGAATTGTAAACAATTTTAAATGAAGATGCACTCATGATGAGGTGGCAGGAGATTGAATTGGGTGAGGAGATCATGACATGTGGATAATCCAATGACAGTCGTTATCTTGCTATGGGAAAGTTGCATAAGAGTTAGTATAGTGAGGTAGTGACTAAGGCAGGTGGAGCTGATGTGGTGATGAGTAGGTCTCGGAGATGGTGATGTGGCACTCAAGAGTAGGGTGATGATGTGAAGTTTTTGACGAATCACAAGTTGCCATGTGGCACAAATTTCAAGGTAGATGATGATGTGGTGGGAAAATCTCAAAGTTTACTAGATGTTGACACATGGATGATCCGACGATCGTCATTATGGTGCTATAGGAAAGATGCACAAAGATTACCATAGCAACATAGCAAGGGATGATATGGCGACAACACATGGCAGATGGTGCAGATTAGGTAGGCAAATCAATAAGTGACACATGGCACCAGTCAAACAAAGGTTGACCATGAATTTGGAGGGGATTGAAAAATAAAAGGATTTTAAAATTTTTCATTTTCAAAAAGTGATGTGTGCAGGGTCCTTTAATTTTAAAAGTTTATTTTCTATAGTTTAAACTTTAGAAATTTTAAATTCTTAAGAATTTCAAATTGCAGACCTTGAGTTCTTATAGTAGGGGAGTCATTTTCAAAATGATATTTTGGAGGTTTCTGGTAAGTAAAATATGCACTCCAATATACTGCCGAAATTGAGAAGAGCTAAATTTTTTGAATTTGAAGTCAGTTTGTGCACAGGTGCTCACTGGTTTGAGCTATAAGCCATTTTTTGATCCCCAAGGCTTTCTTAGTGGAATGAGCATATTTGATCATGGAGCGTTAGAGTTGGTTGAAGAGTACTTTTGAGGATCTTTTGAAGCCTAAAAATGAAGAAAATCAATTCTTAAATATTTTATTGTCTTCTTGAAGTCATACTGAACTGATTTTTACTTTTACCTAGTGACGCATTTTAACATCAGAAATTAGTTGTGTTCTCATCACCAAATATCTAATATTCTTTATGCTTGTAAGAGCCAGAATCATGGGATTTTATTTTTAGTTGGAATGAGAAGTTAGAAAGAGGTTTTTGATCTTCTTAGGAAGGAATTCTGAGGGAAACATGTTAGTTGCAAAATGAATCTGAGAATCACTTCCTCTCTATTTATGCTTTCTTCTTCTCTTTTGTAAGGGTTGGAAAATTCGAAAAGTCTCTGAAATGAAGATAGTTAGCAAAAATGGCATTGGAATTGATGAAGTCTGAGTGGAAGACCTGGGATGTGCTAGTTCCAGACCATGAAGCTTTACTTTGGCTATGATACCCCCTTCCCATCCCATCAGCTTCTCATTCCCGCCAATTTCTCTCTTGTATGACAACATTTGTTATTATACAGTCTGGTTTATTAAGTAGCTTGTGAGTTAATTTCCTGCATTTTCATGTATTATTTCAAGGAAATCAATACAAAGAACAACAAATGTGGGTTTCAGTTTGAATCTTGTCTCCATTCTTAGTAAGTTGTAGTGTTTTATGATCTTTGAATGAAGAGCCCAGTTCATAGTTGTAGTCCTTTAAGGCTGTATATTGTTTCATTGTTGCTAATAATTCAAAGAGTTATATAAATGTTTCATAGATTCAATAGGGTTGCAGATTTATTAAGAAGGATCTTAGGTAAGAATGAGATTTAAGTTGAACATTGATGTCTATTTACAAGGTAAATGGATAGATCATATATCTGAATATATAAATCAGTATCAAATATCTAAAATGCATAAGGGAGATTCATAATTTTGCCCAATGGATCAGGCACTGATCAGATACAGGGTCATTAAGTTGTTGATTCATACTTGGTTTTCATCCACTTTCCCCCACCCACATAAAATCAAATCAAATTCAAATACTCTTTACATTTTATGTTGAAGAGCTATAATAGAATACCCTCACTCAGCTTCTGAGATTCATAGATCTACACTTAGCTACTGTAGGTTGATGTTATTTCATGAGTTATTAGGAGATGTAAGGGGTTTCAATATGCTTATTAGATTTAGTGTATGCTTTGATAACTGATACCATATAAAGAATCCATAGGTCCACCTGCCTAGGTTTTGCAGAGCTTGAAGAAGAAGAAGGGTCAAGCCTTATAGTTGGCCTATTGTCAGAAATGGCATGTTGAAAATGGGAGTTAGCTACCCCTAGATATGTTAGTTTCTCAGTGGAATAATTGAAAACCCTGGTAACATTTTCAAACTCCAACACAATCATTAGAGTTCTTTCACAGTCCATGATAGATTTATTCCTCCTTTTAGCTATTCCATTTTGCTCAAGAGTTCTAGGTGCTAATACTTGTCTTTTGATCCCTCTTTATATGAAAAAGTTATTGAACTCATGGGAAATGAATTCACCACCTCTATCTGACCTCAAACATTTCAGTCTTTTGCTTGTTTCCTTTTCTACTCTAGCCAAATACCATTTGAACTTCTCAAATGCTTTTGATTTCTCTCTCAGGTACATGACCATCATCATTATTGAGTAATCATCAACAAAAAGAATAAAGAACTTTTCACTAGTATAGCTTTAATTTTCAATAGGTCCACACAAATTAGTATGCACAATTTCTAAGACTTCTTCACATAATAGTTCTTACTTTTAAAGCTAGTCTTTCCCATCTTACCAATTTGACAATTCTTGCATAGACCAACCTCAGGTTTCTTTATATTAGGAATGCCTCTTACTTTTCTAAATTTACTTATTTTCACCAAGTTATCAAAGTTCACATGACACAACCTCCTATGTCATAACCAAATTTATTCAACTTGAGAAATAAAACATGAACATTCAACAAGTTCAAGATAGAACAAGTTACCTTTTCTTTGAGTGCCTGATCCAATCAGCTTTCCTTTGTCATCCAACAATCTTGCTTTTCCATGCATGAATTCCACTTTGAATCCATTATTGAGTAGCTATGCCACACTCAACAGATTGTATTTTAGTCCTTCTACCCAATATGCATTATCACATACAAGCTCTTTGGTTAGTGAGATTCTTCCTCTTCCTTTTATGCAACAAGGTTCATTATTACCAAACCTCACACTGCCACCATCATAGTCTTCAAAATGTTCAAACTTAGTTTTATCACTAGTCATATGATGAGAGCAACCACTATCTATGATCCATGTATCTTTTTTCTCACATGAGAAATAAGTGCCATTTCCTCATCATTATCAAACTCATCTTTCACAACAATGTAAACAATTTCATCTTTTTCTTCATCAGAATCATCAAAATCCTTAGCCATGAAACATGTTTTCTTACCTTTATCCTTGAAAGATTTGAAGTCTTTCTTGCCATTGCAATTGTGACCTTTCTTCTCATCCTTTTTTTTCTTATTTGGGCACCTAGCAGCAATATGTCCAATTTCTTCACAAGAAAAGCAGATTAGAGGAACCTTATCTTTGTATTTCCCTTTGCCTATTGAATATTTCCTTGCTAGTAGAGCTTCAAACATCTCAAGATCATTGTTAGAACTTTGTTCTGATTCTTCTTCTCTTTCTGACTGAGAATATTTTATCTTCTTGTCTTTCTCCTTGAGTGAAATCTTTGCTTCAAATGCTAATTCAATATTCTTGGTAGCTAGAACATAGTTATCATAGTTATCTAGCTCAAATGTAGTCAATCTTCCAACTATGGCCTCTAAATTTATCTTATGATTTTCTTCACATCTTCTTTCTTGAATTGTAGAAACTCTAATTGCATAAATGGGAAGTAATGTTCTAAGAACTTTACTTATAACTGTTTCCTCCTTGATATCTCCTCCAGAGGCTTTGATTGCACTAACACTTACTTTGACTCTTTCAACATATTTTGTAATGTTTTCATCCTCTCTCATCCTCATTTGATCAAATTGTCCTCTTAGACTTTCTGCTTTGGCTCTTCTTACATTATCATCTCCTCCATAGATATCTTTCAGCTTGTTCCACATTTCAAAGGTAGTCTTGCAGTCCTTGACATCATCAAATTCTTCATAGCTTAGGGTAGCTGCAATGTCTATCATCATGGTGTTATGAGTTTTCTTCTCAGCAATGTCATTTGCAAATAATGTGCTAGTAGGAGTTACATATGCTTCATCCAGATATTTTAGTCCTATATCTCCAATGGAAGCCAGATGGAGTCTCATGAGACCTTGCCATGCCGAAAAGTTATCCTTGTTAAGCCTTGGGATTTCCCTCTTGTAAGACATTCTTATCTTTAGCTTAGATCCTTGAAATCCTTCTTGCAAGCACCAAAAGCTATGATATCAATTGTTGGAATTATAGATGGAGTAACTAAGGGGGGAAGGGGGGGGGGGGGGGGGGTTGAACTAGTTACCACAAAACAAATCCACATATCCCTTAGATGTCTTAAAACTTAATTATTGTTGTCACTTAGTAGCCACACAGAAAAATGTTGTAACTTGGTAGATTAACTTGTTACTGATCTTTAAGCATTCATTATTATTAACATGCATGAAAAAGAAAATAACATGAACACAAGAGACACTAGATTTAACATGGAAACCCAATATGGGAAAAACCACCAAGTAACTAGCTACCAATTTTCACTCTTCTAAAGTGAGCCTTGTTAGGAGCCAACCTTATTAAAGGTTACAAGACACACTATTAGGTGTGGCCTGGTTAGAGGATTTAATCACTCTATTAGGAGTGGCCTTGCTAGAGGACTTTAGAACAATTCAGGTTAACTATCCACCTTGTTAGAGGATTTACAAAATGGCTGTTAAACCAACTTTATTAAGAGATTTAGGAACTACTACTACAATGGTGAGAAAGTAACAATAAGTGGCCTAAATGAGATGCAACTAAAATTTTCTAGTATAGATCTCTGCTCTGCTTCAATAGAACCTCACTGATCGAATACAAGTTTGCTTCTCCTCAAGGATATCTGACCCTTCTTCAAAATTTTCTTACACTTCCTCTTCACACAATCAACTCATTTTTATGCCAGTTCATTACAATTATAATCCACAACTTGACCTTTTATTTATACATTAAAAATTGTCAAGTTGGTTCATTTACAAAATACATTTACCAATAAGCCATACATCAGTCAGCTACAAACATTACATTAAAAAAATAAACTTTATTTCCCAAAACAATGAAATCTTTCATTGGCCAACCCAGCTCAGTAAACACTGCTCCAAAAAATGATTTCTAGTGTTAACCAAGTGAAGCTTAGTAAATACTACAAACTCTGCAAAAAATATTTGGAGATCGAGTGGACTTGGTAAGAACTAACTTTCCTTTGCTGACCTTGTGAGCTTGGTAGAAACTAGTTTCTACCACAGAAGCCTTCAATTCTTGACTGAGCTTGGTAGAAACTATCTTCATAGTGTAACCTCTAGAAACACTCAGTAGACTTAGTAATTCTCTTTGCTAACCTTCTGAGCTTGATAGACTCTATCTTTTGCATTGTTGACAAACTGAGCTCGGTAGACTCTGATTGATAACTAATATGACATTTGTGTAACATCAAAGACAACACACAATTGAAAAATTGTATCCAACAGAACAACCATGGAGAGCTCACCTCCTAACCAAGGCCTTGATGTTAGGCCACACCCTAAGCTAGGAGAACTAGTAACTAACTGAGTGACATTTAGAAAATAATAACAATGACACACTCAACATATAGTTCCCCATCTAAGGCATGCACAATAGGTTTCATAATGAACATATGACTAGGGAGAAGGTGGATTTTTTTAGGTAAGAAATGTCAATCATAAACATAAATCATATACCTTGACTCTACATTGACCTGGAGTCCAACTAAAGCCCTTCTCCCATACATAGCCACATCTTCCTTATCTAAGGGTGGGTAATGCCAACACTCCCTTCATAGTTTCCCCAATAAAAAAAGGAAAAGAAACATGAAAAGAGAAAAATAAAATCCACAATTACCCATCCCTCACATGATACAGACACACACATACTACAATATGCAAGAATTTACAACATACAAGCAATGAACAAGAATATAACCATGACAATAGAGATCCAACCTTCACAAAGGTTATGGCAATGAAATTTGAAATGAGCTAAATTCTCTTCTTCCTACCAAGTCCAAACTTGACTTCTCTAAATGTAGAAAATGGGTGAACAAACTTCAACTCTTCAAAGAGACTCTAAATAGCCTCTAAATGCACCCACCCAGAATAGCAGTAACTCCAAACTTGACTTAGACCTCCTATGGTCTTCCCACTTGCCCCTATCATAAAAATAACCTTTTAGAGGAGTGCAAACTTAGGTAACCTCATGGAGATGGTCCATTTTTGTACAAAAGGGAAAACGAGATACGTTAGGGGTCACAAATGTTGCTAGGAAGTTCTAGAAAGGTGAAAAAGGTTCCTAACCCATACACATACCACTTGAGGACTTGAATTAAATTAAATTTTTCCTATAGGGTCATTTTAGAACCTATAAAAGTGGCTTGAAATATTTGATCTTAAAAAACCCTAAGGATGTAACCTTTCTGCAAAACCGTAATTAAGGAGATTGATCTAGGTAACTAACTAATAGGTCTTAGTTTAATAGGTTACTCTGCTACTCCAAAATTGATATTTTGGAAAATATATGCATATAATGAGTATGAAGTGACACCATAAGATTTAATTTTTGATAACATTTGACATGTCCCAAAATATAGAGTGATACACACACATTCAAATTATAATACATATTAAACACTAGACACCGAGGTTTGAATCACTCTATTGGGTTGAATCTTAGTCATAAAGTTTGCACATAGGATCAATTACCAATTCTCTGATTAATTCCATGGTTAATTAACCTACACACTCAATTAAAATATCAGTAGTTTGATAATGTCACATTCATATATTTAAATCAAATTTGCATAATTACATTGATCAAAATATTAAAATTTTCCTTTAAATAGCTTTTCTTATTTTTGCACACATATTTAATTCTCACTAATTGCATAATTAAAGTATTTAACATATTCATAATTCTAAATCATTTACTAAAATACACTATCATTATGAAATCTTATAAAACATCAAATAACATGATTCAATATTTTTAAAATAAAAAATCTCATGACATAAATAATATGGATAATGTCTAGTGCATCATATAATGTCTCAACATATTGAGTAATAATGTATCAAAATAAAATGTATCAGATGTGGTCTGATGGATCGGGGCAAGGCCTCACAAACCAAGTACCACAATAAAATGTTAAAATTTGAAATTGGCCTCAAAGTTTTTGGTGACATGACTGAAAGAAAAATGGGGTGGGCACAACATCTTCCTTCCCTAAAATTAGGCTTACTCCTAGAAGCCTATTAAAAAATAGGGATTTAACTCCCATAATCTAGATGCATCCTCCCAAGTAGCCAATGTCTTATCGGTAGGGTCTCATTGGACCCTTACCTTCTCTATGCCCTTACCTCTAAGAGTCAACTCTCGCTACTGCAAAAAGTTCACTACCTCCAAAGCCATTTGCATTTCTCTACATATAATGTATTCCAATCAAGAACATGTACCACATTAGGGATCTACTACCTAAGTAGAAAAACATGGAAAACATCATGAATATGAGCCAAGTTGGGTGGCAATGCAATACTATAAGAAACTAGACCTATTGTCTCAAGAATCTCAAATAAAACCATAAATTGAGGTGCTAGCTTCATGCCATTTTTGTAGTGTATCAAACTCTTCCATGGTCACACTCTCAGGAGTACCTTATCTCCCACTATAGACTGTCTATCTCTTCTGCAAGCATCTACATACTTCTTCTATATATCTTGTGCTATACCCACATGCTCATGAATATGCACTAGATGTTGATCCATGTCTCAAAGCATCTCGGGGCCAAACAAGATGTGATACTCAATTCTATCCCAACTCAAGGGTGTGATAAGGACAACCATATAATTCCTTGAAAGGTTCCATCCCAATTGAACCATGATACCCATTATTATATTTGAACTTAACTAGATAGAGGTAGTCTTCCCATGGAGTATGTCTATCCATGACATACATCCTCAACATATCTTCCAAAACATGGTTCACCCTGTAAGTTTGTCCATCTGTCTTTGGGTTGTATGTTGAGATAAAATTTAGTTGTGCTCCCAAATCATGTTGTAACGAAGTCCAAAATGTGGATGTGAATACATGATTCCTTTCCAAAATGATATTTCAAGGAATACCATGCAATCTCACATTACCACACATAAAGAATTTGGCTACTAAAGTCATTGTATAGGATGATCACATTGGTGAGAAGTTTGTCACTTTTGTCAACCGATCAATGTTGACAATGATAGGATCATGTTGTTGGGGAATCATAGGTAGTCCCATGATGAAGTCCATCAAAATAATATCCTACTTCCATCAAGGAATGCGATTAGGAATAAGAAGCCCTACATGATGTTGATGTTGTTCCTTAACCCTCTTACATTCAATACACCCAGTAATAAAATTAGGGATATCTTGCTTCATCTCAGACCAAAAGTATAATCATCACAAATTTGCATGTGTCCTCTTGACACCTGGGTGTGCTGAATAAGGTGCACAATGGGCCTCAGATAAACTCAATGTACAAAAACCATCTAGTAAAGCCACATAAATCCCTCTTGATTGATGGAAAAAGTCATTCGACTTTAATACATAGTAAGATAATCTACCTTCTAAAGGTCTACTAGACTCATCCTTGACCTTCACTTCCTAATACCATGTGTTTGTGGGAAGGGATTGTAGTATACAACCCTATAAATTAACACTAGGAGTTGATGCTAATACCACATGTCTCTTATGACTTAAAGTATTAGCTACACTTTATCTCTACCCTGAATGTACTTCACCTTAAAGTCATATTAGCACAAAACCTCCATCCAATACCTATGAATACCATTCAAATTTGGCTACATGAAGATATAATATAAACTCTGATGATCACTATGAATCTCAAAGTGGTGCCCTAATAAGAAGTGTTTCCATCTCACTAGGGTGTGGACAATTACTTCTAACTCAAGATCATGGGTGGGATAGTTCAACTGTGATTCTTGAGTTTCCAAGACTCACATGTGATCACCCATCCTTCATGCATGAGTACCACCCCAATCCCTTCAATAAAAGCACCAATATATACCACAAACTCACATATTGGATCAGGTATTGCTATAAAATTCACACTAGTTAGAAGTTATTTGATCTTGTTGAATGGTTCTTTGCACTTCTCTATGAAAAAAAACTTCTTTCCCTTTCTTTGATGGGAAGTGATAAGGTAAGAACCCTAAATTCTTTTTGGATGAATCTACAGTAGTATCCATCCAAGCCTATTAAACTATGAACATATGAAACATTAGTGGGTGCTGGCCAATCCAATATAGCCTAGATCTTTGTGGAATTTACTGAGATATCATAACCTAAAATAACATGTCCTAAATACTGAACCTCAAAGTGGAAGAAAACACACTTTTTTGCATTTGCATATAACTGATTGTCTCTAAGGAACTATAGAACTAATCAAAGATGCTCCTCATGTTCCTCCTGAGATATGAAATAAACCAATATATCATCCAAGAACATTAGTACATATTGATCAAGTTACATGCAAAAAAATCCATTCATTAGACACATGAATAATGATGGAGCATTCATCAAGCCAAATGGAACCACTATGAACTCATAGTGGCCATACCAAGCATGGAAAGTTGTCTTATGAATATCTAAATCATGAATGTGTAGCTAATGGTGCTTGGACTTAAGTTTGATCTTAGAAAAAAATTTAGCTCCCTTAATATAGTCAAACATGTCATCAATCCTTGGCAAGGGATATATGTTTTTAATTGCCAACTTGTTCAATTGCTTATAGTTGATGCACAAAATAAACAATCCATCCTTCTTCGTAAACAATGTTAGAGCTCCCCATGGAGAAACACTTGGTCTAATGCAACCCTTAGCTAGGAGGTCCTCTAGATGTAGTCACAACTCCTCCAACAACTAAGTGGCCATCTTGTAAAGAGAGTTATATATGGGCTCCACACCCGGGATGAAATCAATATGAAAATCAATGATACTCTTGGGTGGCATCCTTGGAATCTCACTAAGAAAGAAGATAATAAACTCCTATAGAATAGGGTGATCTAGAGTCTTATTCTTAGGCTCCTCTTCATCTTCCAATTTATTTACCATGATAGAATACACTTGAAAACCCTTCTAAATACTCTTCCTAAGATGCATTGTAGAAATTGTGTATAGTGATATAGGTATCTAGATGCCCAAAATTTCTTTACCTTACCCTCATCATCCTTGCACTTAATAATCTTCCTCCTACAGTCAATGATAGCTCAAGACACTCATAACATGTCCATACCCAACACTACATCATAAAATCCAACAAAAATGACTTGAAGGTCCACTATTCTAGTAAATCCTCCAAGGTCTAGTCCATAATGATGCACTAGAGAGTCTGTGCCCACTCCACTTGCAAAACTATCTCCTGCTTATCTGCCTCCAACTTGCACTTGGATACTAAAGAAAGCTATATAAAAGAGAGTGTAGCACAAGAATTAAATAAAATAGAAAGAGGTGTACCTCTAATGCCTTCAGTGGCTTCGACAATGATACCCTGATGGTATACTTGATGATGATCTACTAGTACTAAGACTTTATATTGTTTTCCTACATTTCCCACTATGGGCTCAGAAGTTGCGAGTCTCTACCCACAATACTATGATACACATTGTGGGTAGTTGGCTTCAATATTCCCAAACTATCCACATGAGAAACATATTGCACCTCTGTCTAAACCTCTACTAGTCAAAGATGCACTGGATTATTGGTGGCTACCTCTATTAGAAAAATAATGGGTACTCTAAGATTATTGACTGTATTAGTTATGCTTATTTCACTCAGCATTACAAAAATTCTGAGATTGGAACATTCACAATCACCTTGGGTTGCATGAAAGGGTTCTCTCTTTTGATGCTATTGGTGATACCCCTTATTACCCTTAAAGAAGGGGTTTTTCCTGCTACCACCAATCCTTAGGTTTGGTGTACCCTTCAATGATAATTTTCAAAAATTATTGTACAATTAGTGGTGAGCTATCATTGATTCCTACATATGGTATGAGCTCAAAGAACTTGTGCTCATACTCCACCATAGTAATGGTATACTACATCAAATTGTGAAAATCATATGTCTACTATAGGTGATAATGCTCTTGTAAAAAGAGGTTGCAAAATTTCTCCAAGAGAAAATCCCATGAAATAGTACTCATGTCCATTCCTAGCTTCTTTTACTCTATCTTCCACCATGTAGCAGCAAATATATCCAAGTTGGTAAGACCTTTTATTATGATTAGAGTCAAATTCCTGTATTGCAAAAAATCTAGCTAAAGTAATTAACCATTTCTCTGCATCATATCTAGTACCCTCAACTATAAAAGGTTTAACCTTACCCCCTTGTAGGTCCTTCATGTGGGTAGCCTTGATGAACCTTTTTCTATCACCAAGATGACCTCTCCAAGGGCTTTTAGATCTCTGTCTCTCATCATCCCTAGTGTGCTATGATTCTTCCTAATCAACACCCCTCTAAGAAGGTAGGTGCTCTAAAATACCCCTCAACATCTATCTAGTATTGGCCTCATTATAATCAACATTATTTTCTCCACTAATCTCCTCCCTACTCTCCTCCTAAATGATATTTCCATGATTGGTCATATGAGGAATAATTTGTTTTCCCCTTCCTTGACCTCTACCTTGGCTTCTTCATCAAACTGAGCCACAACTTCTCACACCCAACCTAGTCTCTATTACCATCCTCTTGTGAACATCAGGAAAACAACACCATACTAGATTTAAAAAAGAAAATCATGGTATCATAAGATTACATGAACTTTTTTTTTGAAAAAAAAGTTTTGAGTTCTCCTAATTTCCTATGTTTTGTGTTTTGATAAGTTTGTTGTTCAAGTTGTAACTTACAAGTTTTTTCTAAATCAAATTTGTTGACATTCTTTGTTTTTAGTTTAATGAGTTCTCTATTGTGTTCAAGCAGGTGCACCATATGCCCAGAGTTCCCCAGTGTTGAACTCGACTATGATACCAAATGTAATTCCCTACTAGCGAACCCTAGAGAAACTAACCTTAAAAGATGCTAAGTTTGCAAAAAATAAATTTATTGAGGTTTAAACATTGAGCTATAGACATAACGAAAAAAAATAAACATACAAAAAAAATATAGATATATTTTTATTCCTCCAAAGTTCCATAATGATGAAACACATATAAGGTTTTCATTAAGGTTTAAATGTTTAAAAAATCCACGATGAATTTAATAGTACAAGTACTAGAATTGTTAAATAATATGTAAATAAGTACATAATGAGTACTCTCATCCACTTCACATGTCTTAGGGTATGATATGCTCAAAGAATAATCATAAAAAAGAGTTACATCATCTATTGAATTGCCACTTCTAAGCACATATCAACCAGAAGAAGAAATGGAAACATCTACATTAAGCTCATCTAGCATCAATGTCTAATTGTCGAATCTCAATTGTGAAGAAATGTTACCACTTGATCTCATGGAAACTAAGCAGCCCCACTACCACTACCATGAGGAGATAAAATCAAGTCCCAAAGAAGTAACAATTCATTATCGCAAACTAAATCTAAGCCAAAGAATCCTGAAATAACTCTATCACAACTGGTACTATATTCTAGATATAGTCTAATATGAGAGGCAACAAGATACATAAGAAACCTAGTATGCATATGGGCAAGTGGCATCACATGAGTCAACTCTAAGGTTACCTTGGTAGTCTTCTCATGACTCCGCCCCCTAGTGACTTTATGTGGCATCAGTATCATTTCATGTAGATAAGGTATACTAATGTAGAAAGGTCACAACCAAGCACCCTCTCTACTCCCATCCTAGTTTGTACTAGTAGCTGAGGTATGGGGCAAAGAACTCACTAACTCTTGTTAATTAATTTAAACCTCATTAATTTTAATTTTATCACTTATTAAGACCATACAATTGGTTACCTGGGAAGCCTCTTTAGGGATTCGACCCCTATTGCAAGCCACTTCCCACCATACACCTAGATAACCTATCATAGGCGCAAATAGATATAACTCATAACAAGTCGCCAAAAAATATATTAGCTCTCAAGGACTAACTGGAATTGAGAAAAGATCATAACCCAAGAGTCAAAAGTATCACAATACATGGACCTACACAAAGACATAATCTTGCTAGAGAAGAACACAAATTCAAACTCTAATAGAAGGTCCACCACTCTCGCCTCTAATAACTAGTCCTAGTTGGCCATCTCCATGTTTGCCAACCAAACCATCACAAAAATAGAATAGATTGTTTCAACAAGCTTTTGAAATAGGTGTAATTTAAATCAATCATCTCAATTTTGATATATTTTCAAGGAAATCATTTTCAAAATTAAATTCATATTTCTATCTAATAAAATTTTGATAAATCATAGATTATTTTAGTAAATGAAATATTATAAATATAACCATCTAATAAAATAAAATTTTCAAATTTTAACTAAATCTATCATTATTTAATATTTTGATTAACCTAAAAGAAAACATATAATTTTTTGAAACAAAATTGAAACTTTATTTTAATCAAATTCATATAATAAAATAACTATTTACACATTCCCACAGTAATTTTTTTTAAAAATTATATATATATATATATATATATATATATATATATATATATATATATATATATATATATATATATATATATATATATATATATATATATATATATATATATATATATATATATATATATATATATATATATATAAAATTAATACACATCCTAAAAAATTTACTATTATTATTATTATTTTATTGCTATCTTTTTGTCAAGATTTTTTATATAAAAAAATCTTTTAAATAATTTTTATTTATAAATACCCCATAATAACCCTAGAATGAGAATGAGAGAATCCACACATAATAGCTACGCAAAAGATGAAGAAAATTGTAAACCTTTAAGCAAAACAAAATTACGACAAAGTTCTACAATTCTTACCTGAATCTGATGCTCAACTGAAACAATTATAATCTCAGAATTGAGAAAACTTGTGTCCAAAAACCTCCTCCCTAAAAGAGACCTCCAATGCCTCATATATAGATTTCTAACTCACAGACTTGTTCTGTGTGTTGGAATATTCAAATATGGAAAGAATACTTATGAGAGTGGGGGGGGGGGGGGGGGGGGGGGGGGGGGTGGGGGGTGAATCAGAAGTATCACACTTTAGCCAATAAAACTTTTAACTGAAAGTAAATTGCATGCATGTAAATACATCAAGTAAACATGAAACTAAACACATGCATCAACAACTCATAACACTGGAATTTGGTAACCCAGAAACCCTCCAGGAATAAGAAGGTAAAACTAGGGTGGGGATGATACCCACAAAAATTACTGCAGCAATATTGTTCAATCACTTCTGATGGTCTGCCCTGTTAAAGGCTTTACACTGTATCAATAGTGACCTGGTTAGAGGATTTACAAACACTTAACATGAAGTGTCACCCTGTTAAAGGATTTAATCACCTATTTAAAGGATCTACGAAATAGCTGTTAAGCTAACCTATCACCAGAGGATTTTCATTCTAATACAATTGCTCCAAAGTATTAGGTATAATGAACTTGATAGATTACAATCCTTGATTGCTGAATGCAGGCACCTTTTCCACTTTCGCTAATCTTGATACTTTTGTGATCTGATAACCCTCGCTTCTAAAAATAGAATTCCTTGTGCACCTTGTATGTCCACTCATACATTTACAATGAAATTTCAACTTCCTTATAAAGACATTTGAGGATTTAGGGTTAGGTATGGATCTATGATCCATATTCAATCTTCATTTTTCACTTATTATTTGTAATTCTTCTATTGGTTGCATGCCTTCATTATTTTTCTTATTGGCTGCATGTAGATTGCATAGAAAAAATAAAAGATTCGATCTCATCATTAAATCCTTCGAGATTTACCTTATGTCGGCTATAAAAACTGTTTGCATCATAGTTTGTACAATTACAAACTCTTATGCTGATATACTGAGTTACTCGGATCCTCAAGTATTGCTGATACTCGGCACATGCTGTTTCCTGGATAGCTTGGAACCTAAACAAAACTGTATCACTCAGCACCTTATGTTACTCAGCAATTGTTAACACTCAGCACCTTATGTTGCTCGGCACTTGTTAACACTCGGTACCTTATGTTACTCGACACTTACACTTCACTCGGTATCTGATCTTCACTTGGCATTTGAAAACTACTCGGCACATGAAGATCACTCGAATCTTGAAGTCTTTCCTAACTCGACATTTTTTGTGGCTCGGCATGCATGGTGCACTCAGCTCCAATACAGAGTAGGTAAGTGTTATTGGCACTCAAGTGTCAAAAACCATTATGAGGTTAACAATCTCCCCCTTTGACATGAGTGACAGAAACACTTAACTGACCTTATAAGTACATTTACTAATCTGATTGGTATATACAGAGTTTAAAGAAAACTTGATCAAAATTTGTAACTTACAATCTTACAATATATACCTCAAAAATTTTGTAACTCACCCTGAGTTGATTGTGCCTTATCTGTATATCATGCTCCTCCTTTGTATCTTTTCTCCCCCATTAATTCATCTCATAATATCTGTATCTCCCCCTATTATGTCTGTTTTCTCCCCCTTTTTGACACTTATGTCAAAGAATGTTTAAGGGTTAAGACCATATTTAGCCAAAAATGTGTTGTTTACCTCCATAATCATCCTGAGAGCTGCATCCCAATTGTTCAAAGCAATTTCTAGTGACTTATGCTGGATGGCAGTCTTGGCAGCAAGATGAATAAGTCCATCTGATGTAGAAAGATTTGGGTCTTTCTTGAGAACAGTTTCAGCATATACTTGCTCTTTATGGAGTATCTCTAAATGTGGGGTAATGGAGGATTGGAGCTGTATTAATTTGGCCTTGATATTAGCCTCATCTACTGTTAGTATGGCTATTTCTTTGTGAGTGTGAAGCGATTGAGCAAAATGCTTCTCACTTTGAGCTGGATCATTTGGTAATTGCATGCTTGAAATGTTTAAATTTCTTTCTAGGCTCAGTATCTTTTGGCTTGTTTCTTGTGTGAAGTATGAAAAATCACACAACTTTTTGTACAATGAGAATATATTCTCAAGTACCTTTTTCACTTTGTCAATAAGCTTTGCTAATTCAACTTGTGAAAGTGCAATTTGACTTGATATTTTCTCATTCACTTTCCTCTAAAATTTTCTTTCTAACCATTCCATAAGTTTTGCATTTATTTCTAGGTCTTCATTTGTCACCTGGTCAACAATATCTGTTAATTGCTCCATGATATGCTTTGACTCATCTGGTGATTGCAAACTGAAGGCATCCATAAAGATGTCCTTAATTTCATTTAGTGTTTGCTTTTGTTTATACTCCTTCCTGAGTATTTCCTATCTTTTCCTCCTATTCAGTGCTTCTTGCACCTCATTGATTTGATCAATGGTTATTGTTTTTGAGTCATAGCCTGGTATGACTATCTCCTCATCTAATTTAGGGTCTCCATAGTGAAGTACCCTTGCAACTCTGGTAGTACTAGATGTTGGTACATATATTTGCAATGGCTAGTGTGAAGGAGTTCCTGAGGTAGGCAAATCTATTAATGTTTGTATTGCTTACTGTTCTTTAGGGGTTTTCACTGTTTCCTCCTCCTTTTGTCTACCATGATCAATTATTGTAATTTGTGGAAGTGCACCTTGTGTTTGTGCTGTAGGATCAGATGTAATAGTCTATCCTGTTTGTTCTATTCCTTTTTCTACAACTACACTTAGCTTCTGTATTGCAGCATCAACTATGCTTGTTGGCATTTGAAATTGACTACTAGTAGTTGTAGAGATGATAGAAGGTGGTTCTTGTGGATTCACCTTATCTTTGACTGTATTTTCTACTAGTTTCTGCAATTCATCTATATTGACCAATACTGGATCTACACATAATATTGCTTGTTGTGTAGATTGGTCAAGAATTCTTTTAAGATCTTCTACAATTAATGGATTGATATTCTGACCAGAAGTATCAGGAACATTAGTAATAGTTACAGTTTTTGCAGGTGAGATGGATGCTTGAGGAGGGCTAGGGGGTGGCAATTGTGTGTCTTGCACACTCTGATCTAGTTGCTACTCTTGCTCAACTATTCCCATTATATCCCGTTTTTGTGTCTGTTCCTACTCTCCATCTTTCTTTTCTTCTTCCTTCTTCTCTTCTTCTCTTTCCTTTTTTTCTTCTTCTTTTCTTTCTTCTTCTCTGTTCTTTTGTTCTTCTTTCCTTTTTCTCCTCTCCTCTATTGGTATAGTAGCTTCTTCCTTGTATTCTTCTTCAAGAAAATCTTCAATCTTTTTGTGCAAGTTCTTCCATGATTTTATTGTTCTTTGAACAATTTCTTCCATCCTATTTTGGAGTATGAAGAATGCCCTGTATTTAAGTGTAAACCTATTATTATGCCTTTTGACTGCATTCTTTACTTGTTCCCTAGTCAAATATGGCAATACACTTGCTAGGGTTGATTCCCTCATCTCCTTCTCCATTTTCAAACAAAAATTCCATCTGTCTTCTACAATTTTTGACAGTTCTTTTGGCAATTATCCATCTAATTCAAGTGGAGTGTACTTGAACTGTGCCATCATTCCATAAACTGTTTCTTCTATCTTATTCTATTCTTCTTTAGTAAATTTACTGAAATCAACTTTATTTAAATTATTTAAGTCACCATTTCCAATATTTTTACATAAGGTATCAACTGAAGAGTGGCTTACCTTTTCAGATTGGTATTCTTCATCAGTGTCAGGTTGAGCCACATATCTTCTTCTTTTCCTTGGCTCTTCCCATGTTTCCTTGATTTGTTTCTTCTTTGTAACTTCCTCTTTGGCCTTTTGAGTGGAGGCCCTTGTTGATGCTTGTGTTGTTGGCTTTTGAGGTGATGGTGTGGCAGCTTTCTTTGATCTGGGCTTAGCTGGAGGCTATTCTGTTGCCTTTCTCTTCTTTGGCTTAGCTTTAGTTGGTGCTTCCTTGGCTTCTTCTTCCTCTACACCTTCCTCCTTGTCTTCTCCAAGACCTTGAGTTAATTCCATTGGCCCTTGTTCTTTCTTATCTTCATCATCATTGTCATCTTCTTCTTCTTCTGCTTTAGCCTCAATTTCTTTACCAAATTTCTTCTTAATCTCTTTAATTATTTGTCTTTCTTCTTCAATGTGGAAGCAGTTTTTAATTCCATGTTTATCTTTGATCTTACCACATCATAAGTGCCAAAATGTGGAGCACTTTTATTTGTTTCTTCTGCCAATAATGCAGTTATTGCTGTAGATGCCTCATCAATATTAATTTCATATCCAAATGGCCTTAGCCATCTTACCCTTGGTATTACTGCTTGAATATAGGTAAAATCAATGTCAACTAAGAAACATATATCATTAGTATGTTTTTCTACTAAGGAAACTGGTATCCTGGATCTTTGCTTCATGGATTTCTTGAAATCCTCAAAATAGCTTATCATCAAGGTATCAAAATTTTCTCCCATTTGTTCTATATATTCATTAATTTGAGCAATGATGGTTCTATCATTCCTCCATGCCACTTTTCCAAAAGAAGGAAACTCATTCTAAACATAAAAGAATATGCAAACTAGGATTTCTCCAAATTTGCATTGAGTGCCCTTTGTTCTTCTTATGGCAGCTAGGTTTTCATTGATCTGTTGTAGTTGCAGTTCTGCAAGATCATAAGCATGATCCTTTTTCACCAATTTGTAGCCTACATCTATTGCAATACATGGTACACTGTTGAGTCTACTGGATTGGTAGAATTTATGGGCAATGACTCTAACAACAAACTCAACTAGAGGATCCTATATGGTGTGAATTGTCATTCCTCTTTTGTTCCACTGGGCACCAGTATTCTTTTCAATAACCTCCTTTGATTCACTTCTCAGGGTTTTGTACTGATCTAGGGTTGGGTACCCTATTACTCTATGTATGATTTATTTTGTCAATTTGATGGGAATATCTTCTAACCACAAATTTCCACCATGAATTTTGCTCAGCATAAGTCTAATCCATTCTGTTTGGAATACGGTGGGAAAGCTTAAAACTTGGGTCAAACCCTTTCTTTCAACGATTTTGAATTCTTCTTTCAAGACTCCATCTACACACAGTTTCTCATAGGCTTATCTTATTTTCATGTCTCCTAGAGCACCTATCTTACAGTTGTAACATTTTCTCACATCTTGGACCATTACAACTTTTGGGGGAATATGGGAGAGAGCTCTGACTGGGTCATTTTTATAGGCAACTTCAGGAATAGGACGGAAATCAGGTTGCTTGACCTCATTTGAAACTAACTGAACTTCAAAAGAATCTTTTTCCTCGATTTTCTTTGAAATTGACGCCATTTATGCAAACTAGGGTTTTCAAAACAAAAGGATACAAAACTACATAGCTCGACACAAATGAAAATACCTCAAGATTGATGAAAAATGTGTTGAATGCGGTTGCAATCTGCTTGATACGCTGGATTCTTGGTATGAAGTTGCTCAGTTCTCTTTCTTCTTCTTTTCTTCTTGATCGTGATGAGTAAAACTGATTGAAATCACGATAATATACCCTATTTCCATCACATTAAATGCTCAACTACCAACTCGGCTTGCACTACATTTCCACTTTACTCGGCTTCCATTGGAGTTATCCAACTCGGCATCAGTTATTAGCTCGGTCACTGTTGGGAGCTCGACATCTATTGGAGTTTAACTCGGTATCCAAAGATAGCTCAGCAACAACATTTAGTTTTTGTCTTGACATCTTGTTTCATGTAGGTTTATACTTTGCTTATCTTCTTTGTCTTGGGACTGATGTGTGATATAACTTTGTATATCAGTCCTGTGTACTTCTCATGCTTAGTTTGATGAAGTGTGATCACTTGACCCATTGGGTGAAGTGATCCCTCCACTTGATGTGTTGCACTCATATTTCTTTTTCCAAGTCTTATTCATTTTCCTTCTTATCTTTTCGACATCAATTTTTCCTTTTCGCTTATTTTCTTCAGTCTTGGGTGCCTTTGATCTTGTAGGACAGTTTTTGCTGATAAGACCAATTTTCAAACAACTAAAACATGTAGTTTGATTCAACCATCTTTTGTAGTTTCCTCTGAAATGTGTTATTATGTAGTTCTGTGGTATATGTCCATATTCTTGGCAATAGTGACAACTGTACCTGGTGTTGTAATCCCAAAATTCTTGATTTGATGTCTTTGTTGGTTGATTTAATGTCCACATAGGCTTTGATCTACATTCAAAAGCTCTATGTCCATATTTTTTGTAATTATAACAATGTCCATCAAATCTCTGAGTCCTTGTGACATTGGATCTGCAATTTTGTGTCATATGTCCTTGCATGTTGCACTTGTGACAGAAACTTTTATTTTTGGGTGTGTTTGATTGATTGAATCTTTTACTCCTGCACACATTAGCTGTATGCCCCTTCTTATTATAGTGATGACAAGTGGGTTTTGAATTCTTACCTTTGTCACTTCTTTGTTCAGCATGCTTTGATGATTCCCCAACTTTAGTGCTATTGTATCCTAGTCCTATTGTATCATGGGTAGATTTTGGGGATTTCATCAACTGTTCAAAATACTTGATGGCTTCACTTGACTTGTTGAGATTCTCTGCTACCTCTTTTTCTCTGTTCAATTCATTCTGCATTTGTTCATTCTGCATCTTCAAAGTAGAGATTTCAATATCTTTTACATTGAGTTCATGATGAAGGTTCATCATTTGGGCAAGTGTATCCATCTGCATGTTTGAGATCCTTGTCAATTCAGTACATTTTTCTTCAAGTCTGTTGGCAAGATTTCTTTTGTCATTTTCCATCATAACTTTATCTTCGACTGCTCTTTTCTTGTGTTTAGTGATTTCACATATCATTATGGCTTGTGACTCATGTTCCATCTTGAGAGATCTTATCTCATTTGCTTGAACTTTATTTTTCTCCATCAATTCTGCTATTGCTACATCAAACTCTTTAGTATCTCTGTTGGAAAATATGTTGGTGCTATCAATCTCCTTGTAGTGTATATCATTTTCAGCTATGGCTAGATCCTTCCTTTTTTTTAAATGAGTTTCTCAACTTGTTTCTAAATTCCTCCAAGCTATGTAGAGCAAGTTGCACATCTATCACTTGATTTTCAATGATCTTTCCAAGTTTGAAAGCTTCCATCTTTAGATCTTTTCCTCCAAGCTGTTAGGCTTTTCCTTGTGAGAATCTGGATGCTCTGATACCATTTTTTGGAATATTCAAATATGGAAAGAATACTTATGAGAGCGGGGGGGGGGGGGTGGTGAATCAGAAGTATCACACTTTAGCCAATAAAACTTTTAACTGAAAGTAAATTGCATGCATGTAAATACATCAAGTAAACATGAAACTAAACACATGCATCAACAACTCATAACACTGGAATTTGGTAACCCAAAAACCCTCCAAGAATAAGAAGGTAAAACTGGGGTGGGGATGATACCCACAAAAATTACTACAGCAATATTGTTCAACCACATTTGATGGTCTACCCTGTTAAAGGCTTTACACTATATCAATAGTGACTTGGTTAGAGGATTTACAAACACTTAACATGAAGTGTCACCCTGTTAAAGGATTTAATCACCTATTTAAAGGATCTACGAAATAGCTATTAAGCTAACCTATCACCACAGGATTTTCATTCTAATACAATTGCTAGAAAGTATTAGGTATAATGAACCTGATAGATTACAATCCTTGATTGCTGAATGTAGGCACCTTTTTCGCTTTCTCTGATCTTGATCCTTTTGTGATCTGATAACTCTCACTTCTGAATTCCTTGTGCACCCTTGTATGTCTACTCATACATTTACAATGAAATCTCATCTTCCTTATAAAGACATTTGAGGATTTAGGGTTAGGTATGGATCTACGATCCATATTCAATCTTCATTTTCTGCTTATTATTTGCACTTCTTCTATTGGTTGCATGTAGATTGCATAGGAAAAATAAAAGATTTGATCTCATCATTAAATCCTTCGAGATTTACCTTATGTTGGCTGTAAAAACTATTTGCATCATAGTTTGTGCAATTACAAACTCTTATGCTGATATACTGAGTTACTCGGCTCCTGAAGTATTGCTGATACTCGGCACATGTTGTTTCCTGTATAGCTCGGCACCTAAACAAAATTGTATCACTCGGCACCTTATGTTACTTGATAATTGTTAACACTTGGAACCTTGTGTTGCTCGACACTTGTTAACACTCAGCACCTTGTGTTGCTCGACACTTGTTAACACTTGGCACCTTATGTTACTCGGCACTTACACTTGGTATCTGATCTTCACTCGGCATCTAAAAACTACTTGGCACATGAAGATCACTCGGCACCTGAAGTCTTTCCTAACTCGGCATTTGTTGTGGCTTGGCATGCATGGTGTACTCGGCTCCAATATAGAGTAGGTAAGTGTTATTGGCACTCAAGTGTCAAAAACCATTATAAGGTTAACACTGTGTTTCCAAAATTTACTCCCATGAGAAAAGAAAAATTTCACTCCTATGTAAAACTAACTCTCACCAGACAATGAAACTTCCACTCTTATCTAAAGCTAACTATCACAAGACAAGGAAGCTTCCACTCCTATCTAAAACTAAATGCCACTTTACTGACACAAGAATTAGGAACTTCTAACTTTTTTTAATATATCCCATTCTTAAACTTTATTTTATTTACAAAATCATTTATGCACTATATTTATTATTTAATCTTTAATTTTATTTTTTATTTTAATGAAAAAAATATTTTATTTTTTAACAAAGCATTTTAAAAATATGATTATTTATATTCTAATAAAGTCTAATGCACCTTAAAGATTACTCTTCCTAAATAATTAATATATCAATAATAATAACTTTATCCAACTCATATAATAAAAGAAAATCAAAGTTAACTTTTAATTACTTTTTACAAAATGTTGTTATCTAGTTAATATCCTAATTCATTAAATAAAAGATCATAATGTTACCCTTACTTAGGTTCTTGGTTAAATTATCAATTTAATCCCATTGGTTGACCATCTACACTTTAAGTCTCAAAGTGACAACACAAGATCATAAAAACTTGACAAATAAGACAAATCAAACAAACAAAAGGGTATGTCATTGAATTCAAGTCACCTAGATGAATTTGGAATGTAGAGGAAATCAAATACCTGTCTTTTACCACAAGACAAATAGTTTAGGGTTGAGATTTAGACTTGGAAACTATCTCCCCTCTTTTACCATTGAAATACTACAATAGGGCACACTCATCCTAACAATTTAGGGAAGTCAAAGCTCAATACCTACAACCTACATAGAAATTGATCATGTAGATATGCACATATATCTAAACTAAACAAGCAATGGCAGGGAGTGGTACATCGAGCAGATTCTGACTAGCAGGTGACTATGACTCCCTCCCTCAACCATAACAGTCTTGATATGCAAAAATGCAAAACAGAGACACTCACCATACACATGCAAGTATGGGATAAGTATCCATAATATACTAAAATATCATCATAATGTCAACTATAATCATTATAGAAAACCTTTAAATATCATCACAAGACTAACCATGAATCATAATCACATAAAATATCTTGAGTGCGAAGTGTCTCATCACATAAACAAAACAAAAGATGGTATAAACTCATCTAGTAACCAAGTATCAGAACATAAATTGATAAAAAATGAAAGTGGCCTAAAAGTGTTTGGCAGCATGACTAAAAACAAAATGAGGTAGGTACTACAATTTTAGCTTTGCTAATTTTTCACCCATTGAGGCTGCACTCCTATTGAGGGTGCTTCCTAAAGTAATTCAACATGTGTTGTTGAGATATTTTAGGATTTTTTAAAGTAGGAGGTGTCATTAATTTTGGAATTGAGTTTATTCTTAAGATTTTATGCTCCAAAGTTGAACATGTGTTTTGACTTCATGGGACCATTTCTATAAATATGCAATGGTAAAAGATAGGAGCTTGTATTTTGAAGGAGAAAATTTCAATAACCTTATAACCAAATAATTTTTTAACATGGACCACCTCTTTCTTAAAAATAGAACTTGAACAACTCTAGTGGAGGGGTTCCACGAGGAGGGTTTGGGCTCTATTTTTATGGAGTGGGAGGTCTTGCGATTTTTCAAATTTTTTTAATTTTTTTTTGGAGGTGGGGGAAAGGAGGTTGGGGGTGGGGTGGTGGAGGAGGGGACTAAAAGTTTATTTGGAATCTTTGTCACAAACTAGGAGCACCGAGATGGGGTTGAAAATAGCCCCACCAACCTAGGGAATTTTTTTGCCAAACATCAAACTTTTCAAGTATTTTCCTAACAAAATTAGATGATAATTTTAAAATCTTATTTTGGTCTTCATTCTAAAATTGACTGGACTATTGACTTCCTTTAATTTAGGAGCTAATTTTTTTTAATTAGAATAATTTATGTGACTCTTGCCATTAAATATTCCCAAAAAATCTAAGTTACCACACACTCTATTGTGAAGGAAGCCCACCTCCACAAGACCCGAGACTAAGGATAGGTCCTCATATGACACCAAGCTTTTATAACAATATTTTGTGAAGTTAATGATCCCATAATTAAAAACCTTGACTCTTTACTTTATCTTTAACTTTATCTTTAATTGTATTTTTTTTTTAAATATTAGTAACAATCATATTGCTTAAATAGAAATGGCACTTAAATAGCTGCATGAGAGATGGGATAATAAGACCCTAGGTCGAGACTTTTAGACATTTTTTTCCGAATAGAAAGCCCATAAAGACTATATTGTAATAAAAATAATACATAAAAAATCAAAGCACGCATAGAATTATTCCCACTGTTTTCTAGAATCATCAAGCAACATCTTGTTTCCTTGGCAGCATTTCGTTCGATTTTTTGTGATCTTGACTTAGATCCTTACAATTGAAACTTCACAATGATTTTGGTTTGAAAATACATTCTGGCTGTTGTCTAAATCAATCATTTGGTCAATTAGTTTGGTGCGAAAAAGGATTTTCAAGTATATTTGTAGTCAGCTACTTATTTTCCTTGCCGTTCAATTAGTTTCAAATTTACGAAGAACGTGATGTGAGTTGAAAATGTTATAAAATGTCTTTCAATTTCACTAAATTTCACATCATGCATTGGAATATTTGAACCACCCAGGACTTGTATAAAACCAGACCTAGAAAAAGGTGACAGCTTCCGGAAGTTTGCGTTCTCCGATACATGCGTATAAGGGGAACCTTCTCTATTTCTTTGACCTGGATATCATGCTCATGTAACTGTTGAATTCTACATTTTGCAATCACCAACCTTTGAAACCGCCAATCTCAAGACCACCTCGGTGCCAAAGCCAACCACATTCAACGCTCTTCTATCTTAAGAAGATATATACATATGGCAAAATTTCTTGCCTCATTCGCATAGTTGTTTGGGTATATTTTAATTGGATAAAGACATTAAATTCCACATAGCTGCTTCTCTTAATTTCCCTCAAAATCGTGAAGTTTGAGTTGAAGTAATCTTGATAAACTTATTAGTATATTTTTTTGTGTAAATAGGCATAAATCTACAATTTCTTTAAATTCATCAATTTTATTGTAGTTATAGATCTTCTTCTAATATATAGCATGTAGTGTCTTGCTATTACTTTTATGTCTTGTTATTACTTTGATTCCACTATGTATAATGAATATTTTATGAAGAATAAAGCTTCCGGAAATTCTGTAAGTGCTAGTCTTATTTTATTCTAAACTACTAGAAGCTTTTATCTTTAATTGATTGCTTATTTATGTGATTTATGGTCACATATTATGAATTTTATCAACCTTTCCTCATTAAAGACATGTGTCAAAAGGTGCTTTTAAATGAAGTGGTTATTTTAAATTTATCTCTTAGTATTATTTTCAATTAAATGACGTGAGGAAGGGCTCCAACCCATTACAGATTTGGCAAACAACATCTGAAGTTGAATTTGAAGATGACTAGTCTCACAAGTTGAAGAACAAGGCAAAAATTTATAGAAACAATTTTTAAAAGGATATTTCTTTGTACAACTCTAAGTAGATTCATCTTTACAATTAAAATAACACCCACCAATAGAAGAGAGATGTAGGTATACTAAAATACATTTTGAATGAGAAACATCATTAGGGACAAGAAATTTATAACTTGTGTAAATAATAGAGGAATCAATGACATCATTGTGAAGCACTATATCTAAAGCACAAATAGCGTAGAAAATAGTAGCTAGGGAAGCAAAAATAGAAATATATTCAAGGGTTGACAAAAAGTAACTCTAACTAAATTTATAGTAGCATGAACAAGAGCAAGACAATTATAAAAAAAGCATTCTAAGTAGAAGCTTACCTAAAATTCTTAAGATTCTTTGTTTAACCTTGTGGAGAGAAAATAATAATGGATAATTCAGATTCTTTTTAAAAAGTATCATCCCACAAGAAACATTGAGTCAAATAATTAGGTAGTCTTGAATAATGAACATCCTCGAGGTAGAGGAAGACTACTCATTTTCACTATAGGAGTAGAGTTAGAATCCAAACAACAAGAAGTATGTAACGTCTAAATAGAAAGGGAATTCCTTTATACTCCACCATCAAATGTAAATATTTATCATTAACTTGTAGAATGATTTGATCATGAAGAGTTTATGAAATATTAACCTCAATTAGAATGTACACAAATAAAGTATAACCAAAAGTTGGTCATAGGGTCCACCTTATTAATATTCCTAAAGAATTCCCAAAAATGTATAGGTTTTGTCACAGTAGATTTCAAGGGGAAATTGAGGAAACATGTCGACATATGAAAAACTTTACTTTAATACCTGAAGGGGTTAAAAGAGGAAACCCAAAAATGTACTTGAGAGGGGATGAGAGCTCCACTCTTGAGGTCGATCATCATGAACAACTTGTGTTAGAGTTATAGCTTCAACAATATTTGAAGCACATGATAAATTGATATATATCTATATATATATATATATATATATATATATATATATATATATATATATATATATATATATATATATATTCTAGAATATAAACCATATTGTATGTATGTGTGCATACATGATATGATATATATTCGCATCTATATTTTGTACAATCTTTTTGAAATATTATAATTACGTATAACAGAGTCATACTTTATAATAGTACATTATAATCATGCCCAATTGGGCTCTATAACTTGTGATTGTCTCAAGACATGGATTAATTCCTATTACATTGTGATTGCATGACAGTATTGTCATATACATAGGGCCAACTTTACTATGATCATCCACATTTGATATTGCACTCTTACTATGATCACACATATATTAGTTACATGTGTTAAGGTATAACAATAGTTATGATCATGTAGGGCCATGACCCTATGTGGATCTTGCCACATAGAGTCATATTGTACATGGGCATATCTATTCATGTTTGTGTGTGCGTGTGTGATTTTCAATGCAAATAAATCATCAATAATAATGTCAATGATTAATATATAGTCTCATTGAAGAGCATATGTATTACTATCTACATTCTAAACATTATAAAAAATATTGTATATACAGATCATTGGAGTAATCTGGAATTAAAAGAAGAATTAAGTAAGTTATTGATAAATTTAATAAAAGACATATCTATCATAGTTAATCATACTTTATCATAGATCCATATTCCTTAACATGGTATAAGAGCCTATTTGATAGAGTTTGAACTGAAATAGTGAAACTCACCTCTAAACTTTTGAATCATATCAAAGTCTATTTATAAATATAATCATGGTGAATGATGTCAAACTTGAAGGGGAATCAAATATCTTATCATGGAGAATATAGATTATGATCATTCTTAGAGAACTTCAACTAGATCAATGGGTAGAAGAATATAAATTGATGCTTGATAATGATCCATATAAAAAAACATGGAAAAGACATAAAAAAATTGCTTCTGATATGTTCATGACTATTCAAAATACACATGATATCAAAATTAAAAGAAGATTGCTCACCTGAAAATAACAACTTCTTTATATCAAGATGAATAAAGGAAAATCAATTACATCTTATTTTATGAGAATTTTTAGAATTGAAGGATTAACTATAAACCATTGGATGTAATGTAGATGGTCTAGAATTATCCTTAATAGCCCTTAAAGGGTTACCAACTACTTGGAAATAATTTATTCAAGGTGTTTGTGTGTGGTCTTCTCTATCAAAATTTGATTAACTTCAGAATGACTTCACTCATGAAGAATCAAGAATAATTATGATAGAGATTACTCCAAATAAAGAGGAAAAAATACATGCTAAAATAAACAATAAAGGTAAGAAAAGAAATTTTAAACATAAAAGAGGGAAGAAAAAATGAATGTATAAGAACAAAGATTTGTCTTGGGCATTTTCCTCACATACTTTCCTTTGATAAATCTCGAGTGTGTCACTGCAAACATTATAGTTGTTTGGTAAGGCATGTCCAATTAATTAATTAATGGATCCCCCAAAAAAATGCAATTAATCCAATACATCACTATTTTATTATTAAAATGGAATTTTAAAAATATGTATTTTAATTACTTCCATTTTCCTTATTTACTTCAATTTTAAAATTTAATTTATCACATGGATCCTACTTTTAACCTTCATTGTCAACCTATTCCTTCAATCAACCTTATCGTAACCACCTCCCCTCTAACCAATTCTATTTTATTCCCCTAAATATGAGTGTATTTCTATTTATTAATATTAAGGAAATAATAACATTTTATTCCAAAAACATCTTTATTTGAAGAATATATGCCTTATGCAATGACTCACCTCCATCTGAAGGATCCAGATGGATATCTAGCTCCATCATGTGGCATGTCCATCCTTCCATGAAATCTGTCATTCAACTTATCTGTCTAGTGGAAAAAAATCACATTATCAATACTAATAATTACTTCCATCTCCTAAACATATTCTTCATTATTTCATCTCATGCATCCATTAGAAACCACCATGCATTTTTACTATACAATCTATCATGCTCAAACATAAGCACTCCCACCTTGCATTTTGTATCCATTATCATAGTCATATTTCACTTCTATTAAGAATTTGGAGTAATAGATGGTAAAGTTTGAATTTAAAGGACATATTATCTTTTATTAAGGGTGAAAACAAAGTTTTTTTTATAGGGGACTCGAAACCTCAATAGTAGATTACATGAAAATATTAAAAAATATTTACCAGTTTCAAATAGTATTGAAAAAGGAAACCAATAGCCCCTAACATCTAGCAACCTATCACACAACTAGCTATGCTAAAATATAGATCAACAACAAAAAATAGCTACAAACCCACACCCTAGACTCAAAAGCCAATAATAGATAGTAAACTAGACTAGGAACTAACCAAAAATTATATTGGTTCAAGAGACATCTTCTCCTAGACATTTCATTGATCTTCTCCAGGTTCACTTTAACTTTCTATCTATTAATCTCATCATTCTTGGACTTCATCTTTCTTGTAGTATCCATTGTTGTTTTCTTGCTATTAGGAGACTCTTCCACAAAATTGGGGTCATCAAGGTACAACACCATAATTTTGTCTGTACTCAAATCTACATTGCTAGGAATTTTTTTCATCCTCTCCATCGTTGCCTCCAAGAGTTTCTGGTAATTTTAAACCATGTTGTTACTTGTGTTTTTAAGGATACCATTTTTGTGTTAGGAATAAGGTGTCTCAACCTTGCATAATTCCTATTCTTATTATTATTTGTTTTGTAAAATGTATTTCTTGTAAATAATGTTGATGTTTCGACATCTTGAATTGTGTGTAAGGAGATCATGACTAAAACGATTATGACGGATTCCTATGACACGTAAGAGCTATGTTAGGAAGATTCAATGACAAGTGAAGACATGTGGCAACTAAGGTATTTGAGTACTGTACACTCTACCCCAATAGTGGGGTTTGGGGTTCCTATTTTCTCGGAGAATGGTAAAACCCTAATACGGTTTACCTTTGGGAGTAGCCCTAAAGTGAAGCGCATGTTATAAGCATTTTTAGGGTTGCGAAGAGATGTGATGCGAAAAGGGTGTATTGTTGGTACTGCGAGTAGCTACTGGAGTCTTCTGTTGTTGATGTTGAACTTGCATTGCAAGTGTATTGTAACCTCGTGTTGAAGATAATACATTGTGCAGGTTCTAAAGGGGTGGGGTTGTTTTACTGAAAGGTTTTTCCCCACCAGCAAATCCTTGTGTTATGTTTTCCTTTCTCTGTCTATTTTCTGTATGCATGGTTGGCTGTGCAATATTGTTGTTTACATGATATTGAAACTGTAAGTGTAGAAGAAATTTAATAGGATTTGCATCATACTTTCCTTATGAGATTAGTGTAGGAAGCTATTTCCGCACTTGAGTTTCCTTACATTTTGTTCACTGAACCCTATATTAATTTGTTCTTCTCTAGGCCATCCCATGTAGCTTCATTTTTAGGGCCTTCATTGATCTTATTCACAACTTATTCCACTTTGGCATTTAGGTATCTATGGTTGAGATGGAGAATTTTGATGGAATTAAAAGTCCATTCTTCAATTATGAAGGTATACATGGAAATTTCCTTCACTATTTACAATACACCTAGAGGAGGTGGAATGTTCACTCATTTCATATCATATTCTAGAAAGTTCACACTGAACTCATTCATATCCACTAGATTAGTAAATGGAAGATTATTTTCCATGACAACCTTCTTACCAATCTTATCTTCCTTCTTATGCATACTATTTTAAACTTCCTTTGAATCGACAAAAGTTAGGGGAATGGGAGATACTTAGTGGTCTAAACATTTTGTCAACTGAACTACCATGTTAATTTCTCTAACCATCCTCCTTTGTATTCAGACAATTTCTCTTTTCTTCACTTGCACCTTCAAAATACATCATCAATTCTTTATATTTAATATTCTTTATTTTTATTTTCATACACTCCATTTTCACTTCACCCAACTCTTCTATCAGACACTTTCCTTTGCTTTTTCTACTAGTAGGAGTTTGAGGCATTTTTTAGAAAGTAATAATAATGGACCTAGTTAAAGTCTCCCTTAGATTGTCCACCATAAACTAAAAAATCAGTTTCATCCTCCCTTCATGGAGGATGAATTTTTTTAATTTCTCCTTAAAATCCTTAATACTATGTACCAAAGAACAAAGTAAGTAAAGTGAAAAAAGATTTTTTTTTGTGTCTAAAATGATTTAACTAAATAAATTGATAATTATGAACCCTTTCATACCTCCCATTCCAATTAATGTACTAATTATATCTTATAGGACCAATTTCCTCAATTTTTAATAGAAGAAATAACACATACCCTATTGGAAGTCTTAATTGGAAACCAAGATACTGAGAGGAGGGGTGAATCAGGATCTATAACACTTTTTACCTTTTAACAATTCATAGTGCATTCACCACATTTACCATCTCATATGCAATATCTTATCCTTAATGTCTTATGCATGTGTAACTTATAAAATCAAATGGTAATAACATATCGATCTAATCTATCAATCTCATGCATGAAAGGTAAACACATAACAAAAATATTTGGTTACCTAGAAACCCTCCAAAGTGAAGGTAAAACTAGGGTGGGAATGACACCCATAAATCTTCACAACTATAGTAATAAAGTTAACCTCTTAGGGTTACAATGTTTGACCATATCCAATGATCTACCATGTTAAAAGTGTTTGAGACTTTAGGTCTCACCTTGTTAGAGGATTTTACACTTACAGAAAAGTAAGGACTCTATTACAAGATTTAAGGACTCTATTAAAAGATTTACAAAGATCTATTAAGACCACTCAGTTAAGAGATTATCCATGAAAAAATATGTTAAAACTAATTTAGTACCCGATTCTCAATTTTCTCTAATAAGATGATGTTGGATCTCCTCTCTTCAATCTAATTTAATCTTCGTTTTGATTTAGCTCTGTTGTCCTTCACTACTTGCACACTGTCACTTGCTCTATTCTACAATAACATAACTCTTTTTCCTTCTTCTACAATGCTTACACTTTCACACTTAGCTCTATGATCTCACAAATAGCTTGTTCGCTCCTTCTTCTCACCATAAAATCTTCTCTATATGTTGTGTTATAAAATAGGTTAAGATCTTCTCTATTTAAATATTTTGCAAAGAGTTTTCTAGATGCTTCCTTGTTTCACCTCTTCATTTGATTGGTTCATCACAGATCATAGGGATCTTTGATCCATATCATAAAATGTATAATAACTTCTATAACAAACTCTACAAGTATTAAATACTTTGTCCATGTTGGCTTAAAATAATTTACCTCAAATTTATATCATTCTTGACTTGAATGCCAATTTTGTGTTGCTCCACACTTATTATCTTTAATAATTGATATTTATTGTATATTCTACTCATGCTCAATATCTACTATACTCAACAACTTCTGTGTAACTTGGCCTCAATGTGCTCAAACTACTCGGTAAATATTAGACTTAGCTTACATTGAAAATACTCAATGACCAAATAATTTCTCAAATCCTATAGAGCTTGGTATATACATGTTTATATACAAGTCTATCTCATGAATCAACCTATATAGCATTTCTTAGTCACAGCAATGGCCTTCTGGCTCTACCTAGTATATGTCTAAGTGTTTGGCACTAATGCAGTTTAACTTTGGGTGTCCTTTAAAACTCCAACAAATTTGTGTTAGGGTTATCTCAATCCTCCAAGGATTGGTTGCGTAGGATCTTTCAAAGACTCTGCCCTTGGTCCTCTCTCTAGCAGAGACAAGAACTCATCAAATTAACCCTCAACTCAATCTAGTCTATAGGGCTCTCCAAGATACTCTAATTTTTCACCGACACCCCCACACCTCTCTACAAGATCTTTGCAATTCAAGGTGTCCAAAATGTTCCATAAACCTAAATAGACTTTTTTTTTTCCATTCCCCAACTTGGGTTTCACTCTTTTCTCAATTCTTGCTCAACAATTCTATGCTTTATCCAAAACTAACCTAGTAGAATTAGCCCTCTTAATCAGGAATTTTGAAAAATTCTCAAATTTATCCTAAAAATGACCCCAAAAATTTTTGATATTCCAATACCCTTTTGGAATAACTACCAAATCCAAAATAATCCCTTCTGGGTTGCATACAAAAGTGCCCTAATCACAAAACCCTCCTTTTTAGGCTTAAAACTAGGGTTTAAAGTTGACCCACTTTGTCCCATGGTAAAAACTCTTCACAAAACTTCCAAACCAGTCTCAAATCTTCCAAAATAGTCTATATTATTCATTTATGGTTCCAAACCTTGTATCAAAACTCACAAGTTTACCCTATGCACGTTTTTCCTTCTTATAATGGCTCAACACTACACTTGTTCAGCCATAAACTCACCATTTTGGCATCATAACCAAGGGGGAAAGGTTGGAGCACTTATTTACAATCATTTTATCCTCACCCCTAGCCATCCACAAATCCATATCTAGTTAGAGGCTATGGATTGCTAGGAATCCATTGAAAGCTTCAAAACCCTAGTTGTTAAGAAAACACAAAATGAAAAAAATAAAATGAATGTAACCTATTGATCTAATCTATTTTAATATTTTAAATCAATGTCATTAATATATGAAATAAATAAAGATATTGGATTCAATCAGCTAATCACACAACCAAAAACTTACTTGAAAAGTACATATCAACACTCTAGAAGATACAAAATTTTGCTCAAAAACTTGTATCCTTGATTCTAACCTAAAAAATATGGTGATCTCCAACAAATGTGCACTCATAAAAGTAATTTTTTTGTTTCCCATCCAACTTTTCACTTGGTTATGCATTCTTGAAAAAATTTGCAAGAAATTACAAAAAATGCACTTTGCAAAAATTATGCTTTGCATAAACTTTTGCAACTTTTTAGCAATTTTTGCATTTTTATGTAATTTGACTCCAAATAGGTATGAATGATCCAAAATCATGTGTTAATAATAAATATGACAAAAAATGATCAAATCCATCCTTGAGTAAACCTTTGACCAAATATTGACTATGTTTGACCAACTAAGAACAACCTTGACAAATAAACATTAGCTGATCTTTTGGCTTCCAAATAAGTTCACCAACCTATCAAAAATTAACACTAAGGTCTCTAGGCTCAATATATCCATGCTTTTTTACCTTAGATTTTATTACACAAAAAAATTGATGATTTAAATAACTAGACCCCTTGTCTACCTTGTGCTCTTGCACCATGCTCCTGGGTACAAATGAACTTGTGTCTCATGAGTTGTCATATCAACAACTATATTTCCATGCTTGATGATGTCCAACTTATTCATCCAAAGGGCTTCAACTTCAGGAAAACTTTCTCACTTAACTAAGTAGTCTTTGTAGACTCCCTTCCTTATTTTCTTCAATACTTTGGTATCTAATATCCTTTCGAGTTGCATAGGTGGAGGATTGGGAAAATTAGTGACCCAATAATAAACTTGAGATTTTTTTACTACTTCTTTGTTAACATCTAAAGGTAATTATTTTTAGGAATATAGATCACCTACATTGAAGATAGGGGAGATTCCCAAATTTGGTGGTAGTTCCAACTCATAGGCATTGGTTCCATATTTGTGTAATACCTTGAGGTGTCTTATCTTTTTGATAAGTAACTTGGTTGGTCGACCCTTAGGTAACCTCTCCTTTTTGAGATAAGACATGACTAAGTCTCTCACCTTGAACTTGACTTCTCTTCTTGACTTGTCTGCTCTTTCAAGTTATATTTATCAGAACTCTTTTGAAGAACTTATTTTACTTGATTATGAATGTCATTAATATGCTTGGAAAAATTATCCCCCAAGGCAATCCTATTCTCCATATATTTTGTGTTTCTTAGTTCTAGTACTCCTCTTGGATGGAACCATAAATAATCTCAAAAGGACATGTGCTAGTGCTCCTATTTACTGAATCATTATAGGCATATTCTTCATACCCTATGATTAGATCCCAAACTTTCCTATGTTGTTAGGTAAGGGTCCTCAAAAAATTATCTAATGACCTATTCACTACTTTAGTTTAACCATTTGAATGAGAATGATAAGCTAAAAAAATTGTAAGATTAGTACCAATCTTTTTCCACAATTCCTTGCAAAAGTGGCCAACAAACTTGGAACCCCTATAACTAACAATAATAAGTGGTAAACCATGAATTTAGACAATTTATTTAAAGAAAAGATCTAAAACATAGGGAACATCATTGGTTCTCTTGCATGGAATGAAATGAGCCATTTTGCTAATTCTATCCACTACAACATATACACTATCATAAACCCTTACTATTTTAGGTAGTCCCAATACAAAGTCCATAATATGGCATTCCCAATGCCTAGATGGTATGGGAAGAGGCTGATAGAGCCTAGCATTGGATGACGTTCCTTTTACCCTTTTGAAAAATTCCACATTGTTCCACAAAATTTCTAACATCTTGGTACATTTTAGGCCAAAAATATGTCCTATTTACATGTTCCAATGTCCTGTCATATTGAAAATGTCCTCCAAGACTACCTTGGTATTTTTATTTGATGATGTTTGTCCTCATAGACCCTTGAGGTATACACAATTTTGATCCTTTAAAAATAATCTATCCTACAACAAATAGTCAGCATAATCCACATGAAGTGCATTAGAAAAATCAGAGAAAACCTCATATGCTTCTGAAAAATCTTTATATGTGAAATACTTCTCCTTTAATGTCTCTAAACCCACACTTTTCAATTGGACTTATTTTATTTCCAACACTCTTCTACTAAGGGCATCAACTGCCTTATTTGATATACCCTTGTTATGCTTTATGATGAAGTATAGGCTTGCAAATACTCTACCCACTTGAGATGCTTCTGATTCAACTTGTCATGCTTATTAAGAAAACGTAAGGCATGATTATTTGTATAGACTATAAAATCCTTGGGAAGGAGGTAGTTTCTTCATTTCTTTAGTTAGTGTGCCATAGCATACAACTCTAGATCATATGTGGAATACCTCTATTTAGCTTCATTCAACTTCTTAGAAAAGAAAGCTATAGGATGCTCTTCTTGACTCAAAACTACACCTATCACCAAGTTACTAGCATCACACACAACTATAAATGTTTTGTGGAAATCAGGTAATCTAAGGAAAGGTATGTTAGCTACCCTCTTCTTCAAGCACTCAAAACTTTCATCTACCTTAGGTATCCCTACAAACTTGCATTTTTCTCCTCCTTTAATAGTGTTCAAAATAGGTGTCGTGATATGACTGAAGTTTCTAATGAGCTTCCTATAAAATGATGCCAAGCCATGGAAGTTTCTAACATCTCCAACTGATCTAGGTGTAGGACAAATTAAAATTTCCTCAACCTTAGACATATCCATCTTCAAACAATGTGATGATACTACAAAACCAAGGTAAACCAATTTAGTTTTCATAAATTCACATTTATCTAGATTGATCATCAAATTTTCTTGATGTAACTTGTTCAAGACCATGTCCAAATGCTTCGTGTGCTCCTCCTTAGTTCTACTAAAAATCAAAATATCATCAAGGTAAACAATTACAAATTTGCCAATAAATTATACTAATACCTCATTCATTAACCTCATGAAGGTACTAGATGCATTGGTCAACCCAAATGACATCACCAACCATTGATACAAAACCTCATTGGTCTTAAATGTTTTCTTCCACTCATCTCTAGGTCTAATTGTTATTTGATGATAACCTGACTTCAAGTCAATCTTGGAAAAGTAGAATTCTCCATCCAAATAATCTATCAAATCCTTTATCCTTGCATGGGAAGCCTATACTCTATTTTAATCTTGTTGATGGCTCTAGAATCAGTGGACATCCTCCACTTTCCATCTTTATTAGGAGCTAGTATAGTAGGCACATTACAAGGGCTTAAACTCTTCCTAATTAACCCTTTGTCCATAAATTCTCAAACTTGTTTATCTATCTTTGTATTTTGATTAGGAGTCATTTTGTATGCTACCTTGTCAAGTAATGTCCCTCATGGGTGGAAAACTATTTGGTATCTCAGTGACCACTATATCCTGATATTTATCCAATACTTTTTGCACATCTTTAGGCAATTCTATGACCTTCTCTTTTTTGGGTTCTTCTTTTGGTTTCAGGATTAAGGTATACCCTTCTTGTACTAGTTCAGTCTTAAGCACTTTAAGGAATTCATTCCCACTCAATGACATGACACTAGAAGCTATGGCTTTATCCTCTACCAAATCTAGTAATGGATTCATCTAAAACTTCTTACCTAACTTGCAGATAACATAGGAGTTATTTTTCCCATCATGCATTGCCTTGACATCATACTGTCATGGACATTCTAGGAGAAGATGGAAATCATCCATTGGTAGAACATATGAAAGAACCTTGTCCTTATACACTCCAATTTCAAATTCTACATAGGCATGCTCATCTACAAGCACTTGTTGACCCTTTTAAGCCAAGATACCTTATAGGAAGTAACATGAGGTAATCTTTTCAACTTAAACTTTTCTCCCATTTCAAGAGACACAATATTTTTAGTTGAACCTGAATCTACTATAAAATTTCATACCTTTTCGTGGGATTTGCATGTACTTAAGAATAATTTCTTCCTTTTTGGTGGCTCTTTGAGTTGGGGTACTTTCGACAATGTCCCCAACATCAGGCTTTCTCCCTCTTGGACTGGTCCAACTTTACCCATAGGAGAAGTAACACTACTAGCCTCATCTTCTTGGACAAAGGTGGTTCTTCTCTCCATTGTTTGTGAGGAGTTATTTTCTAGACATCTTCCCATAGTGTGTCCTATCTGACCACAGTGATAGCATCTCAGAGTGAAAGCAATAGTTCCACTTCTACCAAATCCACCAAACCTACATCTTGATGGATTTATACCTCTATAGTCACCTATACTACTTCTTACACTTCTCTCTCCACTTCCTTCTAGTGTCACATTCTCCTTGTTACCACTGTTAGGTTGTCCACTACCAAAGAAACCTCTTCCTCTAAAACCTCTTTGATTCCTACCTCTTGGATTTTGCTCTCCTTTTCTTCTCAACTTTTCTTCTTCTCTCAAGGCTAGTTGGAAACACTTATTCACTGTATAAAGAGCCATAATGATGATTTCATCTTGGGTGTTTGTGCTTAAACCATTCAAATATCTTTCCAATTTCTTAGGTTCACTTTCTTGTTTCTTGGATCTCAAATTCATTCTATGGATCTCTTCAATGTATCCACTGACATCAAGATCTCTTTGTTTGAGTTGTTTTAGCTTCTTGTACATTTGTACTTCATAATCAGTTGGGAGAAATCAGGCTTTGATTGTGACCTTCATTCTTTCTGAAGAATTAATCTTCTTCTTTCCTTGGTGGATTCTCTCTTCTTGCATTGCATTTCACCATATTAATGTTTCTCCTTTCAATCTTTCCTTGGAAACACTCACCTTCTTGTCTTCATCCACTTATTTAAGGTCAAAGTGGCTATTCAATCCATCAATCCAATCTAGTAGTTCCTCAACATTCAAAATTCAATTATATACTGGTAAACTATCAAAATGATCTATGTTTAATGACTTTAGGACATCTAGAAACATCTTGTGTTCCTTACTAGCTTTAATTGGTGGTGGTGTGGAACAAGTTCCTTTTTTTCCTTTGTTATAAACCATTTTCATACTTAGATAATTGGCTATATATAGATATGTAAATGTTTTCATTAATGGCAACTCATGATGTATATTTTTGTAGTAAACCTTAGAAATAAAGGTATGTAGATATTTGGTACTTAGAAAATTCTCTAACTATGAAAATGGTTTACATTAGTGCATTGTTTTATATGTAAAATGTTTCTGACATCATATTATGACTAGTGAGGTTAGATGGAGACAATATACATATTGATGCTAACATGTATAATCTCAAACATTAGTACAAATAGTATAGAAAAATGATAATTAAGATGTATAGGACATCACAATGAAAGGTAAAGGAATTATTTTGTTTACAAAATAATCACTTGACCAATTAGGGTTGACATCCTAGATGTCTACTCTAAGTTAGAAAAGCATATTGTGGTCTTAGCCAACCAAGCAGCAATTTTTGAAATGGCATGGTATTTATGCAAACAATTTCTTGTGAGGTTAAGTGTGCATTTTTTATGTGAAAGTGATATGCAAACTTTTTGTGAAGCAATATATGCTTAGTTTTTTAGAACTTAATTTTGCACAATCCAAGATCAAGCTAAGGTCATAAATCAGATAAGAAGAAGTTACAACATTTATACTTCTATATTTGAGGAACTTAAAGTACAATTACTTGTTTGGGTACTGAGCTCTTTTTGTTATTGAAAGTGCATGTTTTGGAAGTGAGATCATCTTGCATATATGATACTACAATCTCCTAACAGGACTCTATGTACTAAATTTTCTTATTGACTCCTAATGAGGTCCATCCTCTAACAAGGAACATATATATCAATATATCTTTGTGGGCATCATTCCCATCAGAGTTTTCCCTTGGCTAGGGTTTCCCTGGTTAACAAAATATGGTGTTATGAGTTGTCTTTGTGTATGGTTACTTTTACTATTTAGTATTCTTTGTTTACTTTCCTATGCATGGTTCAAAGTAATTAATAATAACCAGTTGGTGACAAAAATTTGTAGAGTAATGATTCACACCCCCCTAGTACTCCCTATTTCTAACAATTGGTATCAAAGTGCAATTTATTAGAAGAGGCTTAATAGCTTGAGTAAGATTCCAATGGATATGGAATAGTTGATGAATAACCTTGAAGAGGCACTTTAAGAAATTGATCTCCTTACTGAAGAAAGAGATAAGCTGAAGGATAGATATGATGGCTCCAAAGTATACATTGGTCAACTAAAGGAAAATATTGAACATCTCAAATTCAAGCCCGAATCTACTAAATCTAAAACTAGTGATGATGAATATTCAAAGTTGAAAACAGAATACAAGATCTTGAAGCATGAATTGAAGATTACTAATCTGAAGTTAAGTTTGAAGAGTGATCCTAACAAAGTTGAATTTGAATTGAAGACTGAAAATTCAGATCTTAGAGTCAATCTACCAAAGTTGACATCTGAGCTTGAAGCATTAAGAGAAGATCATGAAGAACTTCAAAAGTACAACACTATTGTGAAAGGTGAACTAACTCAAAGTAAGGTACAACTTGAAAATCTTTATTCTAGCAGAGAAGAGCTTGATGAATCTATGTCAATACAAAGACCTACCTATGATAAGACTGGTCTTGGTTACCTATTTAATATGTTTGCAAAGAAATCTAAAAGTGGATTAGATCTGAAAGGAAAAGATAAATCTGAAGATAAGATTGAATCTAGTCAATCTTTTGATAAATCCAAAGAAGTTGGACCAAAGAAGGAAATTGAGAAATTGGATGAACCTAAGCAAGTGGAATCTCTTAAGGAAACTAGTTATGAATTTAGAGGTAAGTGTTTTTAATGTAATGAAATAGGTCATAGGAAAAGAAATTGTACAAATAAGACATTTAATCATGTTACAAATTTTTATTGTCATAATTGTCATGGTATGGGTCAAAAAGCAATTGATTGTAAGAAGCCTAAATATAATAATGATAAAAGACAAAAAGATTGAAGTCAGGAATTGAGTTTGACTCAACTAAGTTGAATTAAGCTTGCACCAGAACTCGAAACTCTAGTTAGAGAGAAAACTATGAGTAGCGAGCTTGGGAAAATGTGTATCTAGATGAGTCTAAACTGTGGCTAAGCTTGCTTGGAATTTGGAGCTTTTAGTAACAAATTATGAAGGAAATAAGAGTTACTGTTGTAAACAGAGAAGGTTGATTCTATAACAGTAGATGGAATCTATGTTTTTATAGTGAATTTTGTGAAGAGAAGTTTTCTGAAGCATTTTTATCATGGATTGAAGCTATAGTTATCCTCGGGTAGCATTTGAAGATCGTACATATGATCTTGACCAAATATTTAATTTTGAAAAGTAATTAACAAATTTTTTGAGTTAGGAAAGTACACAATTAATGCAAGTTTAAGTTGGATAAAAGGAGTAGAAAACATAATTATTTCCACATTATGAATCATTTCATAAGGAATTTGTAAAGGCAATTTCAAGCAAAAGACTACTTCGGAAAAAAGGTATTTTTATTTCTCGTGTAGAATTTGTTGGATAAATTTCTATTTAGTGTAATTATGGATATGTTAGTAGTTCATAATTTTGAGAATGTTGATAGACCCAAAGTGAAGGTTGTTCATGTGAAAACTGTAGAGAAAAACCCTAATTTGGCTTTATCTATTACTCCGAACAATGTAGTATATATGGAAGCTATAGGAAGCTACCTGTCTAGAAAATTTGAGACTATTAGAAGTGCATTCATGAAAAAGGAAATGGAAATTATTTTCAATTATGATAGGATTGTAAAGTCTATCTATGAGCATCTGAAGTATTTAAACTTAATTAGATATTACTTTTACCGTGAACTTGATACCGAAGAGTGGACTCAAATTATATTAAGAAGAATTCACAATGGAAAGATTTGGATGGGAGAAGATGTAGCTGATATTTTTGCCAATCTTATACATGAGGTTACTGGTCTTAGTAAGCAAGGTCATGTACCCATTGAAGATAAACTAGTTAAGAAGAGGGTGGAACTTTGCACCAAAGTTGTTTATAATGGTAAGGCAATGGTGATCAGCACCATCCGAAAACATGAGTGAGATTCTTGAGTACAATCATTGCATATTCTATTTGTGCAAGTTCCAAAAGTAACGAGTCATCAACAGGTTTCATTTATGTAGCTTGTAAGATTTGTGTTGAGAAAGAACAAGTGAATTTGAGTGAGATTATGAGAGTGCAACTCCTTGAGAATTTGGAAAGGATTAAGAGGACTAAGAATGGTGTATTTAGATTCTAGTCTCTAATTAATCACATTTTCCTTCATGTACTTAATAAATTTCCATTTCTATCAATTACTGATATTATGAGCAGTGAAAGATGCACTATAGATAAGATAATAGATGTGTGCAGAAGGCATCCTGTAGAGAAAATCTTGGACAATGGAAATCTAATTATGAGGATATTTCAAAATGAGATGAAACAAATATTTAGAATTTCCCCTGCAATTTTTGATAGATTTAAGAATGATATATTTTTTATGGTGGATATATATCTAACCTATATTGAAGTAGTAGAACCAAGGGAAACATTTCTTGAGTCCAAACAGATGAGATAAGATCTCTCAAGATGGAACATGAATCACAGGCCATAATGTTATGTGAAATCACTAAACAAAAGAAAAGAGTAGTTGAAGATAAAGCTATGATGGAAAATGACAAAAGGAATCTTGCAAACAGACTTGAAGAAAAATGTATTGAATCAACAAGGGTCTCAAACATGCAGATAGATACACTTGCCCAAATGATGAACCTTCATCATGAAATTAATATGAAAGACATTGAGATCTCTACACTAAAGATGCAGAATGAACAATTGCAAAATGACTTAAGAAGAGAAAAAGAAATTTAAGAAAGCTTCAACAAACCCAATGAAGCCATCAAGTATTTTGAGCAATTACTGAAATCCCCAAGATCAATCCATGATACATCAGGACTTGGATACAACAACACTGAAGTTGGAGAATCATCAAAGATTGCTGAACAAAGAAGCGACAAAGATAAAAATGTCAAACTTACATGTCATTTTTGTGGAAAGAAAGGACATACATCTAATGTATGTAGAAGCAAGAATGCCCATCAGCATGATAAGAATGTAAACTATTGTCATAAGTGCAAGAAGCAAGGTCATCAAGCATATGAATGTAGAACCAAGATTATTAAGACATCAAGATTTGAGGGTCACTGTCATAATTGCAAGAAATATGGACATAGAGCTTTTGAATGCAGATCAAAGCCTATGTGGACATTAAATCAATCAACAAAAGTATCAAACCATGAATTTTGGGATTATAACACCAGGTACAGTTGTCACTATTGTCAAGAATATGGACATATACCCCAAAATTGCATAAGAACACATTTTAGGGGAAACTATAAAAGATGGTTGAGTCAAACCACATGTTTTAGTTGCTTAAAAACTGGTCATATCAGCAGGAATTGCCCAACAAGGTCAAAGGCACCTAGTTCTATGTTCAACAATGGAAAGGCAAAGATAGATGTTGAAAAAATCAAAAGTGAGATGAATAAGACATGGAAGAAGAAAAATGAGTGTAGCACATCAGGTGTAGAGATCACTTCACCTAGCAGGTCAAGTGATCACACTTCATCAAATTAAGCAAGAATGGGTGTGTGGGATTGATAATCTAAGTCACATCATACATTAGTCCCAAAAGATAGAAGAATTGCAAAGAAGAAATCAGCATAAGCAAAGATGCAAAACTAAGAATCTTGCAAAATTTGCCAAAATTGTCTTCAGATGCCGAGTTGCTAACAACGACCGAGTTGATAGATGATCCCAAGCTGTGAAATATCAATAGGAGCCGAGTGAAGTCAAAATCCTTTAGGAGCCGAGTAGACAGTTCTCAGCGCACTAAGCATTAATTACTCTATTTTAAAAGAGTACATAATTCAATTTTTGATCATTTCTTACCATCCAAACATGAAGCAAAGATGAGAAGAGCATAGAAGATCAAGGTCAGCTTAGAAGCCATTTGTGAAGATTTCCATAGCAATTCAGCACGAGTCTCATCGATTTGAGGTATTTTTAGTTAAGTGTCGAGCTACATAGTGTTTATAAACTTGTTTAAACTGTAAACCCTAGTTTGGAAAACAATGGCATCTGGGTTTGGAACCACTAAGAGCAAAGAGAGTCATGAGATACAGTTGGTCAGTAATGAAGTTAAGCAACCAGAATTCAAGCCCATCCCAGAAATCACATATAAGAAGAATCCTACAAGTGCATTATCAGTTATTCCTGATAAAGTTGTTATGGTCCAAGATGTCCGTAGATGCTATAACTGCAAAATTGGAGCCATAGGAGATTTATAAATTTACAATGCATATGACAAGTTATGTGAGAACAACATACTGAAAGATGAGTTCTCAATAGTCGAGAGAAATGGATTAACCAAAACACTAGAATTTTTTACTGTTTTCAAAGTTGAATGGGTGCGTATAGTTTTGAGCAGAATACATGATGGAGCCTTTTGGTTAGAAACATGGCCAGTAAAATTCTACAAGAAAACTATTCATAGGGTTACTAGTATTCCAATCCTAGATCGACCAAAGACCCTGCGTAGTGATAAAAGAGAAATAATAGAGAGAAACACGGGTGCTAAATGGAATAATAGGGGATTGACTATAGATACAATCATAGAATCCCTACTGGATTTTTCTGTGAGAATCATCTCACACAAATTCTATCAGTCAAGCAGGTTAAACAGTGTGCCTTGTATAGCAGTTGATGTGGCATACAAATTGATCAAAAAGGATCATACTTATGATCTAGTAGAGCTCATGTTTCAATAGATTAATGAGAATCTGAGAGCTATAAGGAAGAGCAAGGGAGCTCAGTGCAAATTTGGATTTGTTTTAGTGTGCATGTTTTTCTATCTGATGAAAGAATTTCCTTCTATAGGTAAGGTGAGATGGAATCCAGAAAAAACAATTGTTGAACAAATCAATGGATATATTGAACAAATGGGTGATAATTTTGATGCCCAAATGACTAGTTACTTTGAGGACTTCAAACAATCCATGAAACAAAGAATGAGAATTCCAGTTTCATTGACTGACAAATATGAAAATGACATTTGTTTTCTTGTAGATATTGATTATACCTATATACAAGCAGTCATACCTAGAGTAAGATGGCTTAGGCCACTAGGATATGAACTTGACATTGATCAAGCCTCTGCAATAATAATAGCCCTCCTTGCAGAAGAAGTTGATAAGAATGAAAAAGCCTTTGGAACCTATGATGTGGTAAAATCAAGGGTGATAATAGATTTAAAAATTGCCTCTGCAGTAAAGAAGAAAGAAAAATTGGTAAGGAAACTTAAACGAAAATTTGGTGTTGGAGAAGAAGGAACAACAAAAGAGAAAGAAGAAGACATTGAAGATGAGGAAGATGAATCTCAAGGTCTGACTCAAGGGTTAGGAGAAGATGAAGAGGAAAGTGCTGAAGAAGCTGAGGAAGCACAAGGTGAAAATAAGATCACAAAAAGAAAGGCCACAACTCCTCCTGATCCTCAACCCAAGGGAAAGAAAGTAGCTGCTCCAGCACCAAAGAGACCTACTACAAGGGTTGCAACACAAAAAGCCCAAGAGGAGGCAAGAGAGAAGAAGAAAACTTCAAAGAAGGCTGATACTGAGCCAAAGAAGAAAATAAAATTTGTTACCCAGCCTGAAACAAATGAGGAAAAGACTGAGTTCGAGGACAACAACCAATTTCAAGTGGTAAGGAACAAACCTCAAACTACTATTGATAAATTATGTTCAAAGATTAAGAATAATGATTTGAAAGGTTTAAAGAATCTAACTTTTTCTAAGCTCACCAAAGAAGAACAAAATAAATTAGAGGAATCAGTGTATGCTATGATGGCTGAGTATAAGCACACACCTCTAGAATAAGATGAATCAATGCCTAAAGATTTGTACAAAATTGTAGAGGATAAAGGGCATTTTTGTTTACAAATGGAAAGGGAGATAAGGGAATCAACATTAGCTAGATTGTTGCCTGATTTGACTAAGGATCAAGTAACAAATGCAGTCAAGAGGCATAACAATAGATTCACTCCCAAACATAGAGGTTTCAGCATTTTACAGAACAAAATTGAGGAGGTAGTTACAAAATCCACAAGATTGTGGAGGATAGTTTACAAGAAAATAGAAGATGTATATAATGAAGAATATAAGGCAGAAGCAATGTAAAGATAAAGGAGAAGAAGGCATCAGGGATCAAAGAAAAAGAAAAGGAACAAGTGGAGAAGAAAAGGAAGATGAAAATGCACATATACAGAGGAGAAAGAGGAAGAGAAAGATACAGTTGTGCAACAAGATCAAAGTGTGCAAGACACACAGGTATCCCCTCCTAGTCCTCCTCATGCCACCATCACACCTGCAGAGATTATCAAAATCAAGGATGTTACTGACACTTCAAGTCCAAAAATCAATCCATTAACTGCAAAAGATATAGAAATCCTTGGCCAATCAAAACTAGTAGCAAAATTATGTTTAAATCCTGTATTGGTCAGTGTTGATGAATTGTAGAATCTAGTAGTCAAAACAAAGGTAGTCAAGGTGAAAACACAAAAACCACCTTCCATCATACAACCTACTGGTATTCTATTCATTCCTCCACCACCTCCACCAAGTGTAGTCAGTGACACACTTCAAATGCCAAGTATAGCAGCAGGGGAAACTAAAGAAACAACTAAATAGCCAGCAAGTTCAACCCCACCTAGTGATCATCAAAAGGATATACAAGCTGAAGAAAAAGAAAAGACAAGCAAGAAAGAGGAGTTTGCAATACAAACGTTGGTTGCATTACCCAAATCTAGTACTCCAACACAGACTCTTCAGTAGCCAAGCACCGATAGGTTACAATTACAAATCAGGACACCAAGCTCCAGCTCATCAAAGGTAGCTAGGAAACTTCACTATGGAATTCCTAAGCTTGATGAAGAAATAAAAATTCCATATTATGAATCCAACACTCTCACTGAAGAGAAGATCAATGAAATTCAGAGTGCATTGGACAGAAGAAGGAGACAAGAAGCACTAAGAAGAAAACACAAGAACAAGCTTACCTTGAATGAAATGAAAGACATATTCACCGAAGCATTCTACTTACAGTCTCTAGATGAGTCAAAACCAATTGTAGAACAACTATCTGATATAGTTAATCAGGTGAGTAGTGAAGACCAGGAAACAAACACCAAATTACTGGAATGGTCAGAAAGAAAATTCCAAGGCAAGGTAAACAAGAAAATATCCGGTGATATAGCACTATCACAAGTAGAGCTAGCTAAGAAAATAGAAAAAGTCAAAATTGTACTTGGAAACATATTTTCCCTGTACAAAAAGTTGTGTGACTTTTCCACATTTACACAGGATACTAGCTAGAAGATACTGAGCTTGGAGAAAAATTTGAAGATTTCTAGCATGCAACTCCCCACAAATCCAGCTCAGAGTGAGAAGCATTTTGCCCAATCGCTTCACACACAAAGAGAGTTAGTTGTCTTAGCAGCAGAGGAGGCAACCACAAAAGCCAAATTGATACAAATTTAATCCTCTATCACTCCTCATTTGGAATTACTTCACATGGAGCAGATAAATGCAGAGACAATCCACAAGAAAGACCTCAATATTTCTACAACTAATGGACTTGTACACCTAGCAGCAGAGATTTCCATCTAGCATAAGTCATTGGATGTTGCACTAGCAAATTGGGATGCAGCTCTGAAGGTACTCCTTGAAGTAAATAGTACATTTTTGGCCAAGTATGGCATTTCTTTATAAGACCTTTGACATAAGTGTCAAAAAGGGGGAGAATAAGTATGAAGTGAGAGTTAAGTACAGAATGAAAGGGTAAGTATGATGAAAGGGGGAGATGGAATTTTTTTGACAAATCTTGTATTAGATATTAGTTAGAATGCAGAAACAAGATAGAAGTCACAAAGAGTATAAGGCATAATCAACTCACAGGGAGTCATAAGGTATATTGTTATTTGTTTCAATTTTATTTTTTTGAAGCGAATAATAGTCCATGCATGAAACAATGCCAAGATCACAGGATCTTAGTTAAGTGTTTTTGCCACTCATGTCAAAGGGGGAGATTGTTGGTCTAAAGAATAATTTTGACAGCTGAGTGTCAATACACTTAAACCATTTTTTACTATAAGTGCCAAGTTATTCAAGTGCCAATTCATTCGAGTGCCGAGCAATATCAAGTGCCGAGTTATTCAAGTGTTGAGTCATTCAAGTGCCGAGTAATATCAAGTACCAAGTCATTCAAGTGCCGAGTAATATCAAGTGCCGAGTTATTCAAGTGCCGAGTAATATCAAGTGCCGAGTTATTCAAGTGCCGAGTAATAACAAGTGCCGAGTTATTCAAGTGCTAAGTAACATAAGCTGCCGAGTGATACAGTTTTGCTTAGGTGCCGAGCTATCCAGGAAACAACATGTGTCGAGCATCAGTAATGCTTCAAGAACCGAGTAACTCAAGATATCAGCATAAGAGTTTGTAATTGCACAAACTATGATGTAAACCATTTTTGTAGCCAACATAAGGTAAATCTCGAATGATCCAGAGATAAGAACGAATCTTTTACATTTCCTATGCAATTTGCATGCAGCCAGTTGGAAAATTGAAAAGGCAAGCAACCAATCAACAAATAGGGAAGTATTGAGCAAGAAATTGAGATTCAATATGGATCGTAGATCCATATCTAACCCTAAATCCTCAAATGTCTTTATAAGGAAGATGAAATTTCATTGTAAAGAGATGCAAGCAGATATACAAGGGTGTATAAGGAAATCTATTTTTAGAACAAGGGTTATCAGATCACAAAGGATCAAGATCAGAGAAAGCAGAACAAGTGCCTGCATTCAGCAATCAAGGATTGCAAACTATTAGGTTTATAATACCTAATACTCTCTTACCATTGTATTAGAAAGGAAATCCTATGTAGATAGGTTGACTTAACAGCTATTTGTAGATCCCTATCAAAAGGTGATTAAATCCTTTAACAGGGTGACACTTCATGTTAAGTGTTTGTAAATCCTTTAACCAGGTCACTATTGGCACAGTGTAAAGCCTTTAACAGGGTAGACCATCAGAAGTGGTTGAATCATATTACTGCAGTGAATTTTGTGTGTATGATCCCCACCCCAGTTTTACCTTCTTATTTTTGGAGGGTTTCTGGGTTCCCAAATTCTAGTGTTATGTGTTGTTGATGCATGTTTTAGTTTCATAGTTTCATAATGTATTTACATGCATGCAATTTACTTTCAGATAAAAGTTTTATTGTATAAAGTATAATACTTTTGATTCACCCCCTCCCCCCCTCTCATTAGTATTCTTTCCATATTTGAATATTCCAACAATTGGTATCAGGGCGGATTAGGTTCTCACAACAAAAAGCCTAATAGCTTGGAGGCAAAGATCTAAAGATGGAAGCTTTCAAACTTGGAAAGATCATTGAAAATCAGGAGATAGATGTGCAATTTGCTCTACATAGCTTGGAGGAATCTAGAGATAAGTTGAGAAACTCATTGAAAAGAAGGAAGGATTTGGCCATAGCCGAAAATGAGATAAACTACAAGGAGATTGATAATACAAATATATTTTCCAATGGAAATACTAAAGAGTTTGATGCAGCAATTGTAGAATTGATGGAGAAAAACAAAGGCCAAATAGATGAGATAAGAGCTCTCAAGATGGAACATGAATCACAGGCCATAATGTTATGTGAAATCACTAAACAAAAGAAAAGAGTAGTTGAAGATAAAGCTATGATGGAAAATGACAAAAGGAATCTTGTAAACAGACTTGAAGAAAAATGTACTAAATCAACAAGGATCTCAAACATGCAGATGGATACACTTGCCCAAATGATGAACCTTCATCATGAACTTAATGTGAAAGACATTGAGATCTCTACACTAAAGATGCAAAATGAACAATTGCAAAATGACTTAAGAAGAGAAAAGGAAATTTCAGAAAGCTTCAACAAACCCAATGAAGCCATCAAGTATTTTGAGCAATTACTGAAATCCCCAAGATCAATCCATGATACAGCAGGACTTGGATACAACAGCACTGAAGTTGGAGAATCATCAAAGAGTGATGAACAAAGAAGCGACAAAGATAAAAATGTCAAACTTACATGTCATTTCTGTGGAAAGAAAGGACATACATCTAATGTATGTAGAAGCAAGAATGCCCATCAACATGATAAGAATGTAAACTATTGTCATAAGTGCAAGAAGCAAGGTCATCAAGCATATGAATGTAGAACCAAGATTATTAAGACATCAAGATTTCAGGGTCACTATCATAATTGCAAGAAATATGGACATAGAGCTTTTGAATGCAGATCAAAGCCTATGTGGACATCAAATCAATCAGCAAAGGTATCAAACCATGAATTTTGGGATTACAACACCAGGTACAGTTGTCACTATTGTCAAGAATATGGACATATACCCCAAAATTGCATAAGAACACATTTTAGAGGAAACTATAAAAGATGGTTGAGTCAAACCACATGTTTTAGTTGCTTAAAAACTGGTCATATCAAGAGGAATTGCCCAACAAGGTCAAAGGCACCTAGTTCTATGTTCAACAATGGAAAGGCAAAGATAGATGTTGAAAACATCAAAAGTGAGATGAATAAGAAATGGAAGAAGAAAAATGAGTGTAGCACATCAAGTGTAGAGATCACTTCACCTAGCAGGTCAAGTGATCACACTTCTTCAAATTAAGCAAGAATGGGTGTGTGGGATTGATAAACTAAGTCACATCATACATCAGTCCGAAAACATAGAAGAATTGCAAAGAAGAAATCAGCATAAGCAAAGATGCAAAACTAAGAGTCTTGTAAAATCAACCAAAATTGTCTTCAGATGCTGAGTTGCTAACAGCGACCGAGTTGATAGATGATATCGAGCTGTGAAATATCAATAGGAGCCGAGTGAAGTCAAAATCCTTCAGGAGCCGAGTAGATAGTTGTCAGTGCACTAAGAATTAATTACTCTATTTTAAAAGAGTACATAATCCAATTTTTGATCATTTCTTACCATCCAAACACGAAGCAAAGACGAGAAGAGCGCAGAAGATCAAGGTCAGCTTAGAATCCATTTGTGAAGATTTCCACAGCAATTCAGCACGAGTCTCATCAATTTGAGGTATTTTTACTTAAGTGCCGAGCTACGTAGTGTTTATAAACTTGTTTAAACTGTAAACCCTAGTTTGGAAAACAATGGCATCTGGGTCTGGAACCACTAAGAGCAAAGAGATTCATGAGATACAGTTGGTCAGTAATGAAGTTAAGCAACCAAAATTCAAGCCCATCCCAGAAGTTGCATATAAGAAGGATCCTACAGGTGCATTATCAGTTATTCCTGATAAAGTTGTTATGGTCCAAGATGTCCGTAGATGTTATAACTACAAAATTGGAGCCATAGGAGATTTAGAAATTTACAATGCATATGACAAGTTATGTGAGAACAACATACTGAAGGATTATTTCTCAATAGTCGAGAGAAAAGGATTAACCAAAACCCTAGAATTTTTGACTATTTTCAAAGTTGAATGGGTGCATATAGTTTTGAGCAGAATACATGATGGAGCCTTTTGGTTAGAAACAGGGCCAGTGAAATTCTCCAAGAAAACTATTCATAAGGTTACTGGTATTCCAACCCTAGATCGGCCAAAGACCCTGCGTAGTGATAAAAGAGAAATAATAGAGAGAACCACAGGTGCTAAATGGAATAATAGGGGAATGACTATAGATACAATCATAGAACCCCTACTAGATTTTTCTGTGAGAATCATCACACACAAATTCTATCAATCAAGCAGGTTAAACAGTGTGCCTTGTATAGCAGTTGATGTTGCATACAAATTGATCAAAAAAGATCATACTTATGATCTAGCATAGCTCATGTTTCAACAGATTAATGAGAATCTGGGACCTATAAGGAAGAGCAAGGGAGCTCAGTGCAAATTTGGATCCATTTTAGTGTGCATGTTTTTCTATTTGATGAAAGAATTTACTTCTGTAGGTAAGGTGAGATGGAGTCCAGAGAAAACAATTGTTGAATAAATCAATGGATATATTGAACAAATGGGTGATAATTTTGGTGCCCAAATGACTAGTTACTTTGAGGACTTCAAACAATCCATGAAACAAAGAATGAGAATTCCAGTTTCATTGACTGACAAATATGAAAAGGACATTTGTTTTCTTGTAGATATTGATTATACCTATATACAAGCAGTCATACCTAGAGTAAGAAGGCTTAGGCCACTAGGATATGAACTTGACATTGATCAAGCCTCTGCAGCAATAATAGCCCTCCTTGCAGAAGAAGTTGATAATAATGCAAAAGCCTTTGGAACCTATGATGTGGTAAAATCAAGGGTGATAACAGATTTGAAAACTTCCTCTACAGTAAATAAGAATGAAAAATTGGTAAGGAAAATTAAACGAAAATTTGGTGTTGGAGAAGAAGGAACAGCAGAAGAGAAAGAAGAAGACAATGAAGATGAGGAAGATGAACCTCAAGGTCTGACTCAAGGGTTAGGAGAAGATGAAGAGAAAAGCGCTGAAGAAGATGAGGAAGCACAAGTTCAAAATAAGATCAAAAAAAGAAAGGCCACAACTCCTCTTGCTCCTCAACCCAAGGGAAAGAAAGTAGCCGCTCTAGCACCAAAGAGACCTACTACAAGGGTTGCAACACAAAAAGCCCAAGAGGAGGCAAGAGAGAAGAAGAAAACTTCAAAGAAGACTGCTACAGAGCCAAAGAAGAAAAGAAAATTTGTTACCCAACTTGAAACAGATGAGGAAAAGACTGAGTCGGAGGACAACAACCAATTTCAAGTGGTAAGACACAAACCTCAAACTACTATTGATAAATTATGTTCAAAGATTAAGAATAATGATTTGAAAGGTTTAAAGAATCTAACTTTTTCTAAGCTCACCAAAGAAGAACAAAATAAATTAGAGGAATCAGTGTATGCTATGATGGCTGAGTATAAGCACACACCTCTAGAATTAGATGAATCAATGCCTAAAGATTTGTACAAAATTGTAGAGGATGAATGGCATTTTTGTTTACAAATGGAAAGGGAGATAAGGGAATCAACATTAGCTAGACTGTTGCCTGATTTGACTAAGGATCAAGTAACAAATGCAGTCAAGAGGCATAACAATAGATTCACTCCCAAACATAGAGCTTTCAGCATTTTACAGAACAAAATTGAGGAGGTAGTAACAAAATCCACAAGATTGTGGAAGATAGTTTACAAGAAAATAGAAGATGTGTATAATGAAGAATATAAGGCAGAAGCAAGTGTTCAGATAAATGAGAAGAAGGCATCAGGGATCAAATAAAAAGAAAAGGAACAAGTGGAGAAGAAGGTTGGAGAAGAAAAGGAAGATGAAAAGGTACATACAGAGGAGAAAGAGGAAGAGAAAGATACAGTTGTGCAACAAGATCAAAGTGTACAAGACACATAGGTATCCCCTCCTAGTCCTCCTCATGAGACCATCACACCTGCAAAGATTATCAAAATCAAGGATGTTACAGACACTTCAAGTCCAAACATCAATCCATTAATTGTAGAAGATTTAGAAATCCTTGACCAATCAACACTAGTAGCAAAATTATGTTCAAATCCTATATTGGTCAGTGTTGATGAATTGTAGAATCCAATAGTCAAAACAAAGGCAGTCAAGGTGAAAACACAAAAACCACCTTCCATCATACAACCTACTAGTATTCTATTCCTTCCTCCACCACCTCCACCAAGTGTAGTCAGTGACACACTTCAAATGCCAAGTATAGCAGTAGGGGAAACTAAAGAAACAACTGAACAGCCAGCAAGTTCAACCCCACCTAGTGATCATTAAAAGGTTATGCAAGCTGAAGAAAAAGAAGAGACAAGCAAGAAAGAGGAGTCTGCAATACAAACATTGGTTGCATTACCCAAATCTGGTACTCCAACACAGACTCTTCAGCAACCGAGCACCGATAGGTTACAATTACAAATCAGGACACCAAGCTCCAGCTCATCAAAGGTAGCCAGGAAACTTCACTATGGAATTCCTGAGCTTGATGAAGAAATAAAAATTCCATATTATGAATCCAACACTCTCACTAAAGAGAAGATCAATGAAATTCAGAGTGCATTGGACAGAAGAAGGAGACAAGAAGCACTAAGAAGAGAACACAAGCACAAGCTTACCTTGAATGAAATCAAAGACATATTCACCGAAGCTTTCTGCTTACAGTCTCTAGATGAGTCAAAACCAATTGTAGAAAAACTATCTGATATAGTTGACCAGGTGAGTAGTGAAGACCAGGAAAAAAACACCAAATTATTGGAATGGTTAGAAAGAAAATTCCAAGGCAAGGTAAACAAGAAAATATTCAGTGATATAGCACTATCACAAGTAGAGCTGGCTAAGAAAATAGAAAAAGTCAAAATTGTACTTGGAAACATATTTTCCCTATACAACAAGTTGTGTGACTTTTCCACATTCACATAGGATACTAGCCAGAAGATACTGAGCTTGGAGAAAAATTTGAAGATTTCTAGCATGCAACTCCCCACAAATCCAACTCAGAGTGAGAAGCATTTTGCCCAATCGCTTCACACACAAAGAGAGTTAGATGTCTTAGGAGCAGAGGAGGCAACCACAAAAGCCAAATTGATACAAATTCAATCCTCTATCACTCCTCATTTGGAATTACTTCACATGGAGCAGATGAATGCAGAGACAGTCCACAAGAAAGACCCCAATCTTTCTACAACTGATGGACTTGTACACCTAGCAGCAGAGATTTCCATCCAGCATAAGTCATTGGATGTTGCACTAGCAAATTGGGATGCAGCTCTGAAGGTACTCCTTGAAGTAAATATTACATTTTTGGCCAAGTATGGCATTTCTTTATAAGACCTTTGACATAAGTGTCAAAAAGGGGGAGAATAAGTATGAAGTGAGAGTTAAGTACATAATGAAAGGGTAAGTATGATGAAAGGGGGAGATAGAATTTTTTTGACAAATCTTGTATAACATATTAGTCATAATGCAGAAACATGATAGAAGTCACAAAGAGTATAAGGCATAATCAACTCACAGGGAGTCATAAGGTATATTGTTATTTGTTTCAAAAATTTTTTTTTGAAGCGAATAAGAGGATGCATGAAACAATGCCAAGATCACAGGATCTTAGTTAAGTGTTTTTGCCACTCATGTCAAAGGGGGAGATTATTGGTCTAAAGAATAATTTTGACAGCTAAGTGTCAATACACTTAACCATTTTTCACTATAAGTGTCGAGTTATTCAAGTGCCGAGTCATTCAAGTGCTGACTAATATCAAGCGCCAAGTTATTCAAGTGCCGAGACATTCAAGTGCCGAGTAATATCAAGTGCCGAGTCATTCAAGTGCCGAGTAATATCAAGTGCTGAGTTATTCAAGTGCCGAGTAATATCAAGTGCCAAGTTATTCAAGTGTCGAGTAATATCCAGTGCCGAGTAACATAAGTTGTCGAGTGATATAGTTTTTTTTAGATGCTGAGCTATCCAGGAAACAACATGTGTCGAGCATCAATAATGCTTTAGGAGCCGAGTAACTCAAGATATCAGCATAAGAGTTTGTAATTGCACAAACTATGATGTAAACTATTTTTGTAGCTGACATAAGGTAAATCTCAAATGATCCAGAGATAAGAATGAATCTTTTACATTTCCTATGCAATCTGCATGTAGCCAATTGGAAAATTGAAAAGGCATGCAACCAATCAGCAAAAAGGGAAGTACTGGGCAGGAAATTGAGATTCAATGTGGATCGTAGATCCATATCTAACCCTAAATCCTCAAATGTCTTTATAAGGAAGACGGAATTTCATTGTAAAGAGATGCGAGTGGATATACAAGGGTGTATAAGGAAATCTATTTTTAGAACAAGGGTTATCAGATCAGAAAGGATCAAGATCAGAGAAAGCAGAACAAGTGCCTGCATTCAGCAATCAAGGATTGCAAACTATCAGGTTTATAATACCTAATAATCTCTTACCATTGTATTAGAAAGGAAATCCTATGTAGATAGGTTGGGTTAACAGCTATTTGTAGATCCTTATCAAAAGGTGATTAAATCTTTTAACAGGGTGACACTTCATGTTAAGTGTTTGTAAATCCTTTAACCAGGTCACTATTGACGCAGTGTAAAGCCTTTAACAGGGTAGAGCATCAGAAGTGGTTGAATCATATTATCGTAGTGAATTTTGTGGGTATCATCCCCACCCCAATTTTACCTTCTTATTTTTGGAGGGTTTCTGGGTTACCAAATTCCAGTGTTATGTGTTGTTGATGCATGTTTTAGTTTCATATTTTCATAATGTATTTACATGCATGCAATTTACTTTTAGATAAAAGTTTTATTGTATAAAGTATAATACTTCTGATTCACCCCCCGCCCCCCTCTCATCAGTATCCTTTCCATATTTGAATATTTCAACACAAATGAGTTCACCAACCTTTCAAACATTTCCGCTAAGGTCTATAGGCTTAACCTATCTAGGTTTAATTTCCTTAGAGTTTATTACAAAAAAAAGTTGATGATTTCACTAACTAGACCCCTTGTTTACCTTGTGCTCATGCACTAGACATTAATAGACAACAATAGTTAAAGATATCAACAATATCCCCCTTTATATTAGTGAGAAAAAAATTTGACATGATTGTTAGAGAAAAGTTGCCATTACACCAAAAGACCAATCTATCAATGCCCAATGCAACCACCCAACTTATAGTACATAGGAGGTGGTTAATCTCTTGTCACGAATCCTAAGGGAAGCACTGATAAAATTTTGAACAATCTCGCCCGTAGCATTACTCGAGGGTCTAAAGATTTGAACCTATGACCAAGATCTGATACCATGTAGAAGTTGATGAAAGCGAACTTCACAGCTCGCTAAGATCACCTACATGCAAATAACCTACTGAAGGGAAACCAAAGAAGGAACAAGAGCTTGAAGCAACAAAGAGAGAAATTATATTGCAACAATGTGAAAATGAAATTTCTATACAAAAAATGCAAAGGGAGAGCCTGTTTATAAAGGCCTCTAGGAAGCTTGTAGAACAAGCTTAGAAAGTGCTAGAAAGTGCTAGGAGATAGGAATGAAAACTAAGCATACATCCACAAAAGGTGGGATATCCTCAATCAAGGTGAGAGGATAAGTATGACTTAGATAGGAACAAACTTCCGTGTTGTCAACAACTCCTAGTCTACAACTAATAAATAAATGCATTAACCTATGTAAACTTAAGTGGGTTTTGTGTGGACTACAAGTAAACACATCGCCATTTTTGGAGTATACATCTCACTACTTCCTAGTTGTGGGCTAGAATCCAAAGAATAGTGTGAGTAAATTGGTGGAGCTCATGGTGATCTACGTGGTGGAACTCATAGCTCTCGACAGAGGGTTGGTTCAATACTCAAGGAAAGTAATACCATTCTAAATTTCTCCAAGGGAGAAGTCACTCTTTAGTTTAAATGATTTTTTATATCTAATGTTTACAATCTCTAGTTTTTGGCATGTACTTCTTGTATATCTAGTCAAAGTTGGCCTTGGCCTATGAATTGTGTATGTTGTATGTGGTAGTTGTTATCACACTTTTGTCTCTTTGTGATATTTTCATATCTAGGTGGGTGTTATGTGTGTTGGTGTTGTAGTTTGGTCTAGTCTTTTCATGGAAGTGAAGATGCAATCATTCTACTTACGCTTTTTTCTATATTAATATAAAGATATTTTGTTACCGATAAAAAAATCCATACCTTGTTGATGATTAAGGAATTTTGAATGGTATTGATTCACCCTAACTAGTATATTACTTCTCATCACTTAATAATTTTATCTCTTTTCTTTATAGACTTACCATATGTGTATATATCTTGAAGGATTTTAAGATATAATATTTTTCCTTGCACATTTCATGAATATATGTAATTATGTTAGAATACATAATCTAAAATGAAAGAATGTAGAGAAATATATATTTTATAATTATAGAACATAAGTAAAGGAGATTTTTTTTTAAATGTAAAAATATTTGTAAAAGGTGAAAAAATATAGTAAATAAAATGTCTCCATGATTGAATAAGTCAAAGATGGAAAACAAATAAGTAAAAATAAAGATTACAATAAACTAAATCATATAAGATAAAGTAGTTGTACATTTTAATCTTTTGCATTTCCTAATCCTAAATGTTAATTTTATATTTCTATGGTCAAAACATAATACATTGTGTCATATTTTGTTTATTGTGACAATATGTTAGTTGTTGATAGTAGTAAGTTGATTTTTAGTAATATGTTAGTTTGGAAGTATTTTATACTAAGAAAGGGTGTTTCTTAATGCTATGGCAGTGACTTCTTCCTAGACTTTTACCTAATCTTCTTTTGTTTGGCTTCTTTTCTATTTGTTATAAAACATTGTGTGACATCAAAACTTATCTTGTTGAGGTACCCAAAAGTACCATACAAAAATAGACCAATAGTTGTGAGCTAAGTTAGCAACACATAACTTATTATTTTCTAGATTTAAGAAATACTTTTCATTCAATTCTGATGCTTATATAATTATATTACATTTAATGTACAAGAATATTTTTTTATGAAACTATATGAAATTTGTTTCTAAATGAACATGTCATAACTCATCTACCTCTAATCAAGATTTAATTATGAATGCTCATAATTACAAGTTTAAAATTACAATTGTTAATTTTATATAAGTCACCTCCACTCTGCCTCCTTATCAAGCTTTGGTACTTTTGTCATGATGTATATTACCCAGTTTCTTAAGTGGGCTCTATTTTTTAGTTTTCCTGTTAGCTACTAGGTGGTTTTTATTTCTATTGATATGAACTCTCAACTTCAGTTTCAAAGGCATGTTCAGTTGGTTCTTTGGTTTGAGGACTAGTTCATGTTGTTATACATTATGCACAGAACTCTTATTGAGGTGCATATATCATCTATTGAGATGGTGATATATTGCATGGATGTTGTTGATAGTAGGCTAAACAATACTCCTCATTTGTTCAATGCCAAGATGGTGGACAAGTTTCAAAAGAGGGTTTTTGTGGGGTGTATTTTCCTTCTCATTATCCCTATTTAGGTGGGCTTCCTTGTTCTTAAGTGGGAAGGAAGCTATAGTGGGAGTGTTGCCTCTTCTAATCTTCGTTTGTGGATTTGAAGTGTTCCTCCAAAGTAGATGTGGAGTTCATTGGTTGAGTCCTCTACAATCTTGACTATGGGATTGACTTCCATAGAGGTGGAGTTGATTTTGGTTTTTTGGTGGTGGTAGTTAGTTTTATTAAATGGGATAACACCTAGGTGGCCACTAGACAATGTTAATGTTTGAGAGTTTCTCTCCCTCAACATTAGATTCAAGATCTTCCCTCCCGCTATTGCTATAGAGGAGGACCCCTTCGCTATAGAGGTAGGAAGGGAGTTTGTGGGGGGACTAAAGATTTTTGAGATAGCTGACTTGAACTAGTGGTTCTATTGGTTGTGGACCTATAGCCATAAGGGTGAAAGAAGAAAAGGCTACTTGTTGCCTATGATTGGTTTCTAGGCCTACCAAGGATGAGTCTATCTCTTCCTCTTTGTTTCTTTCTCTCCTGTGACCAGTAGGTTGTTGTTAGCTTTAAAGGGCTCGCCCAAGTCCTTTGTTCTTGTTTTTTGGTTAAGAATGCAACTAGTATGAGGGTTTGTCCCATGCTGACCCTTTTAAATGAGGTCCATGGTTGGTGGATTTGACGCATTTGGACCTTTGTTTTTGATAGAGGTAGACCTTAGTTGTTGTCTCTCTAGATATTTTTCACTAGTGTTGTTAATAACTTGTTTAAAAATTTCTAGTGTCCTTTTTTTGTACCTCGGGTCAGCACCCACTTGTTGTTTTTTATATTAAAAAACAATTACTATTACATATATTTGAGCATGCTAGACTAAAGTGCATGCATGCATGTATGTATGTTTATGTTTATATATGTATACATACATACATAAATGTGTGTGTGTGTGTGTGTATTTATAAACACCTACACTCACATTCTCCTAATTAGTCATAGTTAAAATAGAACACCAATTTCACCAATCCAATAATATTATATTGTATTTGATATACAAGAATATTTCAATATCAAACTATTATCGAATTTGTTCATAAATGAACATGTCATAACTCATTGACCCCTAATCAAGATATACTATCCTCTAGAATTAGAAATCAAGTCTGTAATACACATGTAATTTTTAATGAATTGAGGGGTATCTATTTGATCAAATTTATGGGGACACAATTTCCACTCATTAATTTTTTGATGTGTGAGATCTTGCATTCAATAAGACTGATCCATGATAGACTCTTTGTGAACCATTCATCTTAATAGAACCAAAGTCCTTTGATATTTTAAAATAATTCGATTGATCTAATTAAATTTTAAAACTCAATTCAGACAGCAAGAATTTTTATAGGACAGTGGTTTTGCAACCAGCTGAGGATGAATTTACACGTTACCCTCGTTGGCCAATTTAAAGCATGTCGTCAATTTCTAGTCAAATTGCCAATTGCTAGTTTAAAGAAGCTTCGTTATAAGTATATATCCCTCCAGCAATATTTCTGGCAACTCGGGCTAGTGTTACTCAGAACATAACTCATATTAGGCAGACAGACTGGTTGTAACTTGATACGTTTAGAAACACGCCAACTCAACATAAATGTCTAACTATTTACTCATCTTTTGGTGGTGTACATTCAAGAAAGTAAATATTAGTTCACAGAGCTAGTAATTTGGATTGAAAGCAATGGACCACATCCAGACTCGCCTGAAATGTTTCATCTATGGTCATGACCAATGTATACGTCCGGAATGCAGAGTCATCGTACGTAGCTTTAGAAAAATATAAATAGATAAAATTCTAGGCACCTATTCACTTTCGTATATAAGTATAACGATGATATTGATATATATTTTTGTGTGGGTTTTTCATTTACAAATTATCTTGTTAATATTTAGTTATATACAAGGGGAAAGCCTAATGATTTTGATTTTGTTAAAGATATAATTTCAATTGATATTTCTGAGTATTTCATTTAATAGATGTATTTAAAATATGTATTGCATATTATAGAATATAAATTTTAGGTGTTATTTATTTATATCTTGACTAGGAAACACTTGCACGATTATATAGATGTAATGTAAAACAGATTATAACAAATTTGAACAAGCACAAATGTCACTTTCAGATCATGTGCTATTGAGTGAGTCCGAGGTTCGAAGTTGGTGGATGATCTTACATCACATACCACCGCCCTAATCTTATTCGAACAACCAAAACCCTAATAATAATAACGCCCATGACACAGACTGTTTACTCCTTCTGGACCTGGGTATGGTGTATTCCAAACATAAACACACAACAAAGCAATGGACGCCCATGTGAGACAAAGCCCACCATCTCCCCGGTCTTCTACTCCATAAGATCTGCCTGCTTGACGAGAGATCAATGCTCTGCCTTGCATTCTGTTCTCCTCGCTTACAACACCTACTTTAAAACCAGACTGAAATGCAATATCAGACACATTTAGTCCTTTCTCTTCGCACACCAACGTACGCATTATCATTGGCGCGATGAACGTTCTCTCTATCACTTCTCTTGCAAGTGGATGCTCTAACGTTTCTGCTTCAAAGGAGTCTAACAGGGCACAGGAGTACTGCAAGCACTGAACAAAACGGCTTAAAAAGTGGGTGTTTTCACTTTCAAATAAAGCTCCCACTCCCACAGTTAGAACCGCAGGACGAAGACAACTGACTCCATGAATGAATTCTGTGACCTTGGCTTTGCTTCTTTTCTTGGACATGTGTGGAAGCTCACTCATGCAATTCGCCATTACAATCTCATCCTCCTCCTCTAAACAAATGCTGCTCAAATCATTCAATTCCTTTTCATGGAAAGTAAAAGGAATACCAAGGGATTTTGCATACTCACACAACCTTCTGCCCGTGTGTATTGTCATCCATTCATCGTCCTCCCATTTAATAGCTGTAATTCTCAAGTGCCCAACTGCAATATTGTTATAATTCAAGGATTCCATCAGAGGAGGCCATTGCATGCCCTCCGTAATATCAAAGTCGACAATATGGATTCTTTTATTATGGTCCTCAGCCTTCAGGATAGCCTCCATTATGCTCTGGTTTGCCGTGAAATGGGCCATTCTGGTGTAAGGGTATCCTTGGTGAAGCAAACCAAAAGCTCCCATAAAATGCTCCGATCTCCTTAGGTTAAAGAAGTCCAATTCCATCTGACCCAGAGGGCTAATCCTTTCAACAAGGCTGCTATATAAGTAAAAAGCCACCCTCTCAAGGACAGAACCAGTGGGAGAAACAAGTTCTTGCAGCCTGCAAAGAGTAATGTCAACAACATCAGAGGCTCCCTCTGAAATTGCTTCGGCACAAGCAAGTAAGAGATGTAAAAATCTCAGTCCTTTGTATTCATTTTCGCTTGAGCAATTCAAAAATCCTGCAATTTCTTGCTCAGAACAAGTGAAGTGCTCCTGATGACGATTCATCTGCTCATCTATGGTTGTATCAATCATATCTGGATCATCATTCTCGAGCATGAAATCACAGAAAATATTGTCTTCTTGGGTTGCATCAAGGTCCTCTAAAATAGCATCCCAGTTGAATTCATCCAGGAATATGCATTTTTCCATTTTATTTCTCCTACTGCAATCGAAATCACTTCGCCGAACAGAACGGAAACTCAATGGCTATTATATATAGGCAGTAATTAAAGTAGATGAATATTTATGAGGACTGTACAGGGTAGTGGAGTGAAAACGCTCTGACGCAAACGCGTGTCGTTTACTTCTTTTCCACACCACGTTTTACATACCCGCCAGCTCGATCTTTTCAGGCTTACGTCTCTGTAACAGGCTGACGCCATTTTAAGTTCATGTAAAATTTCAACTCGCCGCAGTAGTCATTTTCCATATGTCTACCAATTCCTGAACTTTTGGGTCCATTTTGATGGAATAACTTGTACAACTAGTACTAGCTATATATTTTAAAACAATAGGTCACTTTGTGCCTTAAGAAGAAAACATGCAAGGTGGACCCTTGGTTAGGTCAATAAATAACTCGAAGGTATCCAACTTGCTGGAGTTTCGGAGCACTATTAATTTATGAAAGGAAAGAAACATTTAGCGTGATGTTAAGATTTTAAAATTAGCATATTATTTTATTTTTATAGGTAAATGTTAAAGTTTGTCATAATTGTCGAAAGATCTTTGGTTTACTATAAAGTTGACTGGCTCACAAAGAGTCCACCAGGGATCAAGTCTTGCTAAGTGCAAAGCCCTGACATCATAAGGGATGAGACCAGGATCGTGCCCTGGGTGATTTTGACAGTGTGGATGCCCCTTAGTCCTTGGCTCTAAGCTAAAGAAGCGCATGTATGGGCCCGTATCGGGTTCCTAAACCTTCCAACCCAAAAAGAAGAAGAAAAGTTTGTCATAATTTTATGTGTTTGGTTGTGTAAATACACCTTTAGCATTTTAATTATGTGTCAACATTATTTAAAAGATATAAATAAATACTGTTAGTTATGAATCTTGATAATGATCATATAAGTTCTTGAGGTAGGATGAAGGGAGAAGCAAAAGTCATGATAAGGGTAAACATTGACATGAATTTTGACCTGCAATTACAATTTGGTGGCCAAATTGTAATCATTATATTACTCAAGTCAATATACACACTTATTTACAATCCTTGGAAAATATGTCCTTTCAATTGTCAAACTCTTGTCCAATATTTAGCATCGATTAGATTCATTTAATTGATTTAGATTTGTTTATTATGACACCTTTGAAAAAGGATTCCGTGTTAAAGTGGGAGTATGTATCAGTTTTTGTTTGAGTTATGGTTATAGACTTGAGTTATATCCCACTTTTAGTATCCATCACTTAACATCATTTAGGTTTATGTAATTGATTCAAATTTGTTTAATCTGACATTGAAAATGGGATTTCAAATTAGAGTTGTAGTGTGTGTCACATGTAGTTTATATTAGGGTGAAGGACTTGAGTTGTGTTCCCCTTATATGCTTTTTTGTATAATAGTTGTCACTGAAACTATCTATAACCTAAATTGCACAATGGATTTTATTCAAGATATTTCAAATCAAAATGGTAAAATGTGATAGAAGTATCAAAACACTTTGATATTCATCGATATTGTGTGGTATGGTTTAGAAAGGAACCCTTTCATTTAAAACTATGGAATGGTAACCTAACTGTCCATATAGGTAAATTCAATAAAATAGCTCATCTTCAACTTCACATTTATACAAACAAAGATATTCAATGAAAATAGGAGATTCTCATTTATAGTAATTATAGTTTAAAATCTAAAAACTTTATTTAAATACTTTAATTAGCTATATATATTATTAGTTCTCTAAATTTTGTTCATTTTGTTTTAGTTAAAATATAAGATTCACTATCAAAAAGTCTTTTTATCAAACTTTAATTTTTAAAAAAAAGAAAATTATGGTGCACAAAAGAGATAGATCTTTCTAACAATGTACTTTATATTTTTGATAAATAGTATAGACAATAAAAATCTTCTATTGCAATTGGCATATTTTGAGTAATTCTAGAACTTAAATTATAATCTATAAATAAATATCTATAAAATATCATTTTCCCTTGTATATTAGAAATAATGTGAATCAATCAAGAATAATTCATGTATAACAATGAAAATATTATGAAGAGGTAATTTAATCTGTGAAAATAAACTGTAAATATAAAGAATTTGTTGACAATGGGTGTCTCATTGTCTTCTATCCTTGAGGATCTTTTCAGTCATATTTTTTTCTCTCAAATGTACTTGTGACCATTAAGATGACATAGTGATATTATGATGTTCTAAAATCAATTGATTCAAATGATAGAGATATATAAAATATATGAAATTAGATGTGTGCTATGATACTATGATAATGAAAAGAATATAGAATGCGCAATTCAACATGATAATATGAGGGTTTTGATGTTTTTGAAGTATTAGATAGCAGCCAAAAGAATAGGGGATTGACCGTAGAGTACAAAAACACTGAAAGATTAGCCAGAGGTTACCTACCAATTATCTAACTGATACCAGTTTTATAATTTAAAAAAAAAGACAAGTTCCAGAACATAGCAATCCTTACCATCAGTCCTATTACTAATCAACAAAAAAATGGAAAAACAAACCATTAGCAAGGGGACATATTGTTGCTATCTGTCTAGTACTTGATCATATACATATATAATAAAACCCCATAGGGCACAAATTTTAGAGTGATAAAAAATAATAAAATAAAATAAAAAATCATAAGCAAGGCTAGCTACCTGCATTCTTTTATAGTTCCTCATTCTTCTTCTCCTTAGGCAAATATGAAGTTAATTGCTACATAAAAAATTAGCATGCTATCTTAGATGTATACAAATGTAATACAAATAATGGATATGAAACTAATATGAAGTACAAAAAATTAATAAATATGAAAGCCAGTTAAGTTAATGAAGTGAAAAAATCAAGACTAACTAGGTAAAAAAATGCATGTATTAAAGTAGGTAGACCTAATTCTATAAATGCACCCCATTTATAAATTCTCACCTTAGGTGCCAAGGAAAAATGGTATAAATTTAATTCAAAATAATAGAGGACCAATATGTGAAGAAATGTTTAGTAATTTTCTCTCATAAGCCAAAAGAATCCAATGTTAGAAAGTAAAGTATGTTAGTATGAATGTTGATAATATTCCTATGGGAGAGTATCATAGCATTAATAGAGCATGTGAAAGAATGTTAATGTGATTATATGTTGCATTCATGGAAGTATTTTTCATTGATGTCAACATGCTAAAGACTAACAACGCAATAGATGATGTTTGAAGTCATATGAGTAATGAAATGAAGATGTGGTCAAGAGCAATTGAGGACATGTTCTACAGAGTGTACTAATTTAATGGTTAAGAGCGCATGCAAAGAGTCAAAGATTGGTAATAATTTTTTATATTTATAGAAGATAACATATAGAGAAAACTCCCTAGAAGTGGTTTTTGTTAATGAGGTTATATCTCCTAATAGGGATAGAATCTAGTTAAGCATAATTAGATAAAGGAAGAAGACATCATGTTGATGATGTGGTTGAGTGCGTGAAGTCCACATCTAAAGATTTATAAAGATTTTGAGTTGAAACTATTATATAACTATGAAAAGTTGTAATTTAGCATGCATTGTCTTATCTTAATGAGGTTCTATTGTAATTGTAAATTGGGAAAGTCTCAAGGTAGACTCAATGCATTAATTTGAGGACTTGGTATAAAGGAAAGTTACTTCGTTTGTAATGAAATGTGATGGAAGCAAGTAATAAAGTGATAGTGATAAGTTTTGATTACATGTAAGTAAATGATCTAAGGGATTAGTGTGATGTATGTTTGTAGTTTGTATATTTGGTATTGAAATCTGAGGAGTGTTTAGTACAGAATAGGCACAGTGAATGAGTGCAGTAGTTACATTTTGGTAGAGATTTATAGGGGACAATTGATCATTTGGTATTGTTATGGAAGAAATAATATAGAGTCCAATTAGACAATGAGTTTGGTGGTCTTTCCCTTGAAGCTATTTGGGAAGTGTGTCCTTCTACCTTTCACAACTCTTAACAGAGTTAGCATAACTCCTAATAGTGTTGAATTCTCCTCACAGGGATTTAAAGCCTTGTAATAGGGATTGATATGTACTTTGTATATTTCATTAGATCCTAATAGAGTCCATCCTCTTGCAAGGAATTTATATATTAGCACATGATTTTGTGTGTATACCATCCCCATTGTGGTTTTCCCTCTAATCAATGGTTTCCCTAATTAACAAATCTGGTGTTATTGTGTATGGTTACCTTCTTTTGGTTATTGCACTTGCTGATTACATGTTCTAGATTTAATAAGGAAAATAATATTGTTTTGATTGCGTAATTGATTGACCCCCTCCCCCCCGCACTCTCTGTTATCTTGGTGGACTTTACTTCCTAACAATTGGTATTAGAGCATCAAATCCTTGAAGGGAAAGCTTAACATCTTAAAGAGATCTATGGTGAGTAATTTTAGAAAGGATAGCATAAATTTTAATGGAACCAAGTATGATAGTTGGAAGGAGAAAATCATGACATGTTTTCTATGTATGTGTCCAAGATATTGGTTGATTACTAAGGGAAAAACTAAGTGATTGATGAAGAAAAGCTTGAAGATTGTCCTAAAAGACATAGAGAATTATTTATGTGTAATATGCTTGGTAGAGAAGCATGTTTGTCATCCCTTCCTAGAAATGAATGTAGTTAGGCCAAATCTTTCATAGTATTAAATTAAATTTGGAAAGCTTTAGAACCTATGTATGAAGGTTATAAGCATGCTAAGAATATTAGATTATAGAGTTGTATAAGTTTGTTTCAAAAAGACAAAATGATCGAAGATGATTTTTTAAGAATCTATTTTGGTGGAATATCAAAAATTATTGTAGGAATTAAGGCTTGTGATAGGAAGAAGGATGAAGATGAAATTGTATGGAAGATCTTGAAAACTTTGACACCTACATATAAATAGACAACACAGATGATTGAGTGGGTTGTACCTTGGAAGATTGACAAGAGAAAACTCTTCTTGGAATATTGGAAGTAGCAAAGATAAGTTTGACTGGAGATTTTCCTAGAATTGAGACAACATTCGCCACATTGAGTGTTACACCTACATTAACAAGGAGCGCGAGCATAGTGGATATTATGCTAGGAGTAGTAGAGGAAGAACTAAAGAAGACATACAAATTGAAGAAGGACTTTCCCTACTTATGAAGAGAGAACTTGAAGGTAAGGAAAAAAAATTAATGTTGGACTTGTAATGAATTTGATTGTTATGCTTTGAAATGCCTTAAGGGAGTAAACAAGTATAAGAAAAATTTCAAGCCTAGGAGATCTAGAGAATGTCTTTATGCAAATGATGAAGAGTTGGAAGCTAGTGTAGAAATATTCTTGATTAAAACTGGCAATGATAGTGATAAACTAGGATTTATTGTAATCAAAGAAGGAAGTGTTGAAAAGGAAGACTTTAGAGAAGAAAAGGCATTAGTGTCACAATTTAAAAAGAATAAATTTTATTGGGTCATCAATACTAGTTTTTCACATCATATGACTAGTGATATGAATAAACTTGTTGAGTTCAATAGTTGTGATGGAGGAATTGTCAGAGTTGGAAATAATGTGGCCTGTCATATAAGGAGAATAATATCTATTACTCTTGATGGTAAAAATACTATTGATAATGTTTATTTTGTTGATGGACTAAAACATAATCTTTGAAGTGTTGGACAGTTGGTTGACAAGGGTTATCAGTTTTTATTCACAGAGAATGAATGTATTATCAAGGATAAGAATGGTAATATGATTGGTTAACAATAGTAGACTTCCACAATCCATTTGTAAAATAAGTTGTTTTCTGGATTCAATTGTGTGTGTTTTATTATCATCAACATTTTGGATCACACTACATGATTATCATCAGGATGAGAAAGTGTAGGTAGTAAGATATGTCACAAGATCAAGAGGTGGTATTTTTTAGTTAAATCCTACAGAGATGACTTGTTTGGTTGCTAAGGTTGATAATAGTTTATTATGGAACTAAAGGTTTAATCATATTATAAATTTTGATAATATTGTAAAAGCAAGAAATACACTTGGTGTTAGAGATTTGCACAAAATAGTGAAGCCTACTAACATGGTATGTAGGGAATGTACTATGGTAAAGCAAAAGAAAATCTCTCTTCTAGGAGGTAAGTTTACAACACAAGAAAAGTTTGAGATAGTGCACACAGATTTGAGTGGTCCTACAAAAGCAAGGGAATTCTATGGCGAAAGTTAATTCACGATTCTTGTTAATGATTTTATGGGGATGGTGTGTGTAAAATATCTTTGAGAGAAATATGAAGCATTTGAAAAAATCTAAGGTGTTTAAGAGAAGAGATTAAAATGAATCTAGATTAAAGATTAAGTGGTTAAGATTTATTAGAGGGAGAGAGTTTACCTCAAATAAGTTTTAAAAATATTGTAAAGTAAATGGAATTAAAATAAAAATTTCAACCCCTAAGACACTCAAGCATAATGGTGTAGTAGAGAGGAGAAACATATTGGTGTAAAGGAAAACAAGAGATATGATGTTTGAGACTAACTTCTTAAAGACATTTCAAGAGAAACAATTAATACAATAGTATATATACAATGATCATATTACAAATCAAACGTGGTGTTGGTAAGACCCCTTATGAGCTTTGGTTTGAACATGCACCATCATTTTAATATATCATAATTTTAGAAGTAAGTGTGACATTAATAGAGAAGATGACATTGGTAAGTTTGATGCAAGAAGTGATGAATGTACATGTTTCTTGGTTATTTATTGAAAATTAAAGTATACAATTATTTTAATAAGAGAAATAAGACTATTTTATAGAAAAAAAATGTTAGAGTTGATGAGAAGTTTGGAATTCAAGAAAGAATACTTGACTATGATTCTAGTGGAGAGACTAATTCAATGGCTAACCAAGATAATGTTGATTTATTTTATGAGACTGATACAGATGTGTAGAATGACATAAAGATTGTGGAACATAGAGAAGAATCAAGGAGTGAGCCTAGAGTTGAACTAAGAGTTGAGAGAATGACACCTAATAAGTCCTTGATAAAGAAACATCCTTCTAATCATATTATTGTAGCAAGGATAAATGTGTGATGACAAGGAATAAGGCAAAAAATGAAGAACTATGTTTGATTTCTCAAGTAGAGGCTAAAAGTAAACATAAAGCTAGTAAAGATGACTTTTGATTCAAGCTATGATAGAGGAATTAGATTAGATTGAGAAGAATGATACATGGGAATTGGTTCCTAGACCTATGGATGAGAATGTTATTTGAACTGAGTAGTTTTTTAGAAATAAGATGAATGAAAGAGGTGAGGTTGTGAGAAATAAAGAAATATTGGTATGTAAAGGTTTTTCATAATAAGAAGTTATTGATTGTGAATAGACATTTGCACCAGTTGATAGAATAGAAGTAGTTACATTTTTTTTGGTTTATATAGCTAACAATAAATTCAAAGTGTATCATATGGTTGCAAAGTTAGCATTTATGAATGAAGACCTTAAAGAAGAAGTTTGCATTGATTATTCTAAAGGATTTCCTTTGACAAAAGAAAGAGATATGATTAGAAAGTTGAAAAGGGAATTGTATAAATTGAGGTAAGCACCTAGAGGCTAGTACCTAAGGTTGGATAAATATTCAGAAAAATTGAGATTTTATAAAGGAACTACATATAGTAACTTGTATTTGAAGGAAATTGAGAATATTTTGTTAATTATTGAAGTATTTGTGGATGATATAATCTTCGAAGGAGATGATGAAGCAAGTGAAGCATTTATTGGTGAAATGAAGAAGGAGTTTGAGATGAGCATGATTGGTGAGATGAAGTATTTCTTGGGTTTGTAGATTGTGCAAAGAGTTTTTGAAAATATTTGTTTTGGAGAGTTGTAAACTTGTTGGTAAACCTATGGTAACTAGTCATAAGTTATCTAGCAATGATGAATCACCTAGTATTGATTAGAAGTATAGATCCATGATTGTAAGTTTACAATAATTGACACATACATGACCATATATAGCTGTAATGTAGTTGGCATTGTTCTGAGATTTCAAGATGATCCTAAACAAGCATAGTATTTGGCAGTAAAGAGGATTTTTAGATATTTGAAGGGTATACCTTATTTTGGTTTTTAGTATTACATATTGAATGACTTCACTCTATATGCATGTTGTAATGTAGATTGGATAGGCAATATGGATGACTGAAAGAGTAAGAGTGGTGGACAATTTTTCTTAGTCAAGGAATATTGGTTTCTTGGCTATGAAAGAAATAGGATTGCATTTCACAAAGCACTAGAGAAGTAGAGTATGTAGAAGCAACAAATAATTGCAATCAGATTATGTGGATGAAGCATATGTTGAAGGATATTGCAGTTGAGCTTATAGAGCTCGTTGTCATACATTATGATAACAAAAGTATAGTAACTTGTATTTCTAATAATATTGTATTATATTTTAAGATAAAGTGCATATCTATTAAGTATCGTGTTTTGAGAGAGAAGGTTGGAGAGAAAGTGATCAGACTGGAGTATGTTAGTATAAAAGAGAAGATGAAAGATATATTTATAAAGCCTTTTCTAAAGGATACATTTGAGTATTTGAGAGGTATGCTTGGGGTTATGCCCCTACCTTCTTTAGAGTAGATGATGTAGAGATTGCATCAGTCCAATGGTATAGAGAACTACTGGTTATCTTGGTTGGATGTTGATGCTTCTTATATGGGGGAGTATCTGTATTTGATCTAAGTCATAAAGAACTCTTGGTAGCTGGTATTTAAGAGTTTCTTTAAACACTTGAGCTTGATCAAGATATTTTTTCCATAGATTGATAGAATGATTCCTTTTCCATTAATGTCAATGGGCGAGAGAAGTACATGAAAAAACTATTTTTACAAAAGTTTTCTCCCTTGCCTGAATTTTGACCTAAAGACAACCTTGTGAAAGATGGAAACAATCTCCAAGTTGTGGGACTTGAACAATGAGATTGGGTCTCTGGAGAAGGTTGACTTCCTTACTATCAGGGTGCACCTAACTACTTCTTGAGAGGAAAAGGGAAAAGGAGATGTATGAAAATCAAACTACGTAATCTAATCTAGAGGGGTGATACACTAGGGGTAAAAGTACAAAGTTTTGTCACCTTTTAGGCTGACTTATTAGAATGACTAAATTTGAGTATTTCTATCCAAAGATTTATTTTGTTCAAACATTTGATCTAGATAAATTTATTCTAGCTAAGTTATATATGGTCTCACACTTTTCCAATTGAAAATGTCTATTAAATGCATGTTTTATGCTAGTTTGTATCCAAATACTAAAGAAATTAAATTATTTCAGAAAATTGATGTTTCAATAACTCTTATATTTTTTATGATTTTTTTTTAGTAACATATAAACACCATTTTATGGAGTTCAAAGTCAAGAATATTCTCATATAGAGTTTATAGTGTCTTTATTAGATATAGTGTATTGTAATTAAAAAATTCTACAACCACGTATTTTACCACTCAAAAAGATGTCAATTTTGAGAAAGAAAAAAATATTAAACCATATCAAAAAAAAAATTAAAATTATATGACGTTCTAGAGGAGAGAGTCCTCTTCTAGAATGTATAAATTTTTCTTTTGGTTAGGATAGATTTGTTTTGAAAAATGTGGTGGGAGATGAAAACTATTGATTTTAGGTGAATTAAATTTTGAATAATTATAATAGAGAAAATCTATGTATAAAGTCAATTTTTATTTTTGATTTTTCTAGCTATATATGTTATCTATAACATAGTCTATGTTATCTATAACATAGTCTGAGTTCAAACAGAAATGAGTTTATTTCCATATAGTTCTATGGTGGGAACCAAATCCCTAATTACTAACATTTTTCAACAACTAAAAATTATCTATAAAAATTAGGAAAATATATCAATTCTTATTCCAAATAATTATTAAAAATTATAATCATAAACTTCATCCATTTCTACACATTTCATTAGTTTACTTCATTTTCAAATTCTCAATAATAGTACCAGTTTTATGTCATTGAAGGTGAAGAGTTATACTTTTTTTAGCCTTTTCCTTTTCAAAAGGGTGATAGGTTTGTGCTTTTACCCCTAAATAGTATGTTCAATCTTATCTCTACCTAAGAAAGAACAATTAATAAATATAATCTCAAAATACATAGATTCAATCCTTGCTTAACTCAACAACCATATGTAGATCAAAAGCCAAGAGAATGCTACAATGAAAGAACTTTACTCTATATCATTAAAAGGACAAACAGATACAAACATATAGTTGAAGAATAGAGACAATTGTATCAACATAAGGAAAGAAGATATTGCACAATATATTAGTGGAAGAAAGAGATACAATAGAGAATTACATTCACTCAGAGGCAAAGGAAATTATAGTAATAGAGTATGTAATACAACTACTATAGAATCAAAGAAAAGATAAAGCTTTGAAAGGATTACAAAAACTTTCTTTTATAGCTCAAGCATAATTGAGAAAACTTCCATCGAAAGACAAAACTCAACTACCATCTTCAATTTGAAAAGAACAAACAATGTTGATCCTAGGAAGATTTGCACAGGTGCACATCCATATGCATAAAATCATATCTCTCATAAAATTTTTGTCTTTCACAAGACATAAATGATGGCCATAATAGTGTGGCTAGGTAGATGGATAACCATGCTAGCGATGGAATGCCTTTTGCATTTACCAAGCATGTAGAACACCAAAAAGTGGTTGTAGATGATCAAAGGACCAATTTACAATCAAAGAGTTGTTGTTTTGTGTTTAGAACCATGTTGGGTCAGTTATGTCATTAGGTCAATAGCATTCAACCATCCAACCCGCCATGTGGCCTTATCTTCTTTAAGTATTTCACCAAATCATCCATTGTTCTAACTATTATGTTGACTTGTTGGCTACACCTATTTGTGGCTTCACAACTTATTCTCCTCTTTAACTATTTGGCCATGCAAAATGGAGACATCTCCTTTTCATGTCTCATTGCTTCTTCACAACTTGAAATCACTTTAGCTTATAAACTGTTGCGACCTTGCAAACATCATGAAATCAGCTTCCTGGTACCTCATAATGGTTAGAGCCTAACTATTGTTTAATTGTGCAATGTTGTAATGGAGTCATATTTTCCTTTGTCACTCCATCAAAATTGTCATACATGAAGTCCATGTTTATCATGTGATGCTATGACAATCACTTAACCTGATTATTTCCTCATTATCATTGTTTTGCAACTATTAATGCTTTCAAGACCCTTTAGCCCATGACATTATGATAACCATATAACTAATTGCCATCAAACCTTCACAACTAAATCATTAAGTCTATAAATAACCATGCGACAATGTGAACAATTGCCTGTGCAGCTTGACTAGGAGTTGCTCTTAACTCTCTATGGCATTGTGAACAATACATTTTGCAACCTTGCTACATTGACCCCAGGTTAACCTCAATCACATGTGAAGATGTGAAGACCATAAAATATGACTGCTATCTTTCATCTCAACTTTGCAACTTGAAATCCATGTTGAGATAACTAGTTTGCAATCATACGACTGACTGATTTTGCACCTTCACTACACAAAATAGAATTTTAGCTGAAACAACTACAAAGTTGCACTAAGATAAGCCTTAACTATCTCACATTTTTGTAATGCATCTGATAGTTAAGTCGCAAGCCATAATGACAAAGTGATGAAGGGGAATCACATCATCACAATTTGGAGCACTTACAAGATATGGTCATTCGATGTGAAGAAAAAGGACTTAGGATATAAGAAGAAAGGAATAAAGGTTTTATGTATTCCTTAAATAATTTCATGCAAATTAATGAATAATTTAAAGGTCATAGAACATGGCTATCACCCTAGGTATTTCATGAGACTGGAAACATTGTACAAAAGAGGGGGGATAAAAATGACTAACATTTCTAGTGACTCAAAGGGGATGCTTTCCTGCTAAGCATGGACTAGTGGCCTTAAGCAATCCATTGGGCTAGAGTCACACAAAATGAGCCCTATTCTACAACAAACTGCAACCTCTACAACTGCAAAAACTTTAAAACTTTTCTATCTCATAGATAAATAGCTTGTACCTGTGCACTTATTGAAAATAGGAAAACTACTCTATTATATACATAAACCCTTAACCTTCTCTAGAGGCAAGGCTTAAGATAAATTCCATTATCTATAATTGGTAGAATACCACCATTAGGCCCAGAAAACTAAAAAGCATTGACCTCCTCATAGCTGGTGATAACATATGGGTCACTCCACATAGCATCAAACTTGAAGTGTCTACCTAGCTTAGGTCTGCCTGCATCCCACTTGAGAATAAGATCTCCCTCTATGAAAACCCCAACCTTAGCTTTCTTGTCAAAACTCCTTTTGACCTGTTGCTAATGTGTCTCAATTTTTTGCATAGCTTATTGTTTTATTTCTTCTAATTTTATCAATTCTGTCATCCTAACTATCATGACATTATCTTCGATTAGCCCCCATTAATAAGCTAATTCCAAAGAGGGAAACTCAAGTGAAATAGGAAGCTTTGCTCCCTTCCATATACTACCATGAAGGGAAAGTTCCCAATTGCTCTCTTAGGTGTAATCCTATCAACCCAAAGGTTTGTCCTTAACTTTGAATACCAGCACCTCTGATTGTCCTCAATTGTTTTCTTGATAATCATGATTAGGTTCTTGTTGGAGGACTTAGTGAAGCCATTTACTTGAGGATAGTGATTTGACGAAGTGCTCAAATAGATACCATGATCAACTTCCCAAGAACAAATGTGAGTCCCAATAAAGGACTTGGCATTATCTGATATTATTGTTGAAGGGACACCAAACCTGGTAACAATTCCATCAAGGAATTCTACTACTAAAGTCTTCATGACATCCTTCAAATCTACTATATTTGTCCACCTTGTAAAGTAATGTGTTGCAGCTAAGATCCACTTGTGACCAGAGGTGGAAGGTGCATTGATTGTACCAATAAAATCTAGCCCCCATTGGGAAAATGGTTGATCAACCTGAATAGGATGAAGAGGAAGAAATACTAACCCTTGATTATCTAAAAAGAAAGCATACTTATCACATTTTATCACATGTTTATGATACTCACAGAATAGAGTTGGACAATAATAGCTAGCTCTCACAACCTTCATGATTGTTGTTCTAGATGAGAAGTGAAAACTGTTAGGGCCATTATGAAACTCTTTGATCATTCTATATGTTTCATCAAGGTTGATACATCTTAATAGGGATCTATTGAGATCCTTTCTAAAAAGATTCCCATCCACTAGAACAAAAGGAATATACTACAATCTGAACTATATTTTTTTTGTATTTGTCTAATCCTTGTAGATATCCTCCTCTCAACAAGAAGGTTTTCTTTTCATGGATCCAATTGTATATATTTTCATCCCTTGCTAGTTGTTCATCTATTAATACCAATGCAACCTCTTTAGGCATCTCCTAGGATGAAATCATCTTCTCACATAATCTTTTACCTCTCACAAGCTTTTTGATCTTGATTTCAATGTCATATTCCATGACCTTGGTGATCTATCTAGCTCTTTTCTCATTGATATCTTTATTTGAGAGGAACTCCTTCACACTTGTAGTAGAACTAGGAGTTGGGCCTTGTTATGTGATAATATATTTTTGAATTTATTTAAAGCTCTTATGATAGAAAGAAATTTATTTTGCGTGCATAACTATACTTATCCTCATAATCTTTTAGCCCTTCACTAAAAATGGCTAAAGGTTGTTCTTCATCTGCATCATTCAATTGTGTTAAGATAGTTGATATGCTTGACTCACCCACAAGAGCATACAAAATGAAGTTTTTGTCAAAGTTGGGGTTGACAAGGGTAGGGGCTAATGCTATTGCTTCTTTTATCTCTTCAAAACTAGTTTTCCCTTCCATTCTCCAAGTGAAAACCATATTCTTCTTTAGCATGGTTGTAAGAAGTTTGACCTTAGTGGCAAGATTAGGAATGAACCTTCTTACAAATTTGATTCTACCAAGGAAGCTTTGCAACACTTTCTTATGACTAGGAAGTGGAAGAGAAAGGATTGTTTTTTCCTTTCTGGATCAATAGTTAAGCCATCCTTAGATACAATATGTCCTAGAAACTTTCCTTGACTAGTGGCAAACACACACTTGCTTGGATTTAGGGACACACCATATTCCTTGCACTTGATGAATAACTACCTCAAATGACCAAATTGGTCTCCCACATTCTTTAAATAGACTATAATGTCATCAAGGTAGACCAACACAAACCTCTCAAGCATTCTCTTAAAAAACCATCTCCATTTTTTCCTAGAAGGTAGCACCTACATTGGTTCGTTCAAAAGACATTTTGCTAGAGGCATAGGTGCCCCCATTTAGTTGTGAAGGTTGTCTTGTATCTATTAGACTCCTAGACTAACACTTGGTTGTAACTTGCAAACCCATGAAGGAAAAGAAGTCTTTTAGAGTCACTAACCTTAGATAGGATTTGTTTCATGGAAGGGAGAGGATGGTGAGCTTTGAGAGAGGCCCTATTTAGGTCTCTAAAATCTACACATAATCTAATTTTTCTACTGTTTTCCTAATAGGAACAAGGTTGGCTACCCAAGAGGAATGCTTGATAGAAAAATTAATATTAGCCTCTATTAGCTTAGATAGCTCCTTTCTTATTATAGGTTCAATATTCGGATTGACTGGTCTTTTCTTTTGTCTAGCAGGATTTGCATCGCTATTTAAATCTATGGTATGCTAAAACAAACTTGGGCCAAAACCCTTTAAATCAACATATGTCCATGCAAATACATCATTGAATTCTTGACATAGTTGAACAAAATTTTCTTGTTCAGCTTCAGAGCATACCTTTCCCAAACTAAGAACCTTTCCATCAGTAATGGCAACTGGTATGTGATCATTTTTATTTGCAGCTAGGTTTAGACCCTTAGTCCTTGGTTGGTTATCTAGATTGAAGATTCTCTCTAAGGTTATTAGACACTTAGGAAACTTGTTGGAATTGAGGTGCATGACTGGATCACCATATTGGCCTTGTAGTTTAGATTGATTCCTATCAGAGAATTCTATCTCACTTTGTAGAAAGTTGACAATCTACACATCAGAGTCGAACACTTGCTAATTAGCATGGTTGTTTGGAACTATAGGTCTTACAACCATTCTGATGTGTTTCTCTCTTTTATCCTCCACATGATCTAGCACATCATAACGAACACCTATTGTTGCAAGTCTATCAACATGTTTGTTGTCTCTTCTAGGAATACTTTCGATATTGAATGCTTGGAAGACCTCAACCAGATCCCAAACTCTATGTTTGTATGATTTGAGTAGATTATTCTTTGTGATGTTCTAGCTCCTTACTTGGTTAAAAACTAACTCACTATCTCCAAATACCTCTAAGGATTTGATTCCTCTCCTTTGTGCAAGCTAGCGGCCTTAAATCAGTGTTTCATATTCTACTATGTTGTTAGTATAGCTGAATTGGAGTCTATAAGAGAAATACAATTTCTCTAGACTATGGGAGACAAGAATTATGCCATCTACTAAACCATTCTTATTTCTTGAGACATCAAAAAACATTATCCATAATCCATTAGTGTCTTCTTGCAATTTCATGAGGTTAGGAATAGGAGCATCCGTTTCCAATATATAATATGTGCCAAGGCCTATTTCTAGAGCTTTAGATACTATATCCAACTGAAAAGTAGTGGCCTACACATCTAAAAGATAATCAAGCACCTCTGCCAAGGAAATGGTAAGTTCATGTGTTATGCCTCTATCTTTTATCTCATGAATTACACAATTCAATTCACAAGAATAGGTGTTTATGTCTCTATGTGATTAAGGGCCAAAGGTTTTGCCCTTATGGAAAATTTCATCCCATATCTTGTCCTAACAAATATATAGAACCAACCTAATGCAATTTAACCACCTATCTATGCATTGAAATCTCTAGAAAGATAGATGGAAAAATGTGGCTCAAGCTTAGCTAAAAATATGTCTTTAGTGATAGTACAACCAGGGCAAGCATGCAATGTCATTTCTACATTTTTCAAGATTCCTATTGTTTTGACAAAGCTATTATCTAACTAAAGTACATCTCTAATGATTGGCTTATTCTTAATACCAAGGAGCTTAGCTGCACATTTAGGCATTATTGAACTACTAGCTCTAGAATCTATCATGCAATTATGAACTAGTTTGTCCCCTATAATCAAAGAGACATAAAAAAGAGGAGGTATGTTCTTATTTATTTCTCCTTCTTTTTTTGGTTGCACCTAACTTGTTGCATCATCTAAATGAGTGACTAATTTGACACCTTTATACTCTTTAGCTCTTGTTGCAGTAGTTCTAATTGTGATGGCATAGTGATAACATCCCATAGAGGAATATTAACACTAGTCCTATTCATTTGATCTACAATTTTGAAAGGAGTGCCAATTACTTTGACTAGAGCCTTGGGAGCTATAGGGAATGTTGATTAAAATTGAGCAAGTTGATTTTCAATAGACTTCATGTTGCTTACATCTTGCTTCTATTGGGGAGCAACATTTGAAGTTGAAACTTGACTTGTGTAGTGCTTGCCCCTAAGTCGCATTCCTGATATCATTGCCAAACTCTTTTAGGCCAATTTATGTTTGATGATTAGTATTGTTATTTTAGAGATTATCAGATGTTGTTTTACACTCAGTTTATTATATGATGAGATTACTTGGTACTCTATATTTCATGCATGTATGATGATTATTCAATGTTATCGGTTATCGATGACGATTAGTTAGATGGTTTATTATCACATGTGCCTTCTTATGGATACTTACCCCATACTGCATGTGTATGGTGTGCGTGTTTGTTTTATTTATGTATGGTGTTTCTGATGTGGTTAAGGAAGGGAGTCATAGTCACCTACTAGTTGGGATCTACACGATGCACCACTTCCTGCCATTGTCTATTTAGCTTAGAATATTGTGTTTGTACATGCGTGGATTTTATGCAGGTTGCAGGTACCGGGTATCGACTTCCCTGAATTGCTAGGATGAGCGTACCCTATCGCATTGTCTCAATGGTAAGAGAGGGGAGATAAACTCTTAAGTCCAATTCCTAAACCCTTTAGCCAATTGTCCTAATTGATAATTAGGACAAGTATCTAAGTAAAGTACCCTCTGAATGCATCAAATGATGTAATTTCGGGATTATAACCATTTTTGTTTGATTTAGTAAGTATTTTTCTATGTAGGGTTTTCGTATGTTGTTATATGAGTCCTTGATGTGTTTTCTATTAATTAAGTCTAATTAAAAAGATTAATTAATGATTTAATTTAATAGAGAATTAATATGATATCTTTAATATTTAATTAATTGAGAAATTAATTAAATAAAAAGAATTAAATTTGGAGATAAAAGTTCAAAGATAAATTTAGAACAGGATAATATTTATTTAATTTAATAATAATATATTTGGAGTTCATTTTTAAATAAATGCTAAATATTATTGTTATTTAAATTAATTAAATATGTTATCAATTAAGTTCAAAAATAAATTAAAAGTTGAAAGATATAAAATTATTAAGAATTCTAGATCGCATGATCTAAGCATGAGTTTAAATATGAGAATTAAATTAAAAGATTAAATAATAAAAATTAATAACGTTATTTTAATTTCATAAAGTGCACATGAGATTAAAGTAATAAATTAATTTAAAATAGTAGTCAAGTGGAATATTAAATAAAGTTATTTAATAAATCAACTTAATGTGCATGAAAGATGAATGCAAAATAAAAGAAAAGATAATAAAGGTTAATTTGGAGTTAACTGAGTTGTGCAAAGAGTCTTCTCGGGTGAACGCACAATTAGTGCCCCGATTTGAGGAGAAAACTTCTTATCACAACTTTGGGGGTTCATTTTTGGACACACACGAATTTGGACGGGAATTTTTGGGAGACAATTTTTGGAAGCGAATTTCAGAAGGTTGATACCAAGAAAGTTTTCCAGAGCAAGGTTATTGAGAGGAGCGAATTCTTTTACAATTCCTGGAGATTGCATAATAGCATCAGGATCAGGTAGGGTCTTGTGTTTTTGATTATCCATTAAATACACAATTATCCTTTCTTGTCTTCTTCGTGTCTGGGGTTTGTAAATCTGAATTCTCTGTGATGAAAGTTTTAACCTTTCAATATTGTGAATTTATTAATTGTTCGTCAAAAATTTCTGTATCCATAGAAACTGGAAGAGTTACTAGAACCCTTGTTTTCTAGATTAAGAAATTAAGATTTATTTGGGTAAGGGTTTTGGATGTAAAATTGAAAGTTCTAATTTAAAAATATATATATATATATATTTTTTTTTTTTCCTTGGAGGAAAATTGTTTTAATAAAATTAAATAAAACTAATTTAAAATATACACAATTTATTTTATATGTATATATTAAAATAAAGTTAAGAAAAAAAAATAAAAAAAAAATATAATATGTATTTGAAGTGGGGCGGGGCCACCACTTCCCACGCTCCACACTCCCACGCTGCCGCAGCAGGTGGTACTGCTGCCTGCGGCAGTAGTAACACCTGCAGCCGCAGGTGGATGGTAGGCCGACGAGCCTTTAAAAATGCCATATTTTATGAATTGCGATTTAAATTTTTATAAATCATTTTTTTAAAAAAAGTTTTAAATAGAATTATTTTATTTAATATTATTATTAGTTAATTTAAAATTTATTAAATATTAAATTATATTGAAATTTTATTATTATTTATTAATAATTTTATAAATAAATAAATTATTAATAAATATAATATGATTCTTTATGTATCACTAATTAATCTTATTTAAAGTTTGACTTAATTAAGATTAATTAAATCGAAAATTTGTTTAAGCAAGTTTAATACTATAACATCGATTTTAATGGGAGCGTAGATTCTTATAATTAAAGATCAACAATTATTATTAATAATTTAATTATTACCTTAGATTGTTTTAGGACTTTGACTTAAAATCAATTAGGGGTAATTAGGTGTTTTCATTTGGAGATAGGAACGGGTTAATTTGTAAAGGTGAACTATGGGTTCTATCTGTTTAAAACATATGTTCAACTAGAAATGGAAACCTCACATTTATTCAATAGCATATTATCAATCAGATTGAACTATAAAACTTTTTACTTGAATATAAACACTGAAAACTGAAACCTTATTGTTTAACTCAACTGTATGTTTTCAAATCAAAACCAATTGTGAGACTATGATGTTTTCTATATATTGTCTATGCTTTGAGTGTTATGGGGTTGGTTTAGCGTTGACTAGTTTAGGTTGTTACCAAAGGCTCGGGGTTGTGAATGTGATGTCATGATAATTTGGTCTCGATCTTTCTTAACCCCACCATGGTAATGTGATGGAGTGCTTTATGACATGATTGTATTTACTAGTTGTTATTGCTTTCTGTCTTCTTATGTGACGTTGTGGTGTATATGTTTTTGAGATACCTAACTTAACCATTTTTGAGTCTCAATCAGTTATACTTGGATTGCTTTTCGGTCGCTTGAGAGGACTGAAGTGTTTGTTATATTCTTGATGATGTCATATTTTGACTTGACCATTTTGGAGTCTTCGATCAGTATTGTAATTTACTATTGGGATACTTTCTGGTTGCTCATTGGAGAACCATTGGTTTTGTGATCTATCATTGATGCCTTCAGTTGTTGATAGAGAACTGTTGTGATCATATGATTATTATTTGATATTATCTGTTGCTCATGAAGAAATGATGTGATTTTGTGGCTTATCTTTTATGATGTTTTTTCAGTTGCTTGTATAGGACTGAGGTGATTTTTTTATGATTCTTGATTTGTGATTTCATGAGCCTAGGGTAGGTTATCTATGTGTAGTGTCGGGAAGTGGCTTGCAATGGGGATCGGGGCCCTAAGAGGCTGCCTGGAGTAACCCATTGTAAGTTGTTTTAATAAGTGAAAACATTTACACTAAATGAGAGAAAATGAACCTAACAAGATAATTGTATGTTCTCTCCCATGCCTTGAGTGCTAGTACAGACTAGGATGGGGTAGAGAGAACACTTGGTTACGACCTTACATTCCATAGTATGCCTCGTTAGTACGAGAGGATACTAGTGGCCGCAAGGATCAGTAGGGACCCGAGATTCCTAAGGGATTGCTCAGGTAACTTCTACGTGACTTTTGCGATGACACTTTCCCGCTTGCATATTAGGTTTCCTACGTGTATTTGTGGTGCCTCTGGGTCTAGATGTCTATCTATGTTGAAACCCTTGAGTTAGTATACTTTTAGGATTTCCAGACTTAGAGAGTACTTGTGCTTTGTGTTTTGATACCTTGTTTGGGACTTGAGACTATCTCCTTAGCGCGGTGGGAGTGGACCATTTAGGTTCCACGCGGTCGGGTGGTAGTGCTTTTACTCTTACCATTGAGATTTGTCCGTGGTCGCCGTGGCTAGAGTTTTCTTGGTTAGCATTTACCTTCATTCTGTACATGGATGTTTTATCATTATGGATGTATTGATGTATCATGTATGGTGGATGATTTCATTTATTTTACTGTACTTTGTATCATGGATTTGAGGATGATGTATCTTTATCTTTACATATGTATATTCTTTTAAGCCTTTCATACCCTGTGACTTGTACAGTGGATGATTGAGCATTCCGAATTAATTTGCCAAGGAGCATTTGGAAAAAATGTATATTATGGACATTGGAGTTTCTGATTATTCTTTCATATGTATGTGATAGTTGTTAGACTTAGAATTAATTAAATTTAAACGTGAATCAACGTCTTGGGATCCTTAAGAAATGTAACTTGTGATGTATGTTTGTTGATGATTACATGTTATTGCTTCTGCTACTATGTGTTTGATGTGTATGTTATACATTCTTACTTTAAAAAAAAAATGTTTAGAAAACTTAGCAAAACTTTAGGTTAATTATTTTGGATCCCTTGGCGGGGCATTACAACTTGATGGAGGAGGTGTAGCATGCTCAATAGCTCTTCTTTTGCTTCTAGTATTATTAGCTATAGTTTCATAGTTGTCATGATTAGCATGGTAGTGTTCCTCTAGATGATGGTTCATAAAAGAACTATTGTTGTGGATGAGAAGCATCAATAGATTGACTAGCATTATATTGTTGTCATGTTGCCTAATCTTGTGTGACTGATAATTGGGATGGTTCTTCCCTATAACACATACAATATTCATATGAATAATTGCAAGAAGAACAACAATATTACTCTCGAGCAAGGTTTCTTTGAGGAACTAATGTCCTTACTATATTGATGCTTGTATTTATAGCAGAGGCATTCTACATAGGTGTATTTTGATTGTGTGGAACATAACCCTAACCCTAATTTGGTGACTTCTATGTGGCACTAATACATTTGGCATCGATTTGTGATGGCTATGTGTCACAATTATGATTGCAATGTGTCGCCACTGTGACAGTAATAGATGTCGTAGTTTTTTAATTGCAAATTATGACATCTATTCTTTACCATCGCAATTATGACGCCTATCCGTCACTATGCAACCACTTTACTATGACATCAATCCTACCACAATTCTTGTGTCTAACATCGCAATTGTGATGGCAATGCTAGAGGCTGACGTTGCAATTATGACAGCAGTTGGCATCGCCTCTACAACAACCCCATCGGCCAAGGAGTCTATCGCAATTGCGACAGACACCCTAGCAATTGTAGCGGCAATGCTAGAGGCTGACGTCGCAATTACGACAGAAGTTGGTTTCGCCTCTACAACAACCCCATCGCAATTGCGACGGATGCAAAGTAAAACAAATTTTTTTTTCCTCGGTTATATTCAATTGTCAATACCTACCCATACTGACCTTTGATGTCCTTCTCATCTTCTTCATAATCTGCCCTTATATTAAGGGCAAGCATTTTGCATATAAGCCAAAACAAAGAAGCATCTAAAGCTAGGAAGGCAGCTCCACCATATAAGCCAATCTTTGCAGTTGGGCATTTTGTTGTGAGATCATGATGTACATTTCATTTTCTATGTAGACTCTCTATGATTGTAGCCCACATCATCAAGGCTTCTGCGAGAAAAGAGATGGCCCTAGTATAAAGATACATGATATTAGCATCAGCAAACACATTTAGCTATCCAAACACCCTTTTATTTATATCCAAAATTGAAAAGGTTAAAGTAGTAAGTTGTTTCAAATAGCTAGTTTATTAAGCTCCACTGGCTCATCTCACATTAAATTATAACAATTTTATCCAATCCTTGAATTTTCTCTTCCATTCAACATTTACATCCTCAAATACCTAAACAGGGAAAAGAAACTGACTGTACACTATAGACAGAGAATATTAAAAATGTGCTAACTAGTATATTGAAAATGCACCTATCATTTTTCTATTTTGTTTTTAAGATTCCAAACATTGATGATAAAAAATGCTAACACAGTTAAATTCAAAATCTATCAAGACATATGTTTGTGATTACTTACACAACAATGGCGAAAAACACCACTAGAGAAGTGGTCCTCTGGAGAGCATACATAGGAATAGCTTTCCCTTTCTAGGGATAAAATACAGCTACAACCCCAAACACAGTTGATAAGAATGACAATATGATTGAGAAGTTGCCCAATGCAATAGTTGGATCATAAGGGTATTTGTAGATGACAATGCCCTTCCCTGTAATAGCGGTTCCCGAAGTAGGCTGTAGAACATATAAAGGAAGTAAAATATTAATTGTAGCTTTGTAAAACTAAGTCAGTATTTTCAAATACAAAGGAAAAACTAAAATTTAAATTGTTCTACATACATAATCGAATAATCAATTTATTCTGAATACTAAAGTAGATTGGTAAAATACAATGTGGTCCCTAGAAATTTAAACTAACAACAATCCCAATATACTTGATGTCATGCATCTTGCTACTAATGGGTAATTATATGGATATTGTAAAGAAAATGAGGAAATTATTTTTTACAAGGAACAAATACCAATAAGAAATTTGTATTTATGGCTTGGAACATAATTTTTTAACTAGTGGGATATGGGGGAACTAGTATCAAAAATCAACTACATCAAAACAAAGCTTTAGGGGAAAATTATTTTTGGAAAATTCATCATGAAGCACATTTCAAATGGGTTAGAATCTTAAGAGAGATATGCCTTGCAAACCTAAATAGGGAGGAAGCCTTAAGAATTATGAAATTTCCCAAAGGATCCTAAATATGGATCTTTATATCTAACTCTAGCAAAATAATACTAGACCACACCACATGGAACATAATGGAGGGAAGTAAAGCTTTATTTTGGGATGATTCATGGGGAGGATACTATTGAATTCAGAAGGATGAAAAAAAATGCCTTGAAAGATGGGGAAAATATGCCAAGGACAAATTGTTTTCTGGCTTGCCATCGGATTAGCTTTTGTATTCCACTAACACCTTGCCAAGTCACAAATTCTTTTTCCCTAATTCTGCCTTCACAGATTCCAAATTAGTGGACCTTTCCATTCAATGGAACCATGCTGATGGATAACACTCTTGTTTCACCCCTTCGTTGGTCAATGGGAGTTGAATAGATAGTTTTTTTGAGCATTTCTTTTTACTGAACAAATGATTCACATTTGTACATAACATATTCACTTTAGCATAGGCTACAAGCTAACTGCTAGAGGTTGCACTATTTTGAAGGGCCTAAAGCCTCATCAATTCACCATCAGAATCTTACCAGACTTTGCTACGTCGAAGAATGAATTTGGTAACTTAAATTTGTTGTAATGAAATGTTGAAATGACAACTTTGCGATTTTCAATTGAGCTCTCTATATACTATTGGTTTGAAATTTAAAGAAATAGACCCAACCTAAGCAATTGATAAAATATTTATGAAAATTTGCTAGGATAGTTAAAATATATTGATTGTCCTCGTAATATTGCACTAATTCCAATCTTTCAAGAGATGAAAAAGTTCAAGACGTGAAACCTTCTTGTTCTCAGCCACAACTCCAAAGATGAATGCCAAAATACCGAGTATTGCAATAGTAATTTAAATTTGCCCAACCTCAGTCGAAGCCATTGTGCCTATTCATCATATATCGAGTTTAGAGAAACATTTTTTTATCATACCAATATACTAATTAGAAAATGGGAAAAGTTATGCAATTAAAAGATAAAAGTAAAATATTGGTTTGACTTTTGTGTCATACCAAAACCTACATATTTAAGAATTTGTTTTGCATGTTCAAGTTTTATAGTGCTGAGTTTTGACCTCATATAAAGCTCAACAGCTAACTCCAACTTGTCGATAAATGAAGCATAAATGAATTCTATCAGTTAAAATTTGGTTACAGTACTATGCATTTTATCACTTGAAATATTCTACTCTATGACCACGAATGAAAATAGAGACCTCATCACAACTGTAGAGGTGACTGAGTGCTCACAGACCATTTAAAGGAGTTTCTCCATCTTGTAAGATCTAAAAATACATTAAAAATTTCTTAGATTATTAATTTATAGCTGGGTATGAATAGAGATACATGAATATTTGTATTAAAAATATACAAATCATAAATACATACATATTTATAATCTAAAACCAACTGAATGACAAGCCTTCAAAAAATTCTATAACGCTCATCAATTACGCTCGACCAACTGAATGATAAGCCTTCAACAAATTCCATAACGCTCATCAATTACCCTCAACCAACTGAATGACAAGCCTTCAAAAAATTCCATAGCTTTCATTCAACAACCTTTGTATTTTACGTAAAGCTGGAGCACACACAACTGCATAGCCGGCCAACCATGTTTTAGCCTTCACTGTAACTTCCTCAACCTTATAGCACCTTCACAACCCAATACATGTGCCTCATCAACACCTCCTCCATGTGCAAGGACTCCAATCCAACAACTAATGTCAATATGTTTGTCAACTTGAACTAGTCATAAAAAATGTGAAAAATGTCCAAGCTTATATAGATGTGCACTTCACCAAGTCCAATTATAGGGCCCATCTATTCCTACACAAAAAATGACCACCATTGAATCAACTTTCAAAACAACCTAGAAGTGTCTTGATGGAGCTGGAATCACCCAAGTATGTACACACATGATTCCATACAGATCCAACCCCAAAAAAGGTACCTTAGGCTTAAACAATTCCACCTGCTATTCAAACAAAACCTACAAAGGACTGCCTGGTTTGTTTGCCAAATCAGTAACATAATAAATTATAGTTGTCAAATGATTGTGTTGGCTATATGCCAATGTAATTTCGCATCAAAATGGTCACTCTTTAGTGATTTGAAGCTTGAGGCAGTTTCCAATTGCATTTAGTATAGATGTTCCAAGACCTTATATGTTGACAATCGTGAGTGAGCTTAAGTGTAAACTACCTTTGTATCTCAAAATACAAACAACTATTCTTTTTATTCTATATTGAATCCTTTTTTATCATGAACAACTTGGATTACAAAAAAACACCAATAAACTAACTCAATTCAATAATACCTATTTCTTCTTATTCTTGGCGCTAGATCTTGTACTTGGTAGACAGACTCCTATTACTCTAAAATGTAAAACTTCATATTAGAATATAAACTAACAACTGGGGCATAATGTGTCCTTGGTTATAGCCAACAGCAAAGCAAGAAAATAGAAACATAAAGAATTGAAGCCTAAGAGATAATTTTTTGCTTCTGCTCTTTCATCCTGATGATGGGTCACATAGTGTGATCCCAAACATTGATGCAAAAAAAGAACACACAATCATTTCTAGAAACAACTATGCACAACAGTTTTACATTACAAAGCATTAAGTTAATGGTAGGATCCATTTACACAGAAACATAAAAATCAAAGTCCAAGGGATAGTTTTGCATTACAAAAGCATTAAGTTCAAGGCTGAAGCAATTTAAATAGAAACATAAAAATCAAATGGCAGGGGATAATTTTACGCTACAAAAACATTAAGTTGGAGGTTACAGACATTTATAAAAAGGATAAGAAATGGACAAAAGAGTTAACCTAAAAATTGTTTTCACTGTATACCTGATCAGTAGGATGGTTCTGCAAAATTGAGAAAATGGTGTTACCATTAACTCAATAGTGTTCCTGTAACTATTAGAACTAAAAAAAGATTTTACTAATGCAATAGAATCTACCATTCAAATCTTACTAGATGTCTCCTCAAGTTCCAGAGACACACATTCATATTTGAATGCTAAAATGAAAATGCAATCAACACTTCACGCCATCACTACAACTCTGAGACTTGTCAGTCTTTAGAAAGATCAGCTTTCAATAATAATAAGACCTTAAATAAGAGGTGCATACATACTCTCCAATACTAGCAGTGATTAAGAATTCAAAATATCATGGCATGGAGTTCAGGTTGACTCAGAAATAGGCAAGCTATGTTCAGACAACTAACACATCTAAATAGCATTAGAATAATTGTTATATAAAATGGCATCCAAATTTTTTCTCAATTTGTTCAAGATGTCCTAGGCATTCTAATGTTTAATTGTATGTCTACATGTTTTGTATCTGGCTTCCTCATGGCATTGGGGTAATTGTTACACACATCTTTCAATGAATGATATCCAATTTGTCATGTAGCTTCTAATGTTTCTCTACCAGTTTATCAAGATCAAATTTTAGGCTAGCGGAGTCAGCTCAAAATTTAGACTCATTTTTTGAACTTCTGTCTTTTTTTAGGCTTGAACTACTTTTAGAAGCTATCACTTCAACAGATGTTTCTATCATACTTCAATATAAAACTCTTGGCTTCAACTGCCCCTTATTTAGCTGTAAGAAAAAATCATATTTCCAAATGAGACATTACATAATCATAAAGCCTATTATTATTGTAATGTGCCATGTCCAATGCTTGTAGCAGAATGATTGACTTTGCTTTGTCATGATCTTGGGAAAGTAGCCTCTTCCAAAGATATGTCTTAACAACACAATGCAAGCTATATCTTGACACTAAGATTTGACCATGCAATAAAAATGATTCACTTGGAATATAATAAAAATAGTATAACAAAAAGGTATTGAAATATCATAGCACAAATTGTAATGTGCACTTCACAAGCGAAAAATTAAAGGCTAAACAATCTGGATGACAAATCTATATAACTACTACTCTAAAAGCATTGCTATCCCTCAAGAGACAATCAAGATATATGGATGACATTAGATAAACATCCCAAAGAAAGATTCAATTCATAGAAATCAAAGTAAATAAGAACTAGTAAAAGCCTTTTTTCACTAAGAAATAATGCAGTTGAAGCACCACCCAAAAAATAAAATGCTCGTTCTTTGTGTACCTTGAATTAAGTTTTCAGGATCTCTTTAGGTAAAGCCAAATATAATTAAATTTCAAAATTTATGAAACTAAAGAAAATGTTAGATTTTACTAATCACTCATTAAATTGACAAAATACATAAAATAGATCACTTATTAAATAGAATCTTTGTATCCTATGCTTTTCTCTAAGCTTGGCCTCAAGGATATAATTGTTTACTGCAGGTGGAGAGACAGTGGTAGAGTAGAGGAAGAGCTCTACCTTCATTAATTTATTAGTTGCTAATATAATCCCAAATAATGTGGCATTAAGATCTAAATTTTAAAAGTAGGTGCATCATACATTTCACAAACCCAATTTAAACTCATTAATGTTAGATTTTACTTGGGTAAGGAAAACTGAGCATGAAGATAATACTTACCTTACCCATAATACAACGATGTCGACTTATTCCCACCTATTCATAAGTTTTCCCATCAAAATAGCACACAGTTTTCATACCTGCCCATATACCTTCATAAGAAAAAACAATAATGACATTAGGACTAGATTTGTATACTGCTTAAACAATCCATGATACAAAAAAGTGGAAATCAAAGTAAGATTTGCAATTTTTTTTGAAGATTGAACTCTCCAATTTAGGCTCGATTACAATGAGGTGAGATGCTGAGTATGAAATTTGTGGCCCTGATTATATTATTCATAAGCTTTCTTGTCTTTTCTACATTCCATGAGCATTCTCTATTATTTGTTACAACCCATTTTATTAACTCATTATGTGAATTAAAAAAATTGATTATTAACTAACTATTTATCTGTGTGCATTTGATGTTTCAATTAAATGAACTAAATGTGATGACAATAAATACAAATTTATGTCAATTAGTATTATATTATTTTATGAATATTCGTGACTTGATATCTTGTTAGTCTAAATCTTTTCCATAGGTCCTCCTATTCGAATAATTTATAAATAAGATTGGTAAAATTGATTGTATTTTGCAAATCATATACAGGCAATATTTTAATTATTTCTATTGACTTGAATTATTTTCTTTTGATTCTGACATTGTCTAACTACAATCTATTGGCATGAGGTGGATGTTGGTCAGTCTTTTTCCCCTCTCGCTTGTTGAGTTAGGCATCATCTGGAAAAGGGAGGCTGATCATGATAGTGAGGAAATTGTACTGTAAATTTTAAGAACTTGTACACATGCATCAATCGTAAGTTGATTGTATGATAATGCAGGGTAGACACACAAAGATTTTCTCAAGTGTCATCACAAGTATCTGTACTCTCATTGCCTTTCTATCATTGCATGAGATCCAATGAAAAATAGGGACTCATTGTTTCCCTAGTTAATTACGATAATCGTATCATTGGTGATAACATGGTCCCAAGATAGTGTTGAGATCCAAGGATGCAATAAAAAAGCTACAAGTTTAGAACTTCGTGACAGTTCAAAGCATGAAGCCTTAGATGCATAAGACAATAGTCTAAACATAGGACAAAATAGAGAAATATTTAGTATCTTATTGAGCTTCACTTTGTTTCAAGAATAGTTTAATATTCTCTACTAAACAGGGCCAACCACGTGAAGGTGGAAGCTCATTTGGCCCCACCCCCCTCCCCCTAACATCACTCTACATTCCCTATTAACATCTAACATTAATTCATTCTTTCAACCATTAATATAATGTAACATTCAATCAATATCACATGATAACATTCATTAACACATTAGATTCGTAAACATGCAACATTCATCAATATTTTGCATTAAGACATAATTCATGAACATTCATTAGCACATAATTAAATTTATTGAGACAAAATTCAATCATTATCAATTAAGGTATGTAGATGACAATCATTTCTTTTTTTCTTTCTATTTATTTTTTCTTTGTAAGCTCTAAGAGGAGCATCAGTGTCATCATCAATTCCCCCCTCATCAGTTGTTCTTTTCTCTGTTCTTGATGATCTCAAATTCCTATGCTGTTGCAAAGGGGGGTCCTCTACATTAACAAATAAAAGAGTTAAATTAAAAATAATTTATTATAATTGTTACAAGTATTTAATTATTTTAAATAACATAACTGTGGCACTCTTTATCTAATCTGACCACATCATTTTGACTGGACTCAATGTCAACACGCTCATGAACATCAACCCCTCGATCCTCTACAGCTGCTATACAAAATGTTACGTTAATCCAAACACCAATTGCAATTACATATAAAATTTTTAATAGAAAATGTATACCTCCACCACTAGGATGCACATCATGCAAACCTTCAGCATCCACAAATTGTGTAGAAGGATTGTCAGGCTACATTCCAACATCCTATGCATTGTTATCATTGCTTGCTTAAAATAGATATACTCACTTTGTATTGGAACTTAACATCAAATAGACTAATTGGTAAAGTATTCAATTTGAAATAAATTTCATTTAGCTTATTTACCTGTGGCTCAGATGCAACATTATTAGAACCTTCCACACTGATTTCAGCTCATAGCCGTTCAACCATGGCTCTATAGCCTTGTTGGAAGCCAATTCTTTTATCCTCTTCTATGAGGCATCTCTTGAACTCTGAGCCCTGCATTTTTTCGTGGTAGGGTGAATTTTACTTGCATTGTTTCATCAACCAATGGAGGGTAGTTAAAATATCAAAAGGAAATACAAAAGTTGCAAAAGTTGAGGATCAGGAGCATAGACAAGCTAGTCTATCCTAGCATTTCTCATCACAATATATAAAAAATTTGATACAATTTTTCATTTACTAATACTTACAACTCGTGCTTGAAGTTTCAAAAAACCACAAGAGCCGAGCTTGTGTGTCCCGTGCTTTTTTAGTCTTGCCTTTGTTGCCTTTGATGTGTTAAGCAATCTATGAAAAGTTTGAAATATACTAGATAGTATAAATATAGAGGTTAATTAGTACATAATTACATTCTCAACAGTATCACATACCTTGGTTTACTCTCTACTGGTGTAATTTCATCTTTCTTGTCAACTTTATACTTTCCATCCAAAATCAGAGCCTACCACTCAGCCTCAGGAACATAGGGCGGACGGTCGTACCTGGGGTTATCCTATAAATGTTTTATGTATTGGTCCCTAATATACCTCAAACATGAACCATCTTTTTCAAGGAGCTTGCTTCTCTCGAATGCACGAGGTCCAAAGAGTTGGGTCATGCTCTCTATAAGATCATCCTTCAACTTTTTGTCTTGGTTATTCCACCTTTTAAGTAAAAAAAAACATGTTAGACTCATAAATGAAGTAAAGCTACCTTTAATATAGTTCAAGAAATGGATGAAAAGGAAAACTATTCTAGAAATGATATGAAATCAAAATAGTGGTTTGGGGTTTTAGTTAGGATATGATGTTCCACCAAGTACACATGGTGGGCCCGAATATTGGCAAACACTCATCACCAAGTTTTTTCCAAAAACCATCATTCCCTACAAAATAATCATGGGATCATTAGTCAATGAAGAGTGATCAAAAACTAAATTACTATTATATCACTATAGAATAATAACTTTAAAGTACTTGGAACTTTGGCTACTTTTAATAGAATGCCTTCATCGTCACTGACGATCAATATGACATCCTTCACCGTTCCTGTACTAGGAACATAGGAACATCTAGGAAATGATTTTGCAGCTCCTATTGCAAAAAGTTTCATAAGTTTCATAAGTCTTTGTCATGAAGTATAAAAGAACAAATGATAATTGATGTTAAAAAGTTGTAAAAAAAAACTATTGAACTTTGATAGTGCATACAACTGCATGAATTATCTTTAACCTCTAGTTGTTATGTTGTTCCAGTTGTGGTGTACTCCAAGACTGTCATAAAGTAGCCTTGCCGAAAATCATCTATTAGTTTTCATGAGGATTCTCATAAATTTTACATAGAGAATGTTGATTTTTAGTGGATTTGAATATCAGAAGTTGAATTGCAGCATCAACTCAGAAACAACAAAGAAACTAAAATCACCACCTAGTCTTCTACAACCTCCACCAAGTTATACAAGGCTTGACTCACCTTACAAGGAGGACCTTACTGAGGTTTGCTACTGCTGCTTGAACTCAAAAACCTAACACTTCATGAAATGCTGCAACTCTTCTTCTTCTCACTTATACAACCCAAGCGTCACACACCAACCTTGGCACAAGGTGATCAAGCAACTCCAACCTTCCTAGCATGAATGGAAACCAAAACAAACATCAATACACCCAAACAAATAAGGTCTTATGACAAACTTGCTGTTACCAATCATAAGGTAAATTGCAGCACTTGACTCTTATACCATACACACACCAAGAATGCAATTGGACACTTCAGGGCTTGTAAACACCTTGGATAGTTAAAACAATTCCAACATGACCAAAATAAGGTAAAACAAAGGTTGGAAACCCTGCCAATCATTTACCATGCAAATTGTTGTAACCAACCAAACAAGTACCTAGGTTTCTTAGCACTGTTTCTCACCAATAACTCAAATTGTTTACAAAGGACCAGGAAAAAAAAAGACACATTCAAACACCCTTTTCAAAGTACCAAAAGAATCCAAAGTTTCAAAACCCAACTCCACTCCAACATACCATAACCTTAATCTTGCACTCAGGCCTAATTAGCAACTTTAGGCTTGGTCTACAATGAAAAGGCTAAAAATATGGGTGCATGGATTAGTTCTTCAACTCCAGTATGTTCCCCTGGCCAAGTTTAAGATGCCTTGCCTCCACACCAAGTCTCGAGTTCCCCTTTTCACTCTAACTCATCAAATTGCAAAAATAAGGTCTAATACATGGGTCTTATTAGACCTAGGGCTTGCTCTTAAAAATGCCTGCTGCAATCTCCTGCCTTCAGGCTTTTGACATTTGATAATGTACTACCCTAGTTTGCTCCATGCCAAATTGGAGAAAATTCCAATGGTGGCAATTCAAACTAGGGCCATTTCTTTGGCCAAAACCCTTTTTTTGAGGGTTTCACAGGCAGCAAGGAAGAAAAATAGATATCTTGCAAATTAAAATTGATCTTTCCTTGAAACCAATGCCAAAACCTCTTAAAATGTAACCTCCAACTTTTCAATGCAAAATAGCCACCGTACAACCTTCAAGAGTTCGTACGGTATAGAAAAAAGTCAAAATGGCCAAGAAATAGAAATTTTTATTAATTTCAAAGCAAGTACATTGATTCTTGTGCATCCAATGGATGTTTTGAGGCTTTATAGGCTTGTATAATGTGGGAAAAACCACCCCATGGCAGTTGCAGCCGTTGGGAGTGGTTTTCATTAGGAGTTATAACATTTTGTAAAAAGTTGCTAATGCAACTTTTGCAATTTTGTGCATTTTTTAATATTTTAACTACCCACCATTCTAAAAAGGTTCTAAACCTTCCAAATGCTTATTCTAAGACTTTAGACCCCTCAAAAACCTAGAAAATAAGGAATAAATCCAACTCCACCCTAGGACCAATTAATGCCAAAGTTCATATTGTTACCTGGGGTCTTGTGTCTGTTACAATGGTGGATGGCCTTGAGGATATTTATTAATCCTAGGCCTTATGAAATTGTATAAAACATAAAACAAAAAAAACAAAACAATTATTTAGGTGCTCTGCACCACTATCTCAGAGTGATGTTATTGTGAAGTAGCAAGAACAAGGGTTGCTAATTGTGGAGCTGGTTACTGGAGTTGATGCTAATGCTTCTGCTTCTAAAGAACCCGAGTCTCAAGGGGTACATTCTGTTGTTGATGTTCAGAATGAAGAAAATATGACAGATAACTTTTTTGCTGAAGCCATTGAAGGTAGTCATATCTCTGATACACCAGATATTGAAGAGGGAGAGATTCTTGTTGAATTAGATGATGTTGAGATTACTTCAAGTAATCTGAATAGTTTCACAAGAGATATTGAGCTAGTATTTCATGATGAGGATAAGCATGAAATGCAAGGTGAAGGTTCTACACATCTGGAATTTCTCTTGCCCTCTGAAGAAATGATAGAAAATTTAAATTAGACACCAAAATAAATGTTGGTTGAGCCATCTTCTTTAGTTTTATGTATCCTCATCTAAAATCAGAGAGTTTATTTGAGAAGCGAGAATAGTTCTTCTCTGTAGTCTATATTTTTAAATATTTTAAATATATATTTTCAATCGAAAAACTATTTTCATTTAATTTTCTTTCATTGGATTATTTTCTATTGGATCAAGTCATCTATTTAATGAGAAATCATTAGGAAATTATAATGAGGATTTTATCTATTTTTCTAAATATTCTATAATGTTTCTATTGGATCAAAATCAAGAATAGTTCATCACAAAATCAAGAAGGGTTCTATCATTCTGTATATTTTGTGTTATTTCCATTGGATCAAGTGGTCTAATCAAGGAGATGCCATCACAAAATCTCAAAGAGGGTTTTATCTTTCCTCTAAATGTTCTATGATGTCTCAATTAGATCAATGATCAAGGAGAGCTCATCAGAAAATCTCAAAGAAGTTTTACCAATTTTTCTAAATGGTCCAACATGTCTCTCTTGGATCAAGCATCAAAGAGAGGTTATCTCAAAATTCCAAAGAGGTTTATCGATTTCTCTATATGTTCTATGATGTCTCCATCAAATCAAGTGGTCTAATCAAGAAAATGTTCCATGTTCAATAATGTCTCCATTGGATCAAGTGGTCTAATCAAGGAAGTGTTCTATGTTCAATAATGTCTGCATTAGATCAAGTGGTCCGATCAAGGAGAGGTCATTGCAAAATCTTAAAGAAAGTCTTATCTAATGTTTTATATGTTGTATTATGTCTCTATTGAATCAAGTGATCTGATCAAAGAAAGGTCGTTCGAACATTTCCAATAGAAACTTGTATATTTCTGAAAGTATTATATAATATCTCTAATATCTATTGCAAAAGATTTAATTTATTTCTCTAACTGTTATATGTTCTTATTTATGAGGACTAGCCTTTAATTATGTTTTTCTAAATGTGATAAGTGAACTTATCCCATAGAGGGTCTAAGCATCGTTCATTATATCCTCAAGTTGAAGAGGAAGAACCTTGAGGTCCTACGGTTAGGATTTATTGTGAAGCCAAACCCAAGTTTTTCATGGCTGCCCATGGCCAGCTTGTTGTCCTTTCTTTAGGAACCCCAAATGATCCCCATCAGGTAACTTCCTTTTGTAATCTAAAAATATTTTTAGGGAATGTATTATTAATTTACTTGAACTTGAATGTGGCTCTTTTTTAACATCAACATTTATTTCTCTTGGTAGCAATGGATCAAAGTGGATTCGTGGGGTCTTAGGGTGAAGGGCAATGTGCAGTCATAAAATGAAGATCAAACCATTGATTTGAAATATGTCAAAGAAAAAAAATAGTGATATTCAATGGAACAGTGATATCAATAGTGCTTTAAGACAGTATGCATCTCTTAGACAGTGAGATATCACCAACTTCCTCAACACTTTCTGCAAAATTACTATAAGTTACACATTTGACAAATTAATTCTTCATCATTCCATGAGGATTAGACTCTCACATCCATGGAATGATCATTCTTCCACGTAGAAACTCAAAATTGGTTAGAAAAAGAAAGAAAATTCCTTAACCTTGTCAACAAATAAATGAACCAAGGTAGCAACAATAGTTTCAAAACATTCACAATGCTTTTATAGAGATATTCTAATGTCCTTATACCATTTACATTTCATGGAATGTGAAATCAAACAACCATCAACAAAGAAAATGTAAAAATGGTTGTTTTGTGAACGATTATGCAATGATTTTGTGAAGATTGTTCTTACCATAGATTGTTCCCTTTTCTTGAAGATGCCCTTGATTTCTATGAAGAATATGAGTATGTCCAAGGTTCTGGAGGAAGAAATGTATGTTGGTCATTTCGTAGCTGGTACTGGAGGGTTTGTGCAAGAACATTATATCCTCTTCTTCTTATTTTGTCAGTACGTCGATGGTGCACCCTTCTCCAAATCAATACAACACTGCAGAAGGGTGGAAATGTTTGAAATGGCATATATTGTATGCCGCAGAACAAAAACCGCATGCCAAATGTTTTTTTTTTATATTATAGCCCGACGATGTCGCAATTGCGACACCTACATTGCCTAACGTCACAATTGCGATGTCGTCGGGTTATAATTGAAAAAAAAATCCAAAAGCACATAACATTTTCCCGTCATCACAAATTGGCGTCGCAAATTGACCCCTAATGTATTAGTGTGGGGTTTTGATAATGAGGCTAGAAAGGCCTACTATTTTCAGCTTGTTGCCTTTCTAAGGTCACCACCTTGTTGCTTATATTTTGTACCATTGAGAAGTTGTCTTCCAACTTCTTATCCTGATCTTGCAATTTCTTATCTATATTTTTCATCATGGCCTTCATCATGTCCTTAAATTATCCTAACTCATTGAAATATGTAGAAGCTATCAAGGCTATAGCAAGAGGTTTTCTTATGGATATGGTAGGAATAGAGGCTACTGTAGGCTAATGAGTAGGCATTTCAGGAAAGAAAGGCATTTGAGACTTGCTGGTTAACTTCCCTCCTTGAATCAAGGTATTCTCTTCTCTTATGGATGTTTTATATGTAGTTGGTAAGGTATCACCTCCCATGGTTTGTAAAGAAGTAGTGATATCACTATTGAAAGCTCTTAGGTAATACAATAAAGCATTACCAGGGGAATGTTTTACTACAACGGGCATTCCATCCCATGTCTTTTGGAATCTATAATTAAAATTTGGCATATATTCATGGGGTTCTCTCTTGATGGTAGATAGTTGCTCTAAAAGTGATAGCTAATCACTTTTATCTTCAAAATGTTTACAAAGTCTTTCTCCTAACTCATCATAGTTATTGATAGAATCATGTGGTAATCTCCTATACCATTTTAAAGCTTTTCTCTTTAATGTTGAGGCTAAAATTCTAATAGTAACATCATCCTTTGTAATACCATGTATATCACAAATGTTTGAAATTTCGTGAATGTTCTCTGTAGAAGAGATGGAGGTTTCACCAGTAAAATCAAGTATACTTTTAAGAGAAGATATTGGGATATCATGTCTTTGGGCTAAAACTAGAAGACTACCAGCATTAAAGGTAGCAAACACTTGATTTGTAGGGAGGGTCATGTGGAATAAAGGTCTATTCAAATGAAAATATAGTACTCTAGGTTGTGATCTATCAACAAGAGGAGTAGAGAGAGATCTTCCAAGTGTATGTGCTACTTTTGAACTCCTAACTACTAATAAAGAGAGCGTGCTTCTTTTTCTTCTAGGATTTGAAAATGAAAGTTCAATATACTAGAAAATACCTCTAGTAGATGCCTTTGTTTGAACCTGGGGCATGAATCACAAAAATCCTACTCTAGAAACCAAGATATAGGGGTAGAGTCACCAAGTGCTTGAATTTCAGATTCTTTAAGGCTTGAAATGCCAAGAGCAGAACTATTTCCTTAACATAAGTTGAAGTTTGTTCTTGACACTAGAAAACTAGTAGACTTCTTACTAAGCTTGAATATAGCCCCATCAGGTGTGCCAAAAACTATTGCCATAAATTTTTGCACCCTTTCCTAAAGTTTCACCTAAAGACAACCTTGTGAAACATGGAAACAATGTCCAAGCTATGGGACTTGAACAATGAGATTAGGTCTCTAGAGAAGGTCATCTTCATTATTATCAGGGTGCACCTAACTACTTCTTGAGAGGAAAAGGGAGAAGGAAATGCATGAAAATCAAACTACCTAATCTAATCTAGAGGGGTGATACACCAAATAGTATGTTCAATCTTATCTCTACCTAAGAAAGCACAGTTAATCAATATATTATCAAAATACAAATATTCAATCCTTTCTTAACTCAACAACCATATGTATATCAGAAGTTAAGAGAATGCTATAAGGAAATAAATTCACTCTATATCATTCAAAGGCCAAATAGATACAATCATACATTTGAAGAATAGAGGCAATACATCAACATAAGGGAAGAAGATATTTCACAATATAGTAATGGAAGAAAGAGATACAAGCGAGAATTATATTCACTCAAAGGAAAAGGAAATTATAGTAGCAGAGTATGCAAAACAACTACTATAGAATTAGAGAAAATATTGACCTTTGAAAGGGTTACAAAAAATTTCTTTTATAGCTTAAGCATAATTGGGAAAACTTCCACTAGAAGCCAAAACTCAACTACCGCCTTCAAGTTGCAGAGAAAAATCAATATTGATCCTAGGAAGATTTGATCAGATGCATGTCCATATGCAAAAAGTCATATCTCTCATGGAAATTTTGGCTTTGAAGAAACATAAACAGTAGTCATAACTGCATGGCTAGGTAGATGGATAACCATGGTAGTGATGGAGTGTCTTTTGCATTTACTAGGCATGGAGAACACCAAAAATTGGTTACGAATGATCAAAGGATCAATTTACCATCAAAGAGTTGTTGTTTCATATTTACAACCAGGCTAGATTAGTTATGTCATCAGGTCAATTGTATTCAAACATCCAACCAGCCACAAGACCTTATGTTCTTTAAGCATTTTGCCAAATGATCTAGTGTTCTAACTATTGTGTTGACCTACTAACTACACCTGTTTGTGGCTTTGCAACTCATTTTCCTCTTTAATTATTTGGCCATTCAACATTGTGACATCTCCTTTTAATTGGGTGAACATCATAAAATGGACTACCTCACACCCTCATAATGGTTAGGGCCTAACTATTGTTTACCTATGTGATGCAGTCATCTTTTCATTTGCCACTCCATCAGAACTGTTGGACATGAAGTCAATGTTTATCATGCAATGTTGTGATAATCACTTAACCTGATTATTTTCTCATTATCATTGTTTTGTGACTATTAATGATCACAAGGCCCTTTAGCCCATGACATTGTGATAACCACATAATTGACTACCATTGCACGTTCACAACTAAATCATTAATTCAATAAATAACCCTGTGATGGTGTAAATAACTGCCTATATAACTTTGCAGCCTTGACTAGGGTTTGCTCTTAACTCTCTAGAGTGGTGTGAACAATACATTTCACAACCTGACCATGTTGACCCTGGGTTAACCTCAACTGCATGCAAAAATGTGAGGGACATAAAAATCTTACTGTTATATTTCATCATGACTTCGCAACTTGAAATCCCTCTTGACATAAATGGCCTACAATCATGCAATTGACTCATTTTGCACATTCGCAACCCAAAACTAAATGTTGGCCCAAACAGCTGTAAAGTCGCACTAACATGAGCTTTAACTATCTCACCTTTTTTTAACCCATCTGATAGTGAAGTCCCAAACCATAACAACAAAGCAATGAAGGGGAATCATAGTGTTGCAACTTGGAGTGCTCACAAGATATGGTCATTCGATGTAGAGAACAAGGACTTAGGGATATAAGAAGAATTTTTTTTTTTTTTGCGTATCCCTTATATACTTGCATGGAAATCAATGATTAATTTAAAGATCATAGGACACGGCTATTACCTTGGGTATTTCATGAGATTGCAAAAGTGGCATGGGGTGGGGGGGGCGCCTAAAATTGACTAACAAAAGAATCTTCTAGTTATAGGGGAGAAGTTGTTTATGTTATTAGGAGAGAAGTGTACTTAAAGAATCTTGATGAATATTGATGAAAATATATTGATGGGGAAGAGATATTTTGATGAGATTCATATTTTATTGATGAAGAGGATTTGAAAAGAAAGTGACTACAACAATGAAGCAGTTGTAGCAGACTGGTATGGTTCATATTCTTGGAACTTAGATGTTTTTAATCTATGTTGTCATCAATCCAAAAGGGGGGGATTGTTAGCATGAATAATGATGATATTCCTATGGGGAAGTATCCTAGCATTGTTGGATCATGTGGGGTAATATTAGTGTGATTATATGTTGCATTCACGACACTAGTTATCATTGATGTCAACATACTAAAGACTAATAGAGAAAAAAATAATTTTTGAGGTGTATGAATAATGGAGGGAAGATGAGGTGTAACACAATTAAGCACATGTTCTATAAAGTGTAAGAATTATGTAGTTTAGAGCACATGTACAGAGTCAAATATTGGTAACAATTATTTGAGATTTACAGATGACACCTTATAGATATACTTCCAAAAAAGTGGTTTTGTGTAATCATGTTATATCTCCTAACAAGGATATAATCTAGTTAAGCACATTTAGATAGAGGAAGAAGCCATGACATTTCTTATGTAATTGTGTGCACAAAGTTTGAGGTTGCATGTGTAAATATTTGTAAAGATTATGAGTTGATAGTGTTATGTAATTATGAAAAGATGTAGTGTAGCATGCATTGTATTGTCTAAATGAGGTCTAGTTGTAGTTGTAGATTTGAAAAGCCTCAAGGGTGAATAAATGAATTAATTCAAGGACTTTGTATAAAGGAAAATTATTTTCTTTATAATGAAATGGATCAGAAGAAAATGAGAAAGTGATAGTGAGAAGTTTTATTTATATGCAAGTAAGGAATCTAAGGGCTTAGAGTGATACAAGTTTGTGGATCTAATATTGAGATATGAGGAGTGTTTCATGTAGCAAAGACATAGTGAATGAGCATAATGATAACATTTGGGAGGGAGTTCTAGTGGAAACTTTATCATTTGGTATTGTTTTGAAAGGAATAATATAGAGGCGAGTTGGATAGTGAGCTTGGTGATCTTTCTATTGAATCTATTTGGACAATGGGTCCTTCTACCTTGCATAATTGATAAAAGGGTTGGCACAACTCCTAACAGGGTTGCAATCTCCTCATAGGGATTGATATATACTAAATTTATTTTATTGGCTCCTAATAGATTTCATCCTCTTGCAAGGAATTTATATATTAAAGTACATCATTTTTTGGGTACCATCTCGACTGGGGTTTTTCCTCTAGTCAAGGGTTTTACTAGTTAACAAATCTAGTGTTATTGTGTATAGTTATCTTCTTGTGGTTTTTTTTAATACTGATCACATATTTATGAATTAATAAAGTTCATAAAAAAAAAATTTCAATTTGACAACTGATTCACCCCCCCTGCCCTCTCACTTATCTTGGTGGACTTTACTTTCTAACAACTATCTCGTATGCCTTATTTCTACAATAACAAGTTGTCAACTAGTTTTCCTTCCAAAACATGTAATAAATATAAAAATAAATTAATATTCCTTAGGAATATCATGCAAACTCTTTATAATATCACTTCCCAAAGTTATAGTTGTGTAGATGCATCCAATAAATCTTGTTGATAGAAACAATCTGAGTAATTTCACTATTTTTTAGAGTCATACTTAGATAACTTCCTTCATTGTGATGTACTGAATTATATATTTAGAAAAAGTGGGATTAATATAGAGCACAAAGTTCAAAAGGAAGTCTAATTTTTTAGTGACTAGATTCAATGAATTAGAGATTTACAATCATGGTTAAGTGGAAAAATCTAGAAGATCCTAGAATGGAAAATCTTTCTCTTTAAGGGGATGAAAAGATTGTTTTTGTTGTTGATTTCTATTGATTATGATGATATAGTAGTCAATTAGTGTTGAAGTTGAACAAGAAGGAAGAAAAAAGGTAAACTAATAAAATTAGTATTTTGAAGATCAAGCAAAGGAAGTTTTAAGTGAAATTGTGTGATGCAGGAGTATCCTAGGTTTCCTTGTAATCCTGCACTTTTTTTCATTTTTTCAATTGCTGTCAAGTTCTTAAGTTGATGTTGAGTCTTTGGTTGCTGAGTGATCCTTTGGGTGTCGAGTGATTCATTTGGTTGCTGAGCTTTTTTGGTTTCCAAGTGATCCTTTGGGTTTCAAGCAATTCCTTTGGTTTCCAAGATCCTTTGGTTGCCGAGTTATTTCTTTGGATGTCGAGTTCAAAGTTACTACCAAGTAATTCCTTTGAGTGCAGAGTTCCTATGGACGCTGAGTGCCATTTTTGAAAAAGCTTTCATTTGTCGAGTAATCTGTGTCTTGTTCCAGTTTGGGCTGACTTTGCTCGCATTTAATATGGTATAAGTAGTTAATATTTGTTGAGACTCGACTTGTGGCTTATCAATATTCTAGAATCTTCTATAAACCATTTGGAAAGTATTTAAGGAGGTCTAGGATTGAGTCTTTACACAGGTTTTAGAGAGGATTGGAGAGCAGAGCTAGAAAATGAAAATTTACTATTGAATCTGGGATTTGAATGTATTTGTATCCAATCGTAACCTAGAAGGCCTTATAATTGGGCATGTATATTGTTTAGTTGATGAATCAATAAAATATCTTATTATCTCTCCTTGGTGTTGTATTAGTGTTGTGCTTTTCAATGTGTTGACTCTTGCAAGTTGATCTAGATAGTTGGGTGTGCCCTTGGCCCTGGTTATTCTTTTTCTACTTGCATTAGGTGGTATTAGAGCTTGTGGTTCATCCTTGTGGTGATTGGATCATGTAGAACCCTATTTTAGATTTGATTGTAGAGTGGTGGATCTGCAAATTTGACCTATAACTTGTAGAGGGTTACAATCTTGCAAGAACTTGATATGTAAAGATGGTTCATGGTAGAGAAAATGTTGATAATGCTATATTGGATCAATAGAGACAAATTGCATCTAGATTAGATGTTGTAGAGACAACCCAAAGGAGAGGAGCACATCTTGATGATGTAAGTGATGATGAAGCAATACCACCAAACCCTAATCTAGAAATTGAAGAAGATCAAGATGAGCAAAGATTGTTGATAGTATTGTGTAGGGTAAATTCAAAGCCTCCTATAGAAGTTGTTCCTTATGATGGAAAATTGGATATCAATGCTGTATTGGATTGGATTTTAGATATGGAGAAGTTCTTTAAGTATGAAAACACTCCTGATAATAAGAAAGTGAAGGTTATGGTCACTAGGTTGAAAGGCCATGCATCACTGTGGTGGGAGCATTTGCAAATTGATAGACAAAGGAGAGGAAAGGAGAAGATTAGAAAGTGGCTGAAGATGGTGAACAAGGTAAAGAACAAATTCTTTCCTACTAATTATCAAGTTATCTTGTTGAAAAAAATGCAAAATTTGAGACAAAAGGACATGACTGTGAAAGTGTATACTGAGAATTTCTATAGATTGGAATTCAAGATGAAATAAGTTTTGTTAAGTTGGAAAGTGTGGAACAAGCATATCAATATGCCTTGAAAGCTAAGGAGATCTTCACAAAGAAGCATGAACAAAGACAAAGAGGTAGAGGTGGTAGATTTTAGAGAGGTAGAGGTAGATCTTATGGTGAAGGTGGTAGATCTGATAGTTCTATGCATGATAAAGGAAAATCTAAATGAAAGAGTGATGACAAAGACAAGACTGAGTGGAAAGGTGGTAGTTCTTAATGAGGAGGTACTAGATCTTATCAAAGAAGAGGTAATTCTTATCCTAGATGTGTTTTTTGGGGTAATTATTTCAAATGTGGTAAAGAAGGGCATAGATATTTTGAATGAAGATCTTCTGAAAGTGGGAAGAATAATAGAAATGTTGTGATTCAAGGATACATTGAGTGTTCACGAGGTGGACCTGAGGCTAGAGAAAATCTGATGGTGAGAAGAACCTTATGTAATAAGGGAAGTGATGAGGAACCTGTCCTTAGAAGAAGTCTTTCCAAGACTAGATGTAAGATGGCTGGAAAATGTTGCAATGTGATCATTGACAGTGGAATTTCTAAAAATTTGGCATAAAAAGAGTTGGTTACAAAGTTGTAGTTTTAGAGGCTAAAGCATCCTAAACCCTATCATGTTTCATGGATCAAAGATGAGCATAAGATATTGGTAAGTGAGCAATGCCTTGTGAAGTTCAAGATTGGACATTACTTTGATGAAGTTTTGTGTGATATTATGCCTATGGATTGTTGTCATATTCTATTGGGTAGACCTTGGAAATATGATAGATATGTTGTACATGATGGAAGATTAAATCAATATACTCTTTGGGTGAGTGGGAAGAAGCAAATATTGTTTCCTTTGATTGAGAGTCCAGATGAGGTTAACTGTACTACTATGAAAATTTGCATGGTTAATGAAAAACAATTTGAAAAGGAAATGAAAAAGAATCAAGTTTGTTTTGCTATAATTCCACGGAGGTTGAGTTGTGTCAATAGTAGCCGAGTGCCAGAAAATAGTGTTAGCCAAGTACCGATCAGTGGTGATCGAGTGACAACTACTAGTATTGACCAAGTACTAGACAAAATTATAGAATTGTTGAATGAATATAAAGATATTGTTTTTGATGATATTCCTGATGGTTTACCTCCAGTAAGAAGTATAAGTCATTGTATGGATATGATTCCTAGAGCTAGTTTTCCAAACAAAGCACCATATAGATTGACATCTACAGAGAATGAAGAACTTAACAAACAAGTGCATGAGTTGCTACAGAAAGGTTTGATCAGAGAGAGTTTGAGTCCATGTGATGTACCTACTATATTAGCACCTAAAAAGAATGGAGAATGGAGAATGTGTACTGATTCTAGAGCTATTAACAAAATCACAATGAAATATAGGTTTCCTATGCTGAGGATGGATGACATAATGGATTATTTGAGTGTAGTAAAGTATTTTACCAAGATTGATTTAAAAAGTGGCTATCATCAAATCAAAATCAGAGAAGGTGATGAATGGAAGGCTACTTTCAAGATAAAAGTCAGTTTGTATGAATGGTTGGTTATGCCTTTTGGTTTGACTAATGCAATTAGTACTTTCATGAGCTTGATGAATAAATTTATCAAAAGATTCTTGGGTAACTTTGTGATTGCTTATTTGGATGATATTCTGATATTTAGTAAGACTAAGGAAGAAAATCTTACACTTATTGGACAAGTATTGCAGAGGTTGAAAGAGGAAAAAATTGTTGATTAATTTGAAAAAGTGTTATTTTATGCAAGAGAAGATTGTGTATTTGGGATTTGAGATTTCAGTTGATGGTCTGAGAATGGATCCAGAGGAGGTTAAAGCAATTTTGGAATGGCCTGCACCTGAGAATGTGGGTGAGGTAAGATCATTTCATGGTTTGGGTAGTTTCTATAGAAATTTTATAAAGAATTTCAATTCTTTTTGTAATGCTATGATTGAGACAATGAGAGGAGATAAAAATGGATTCAAGTGGACACATGGAGCTGATAAGAGTTTTGAGACTTTGAAACAAAAGGTTACTGAAGTACCTGTATTGGTTTTGCCTAATTTCAATAAAGTATTTCAAGTTGAATGTGATGCAAGTGGTAATGCAATAGGATTTGTATCAAGTCAAGCAGGTAAACCTATTGCTTTCTTTAGTGAGAAGTTGAATGATGCTAAAAGGAAGTATTTTGTGTATGATCAAGAATTTTATTCTATTGTTCAAGCTTTGAAGAAGTGGAGACATTATTTGATTACTAAGGAATTTGTGTTCTGTACTAATCATGAAGCTTTACAATACTTGGGAAGTCAACATAAATTGAATCAAAGACATATGAAGTGGGTTGAGTATTTATGGAATTTTACATTTGTAATTAAGCACAAGAGTGGAGTTACTAATAGAGTTGCTAATGCATTAAGTAGAAGACATTCTTTGTTGACTGAAATGAAGGTTGAAGTTCTTGGTTTTAATGAAATGAAAGAGTTGTATGATTTTGATCCTAATTCCTCTGAGGCATGGAGAGGGTGTAGAGAACCAAATTTAATAGATCACATAAGTAAGTATGATTAGTATTTCATTCAAGAAGGTATGTTGTTCAAAATTATTCAATTATGTATTCCTAGAAGTTCTATGAGGTTGAATTTGATTAAGGAAAAGCATAGTGGTGGATTAGCTGGAAATTTTGGAATTGATAAGACATTGAGTTTGCTGAAAGAGAAGTATTATTGGCCACAAATGTATAAGGATGTTCAAAAATTTGTGAAGAGTTGTGGAGTTTTTCAAGTTGTAAAAGGAGTGAGTCAAAGTACTGGATTGTATACACCTATTACTATTCTTGAGAAACCTTGGAGTGACATTAGTATGGATTTTGTTCTTGGATTGCCTAAGACAATGAAGCAGTAAGATTCTATGTTTGTTGTAGTGGATAGATTTTCTAAAATGGCTCATTTCATACCATGTAAGAAGATATTAGATGTTGAGCATGTTATTGAACTTTTCTTTAAAGAGATTGTGAGATTGCATGGATTACTGAGAAATATTATTTTTGACAGAGATAGTAAGTTTGTTGGTTATTTTTGGAATATTTTGTGGAAGAAGTTGGCTACTAAGTTGAAGTTTAGCTCTAAATTATGTCCACAAGTAGATGGATAGACAGAGGTTGTAAATAGAAGCTTGGGTAATTTTTTGAGATTTTTAGTGGGAGACAAGACAAGTAATTGGGAAATGGTATTGGCACAAGATGAGTTTGCATATAATAATTCTTTGAATAGGAGTATAGGGAAAAAACCTTTTAAGACTGTTACTGGAATGCAATCTAAAGAAGTATCCAATTTCAAGGATGTTGTTGGTGAAGACAAGAGAAATGTTGCAAGGGAAGCATTTTCTGATTTCATGGAGTTTTTGCATAAGGAAGTGAAGTTGAGGTTGGAACAAAGTAATCAAAAGTATAAGGAGAATGTTGATAAGTATATAAGACATCATGTTTTTCAAGTTGGTGATGAGGTGATGGCTTGTTTGAAGAAGGGAAGATTTCTTATTGGAACATACAGTAAGCTAAAGATTAAGAAGTTTGGACCTTGTAAAATCTTGAAGAAGTTTGATAGTGGTAATTCTTATGAAATTGAGTTACCTAATGGCATGGATATATCTCCTTTATTCAATTTTGTTGATCTATATAAGTATCATGAGTTAGATGATGAAGTTGTCAAACCTGATGATTATCCTAAGAAACAGATTGAAGAAGTTGAGCAGATATTGAATCAGAGAGTTTGCAAGAGCACAAGAGGGAGAGATTACTATAAATATTTGGTGAAGTGGAAGAATAGACCAGTTGAAGATGATACATGGGTTTCTCAATCTGAGTTGGATGCAGCTCAGGTTGTGACATATGCATGATTTAGGAGAATGATATCTCCAACCCTAGTTGTCTAATGCAGGAGCATCCTAGGTTTCCTTTTAATCCTGCACTTTTTTCCATTATGTCAGTTGTTGTCAAGTTCTTAAGTTGATTCCAAGTCTTTGGTTGTCGAGTGATCCTTTGGGTGTCAAGCAATTCCTTTGGTTGCCAAGTGATCCTTTGGGTGTTGAGAGATTCCTTGGGTTGCCAAGCTCCTTTGGTTGTTAAGCTATTTCTTTGGATGTTGAGTTTGGAGTCGCTATTGAGTGATTACTTTGGGTGTCAAATTCGTATGGATGTCAAGTGCTAGTTTTGAGAAAGCTTTCATTGCCAAGTAATCTGTGTTTGGTTCTAGTTTGGGCCAACATTGCTCAAATTTAATTTTGGTATAAATAGTTAATATTTTTTTAGACCTAAATTGTGGCTTTAAAATGTTATAGAATCTTCTATAAACTATTTGGCAAGAATTTAAAGAGGTCTAGGATTGAGTTTTTAGGCAATTTTTAGAGAGGATTGGAGAGCAGAGCTAAAAAGTATGGATTTACTAATGGATTTAGTAATTGAATGTATTTTTATCTGGTCGTAACCTAGAAGGCCTTATAGTTGGACATGTATGCTATTTACTTGATGAATCAATAAAATATCTTATTCTCTCTCCTTGGTGTTGTATTAGTATTGTGCTTTCCATTGTATTGACTCTTTCATGTTGATCTAGATAGCTGGGTGTGCCCTTGGCCCTGGTTATTATTTTTCTACATTCATTAATGTGATCATGTGAATCATCCAAAAAGACTTCACAAAGAAGAGACGGGGTGAAGCAAGGATTTGAATAAGCAAGGTAGTGAGAAAACCTAACAAATCACTTGACTGTTACTTTCTTACCATTGTAGAAGAAAAATATCTTAACCAAGTGGACCTAACAAGTCTTTCAAATCCTATATGGTAGCATCCAATAGTGATGTTTGTAAGTCCTTTAGAGAATACCTCCCTTTATAAATTTCAAGGAGTGATACAGTCTAGATGACCTTGTGTGAAAACCTTCTAACTAGGTCACACTAAAAATGTGCATGTAATCTTGAACAAGGATGGCTCCTAGAAGAGCTCAATTTTGAAGAGTGAAATATTTTGGTTGTTATTTCCCAAGTGGTTTTTCCCTTTATAGGACTTCCACATTAAGTATATGTGTCAAATGTGTGATTATATATTGTGTTGCAAATTTATTTTCATGTCAATATCTTAATGTTGCAATTCAGTATATGCTAAGTGATTTCATTGATATTCATAATAGTAAGGAAGAATGAGATATAAATTTGATGAAAAAAGATTTACAAGTCAGATTGAGATGTTGGATGTGGTTAGTGAGTTATTAATGTGAAATTTTGTGAAGTTTGAATTAGAACTAAATTATTTTAAGGCCTATAGGATAACTAGATATAACTATAATCGCCAAAAAAGGTCATCTAGACTATGAGGTCGCTTTATATCATTTTGTTTAATTTATACATTTCTTATTCTTCATCAAATCATCACTTTGCTATTTATTTGATTATAACCTATGGTTTGACCACTTTATCCTAATCTTTTAATAAATTGAAAGAATTTTCTCTGTTTTAATTAAATAAAATCCCCAGAATCATAATTATCCGAAGTGTGCACATGAAAAGCATTATTAATATTTAAAAACTTAAAAAAAGGCATTTTTGTGTCACTTTTTCCAAAAAAGGGTAGAATATTTATTCACCTTCACACATCTTTTTCATCTTAAACATCATTGTTTGATCTTTCCTAGGTAGTTTTTTTTGCACATGGATCACTCAAGATGCATTCCCTACTCTTGATTATGCCTCTCTTGCCTCTTAATCTCTATCATGCATTTTTATTTAAAATGAGGCTCTCTTCTCACACTCTCATGCTAACCTTATGTAATATGTTTTCTTTTTTATTTTGGAGAACTTGGAGCACTCACCAAATTTTTCACATTCTTGCATTTTTTGAGCATCGTGTACCTCATTATAGCATAGCCTTCGTCCTAGCATAGTTATTGCATTATTATCTTATATCTTTACTTTCTTGCAAGTAGATCTGACTTTATTTTCTTTGCATTGCATCTCTTATTTTAGACTAGTTTGCATCTAATACAGCTCTCATCTTTATTTAAATCTCATTTTCTATGGTGCGCCTTACAAGGGTGGCATAGCTAGGTTCATTTGAGATCTACTATAATACTATTTGCACTCTTGCAAATCATAGGAAGAGAACTCTAATTCATCATTCAAGGTTCCTAATATATTGGATCCCTTAGATATAATGTCTTAAACAAGTGCACTACTTTTTGGCATACATTTTTGTCACCCACTAGTGAATTATTTCTCATCTCTAGTGACTTATATAGGAAATATCTAGATAGAATGCTTCTTATGTTCTTAGAGATAGATGAATCTGAAAGAATATTAGCTAAAATTCATGATGGCATTTGTGGGTCTCACTCTAATGGCCTTGTGCTTTCTCAAAAATTACTTAGGGCTAGTTACTATTGGCCTACAATGCAAGCTAATGCCATATACTATGTTAAGTCTTGTAAAAAGTGTCAACTCCACTGCAACATGATTTATGCTCCTAGACATGAATTGATTTCATCTATCACAAATTGGCCTTTTTGGAAATGGTCTTTTGAGTTGATTGGTAAGATACATCCTGGTTCTTCTAGTGGACACAAGTTTATCAACATGGTTATTAAGTATTTTATTGAATGGGTTGAAGTTATACCTCTCTCTTAATGGTATTCCCTCCTCTATAGTCATTAATAATGGAGGATGATTCAAGAAGAAGGACATTAGGAAAATCTACAAGAAATTCAAGATCAAATGTAAAAGTGGTCCTCTCCTCATTATCACCAAGGGAATGGTCAAGATAAAGCTTTGAATAAGATATTGCTCAAAATATTGCATAGAACTACACATAAGTCTAGAAGGGAATAGCATCTACATATAAATCCTACGTTGTGGGATTTTAGGACTAGCATATGCATGCCTATTGAGGCTACACTTTTTCCTCTATTTTATGGTTCTAGGTTTGTTCTACCATTAGAGTCTAAGATTCCTTCCTTGTGAGTCTCATTGAATGGGCTTAATACTGATGAATAGTATATAGCTATGCAAATACAAGAGCTTGAACTCCTAGATGAATGTTGTAAGGGTTCTTTTGATAATATGAGATCTTATAATTAATGGATCTCTATGAGCTACAATAAGAAAATTCATCCTAAAGAGTTTCAAGTTGGCAACCCTGTCCTTAGAGAAAGTCAAAATAATCAGCAAAATAGAGATTAGAAGGGCAAGTACAAACATAATTGGTTAGAATCTTATATAGTCATATTGCATTTGGCTCTACTAATTATCATCTTTCTACAACTTAGGGAGAATATATCCCTGATCCCATCAACATCCTACATCTAAAGAAGTTTTATGCTTAAAGCTCTTGCTGCTCAACACCTTGTACATATCTTATGATCATGAAAAAATATAGAAAAATCATATATGATGTTGAAAAATACTAAAAAGAAAAAAATTATCATCTTAGTGAAAACCTAGCAATAGGTACTTTGATGTATCACCAAAAAATTCAAATATCACAAAAATACAAAAAAAATCATTAAAAATTCTTGGAACAAGAACTTTTGCCAAGTGGTGAATACTTGGAAATAGGTGATACTTGAGACCCCTACATCTATATATAAGAATCTAACTTTTCACTCTAAACCATTCATCACATAATTCTTTTGCTTGCCTAGCTTAGAACTGACTCTTGTTTAAATCTAGGGGGCACATACTATTTAAGCTTATCAGAGTCTTTGACAAATCTCAAAACAATGTTTATCAACACTTTCCATTTGAAATTGAGTGTTTCTCAACACTAATTAGATACTTTGACTATAGTCTAGGATGTTGTAATGTTTCTCACTAGCAGACTTAAGTCCTAGGGAGACAGTCATGTGCCTTTCCAACATACACATAAACTAAAACTAGCTGAGATTTGTTGGCTTATTTTTCTTTGTGTTGTTTATGATGATTTATTTTTTGAGTTTTCCCTCCCTAGTATTCTCTCGAGGATGTCATGAACTAGAGGACTAGGGGCATGGGGCATGTTTTCCTTTCATTTTTGCTTGTGGATGTACTTTGTTTTGATTAAGTAAAAATAGGTTTTAAAGGACACGAAACCTTTTACATAATAACAAGAGTCATAAAAGAGAAGTGTAAAGCTAACATCAAAGTATAAAATCATAGATCAACATAAAATAGACCTCCTAAAAGAGCAAATAGGAGGCCACCAAGAAACAGAGCTAAAAAGGACAACAAAAAGATATCAAAAGACTAGTACCCGAACAAAAAAATAGTCTTTATTAGGTCAGTAGCCTAGTGTACCAGAATGTGTATATTCTTTGTAGTGGCCTTCACCCATCCATCTTGTTCATTTCCTTATTCTTCTTAGAGTTAGCCTGAGTGAATTCGCTAGGACCCTAGTGGGTGTACTTTGTTAGATCTTAGGTCTATTGAGAATTTAGCTTAACCCACTTGACACTTAGGATATTCCATGTTATGTCCTTGTATATTTTTCAGAAAAGTGCATGTTTATGGCCATATCAATATTTTGTGTCTTGATGCAAGCATAATCTTGCCACACTAAACCTAGGGAATCTAGTTGCACCGTCATCTTGACCTTATGTTTTTTATGCATATGTTGGTTTCCCACATACCTATTTTATATAGATCATATTTATATCTTCATAATTTTTCTAGTGATGATTATATGATATTTTGATATTCCTAATAAGGCTCAATGATCAAAACTAGGACCTACTTATATAATCCTTGCAATTTCACCTTTGTATACTAGTTTTCATTTTTTGGGTTCATTCTAGCTTAGCTTTGAATTTTATATGTTGAGAGAGCCTCCTTTATCTTTTATGGATGTGTCAATCAACTGTGAATGTCCTCTCAATTCTTCTTGACTATGTTTTCATCTCCTTTTGATCTTTTCATCTTACTAGTTCTCTTTTCTTCCTATCATCACATCTATATATTCTTTTGGACCTCTTATATAAACTTTTGACCTAACTTTTAAACTTTTTGGATTTTCTCAACAATTGCTCCCATACCTTATTTTGATGTCCTGAACCTATTTTTGGGATCGAAATCAAAATTTGGGTTCATCTTGATGGTCAAAATCAAATTTTAAAATTCTCTCTTCCTTAGCATAGTTGGTTAACCTTTTGAGGCTTAATCTCATAATCCTTTTAAGTCAATCTTCATTTCTTCATCATTTCTATTATCTTTCACTCTTGCTATTCATTTCATTTCCCCTTTCTTCATATTCTGAATTGATTCTTATGCTTTTCCTCTCTTGGTTAAACTTAGTCAAACTAGCGCATATCTTTAGCACTTGGTGATTAACCTATTGTCTTGATCTCTCATATGCCATCATAAACTTTACTTTATCTTTATTTTATCATATCTATCTTATTTCCTCATTTCAATTTTAATCCCAAGGGGAAAAGAATATGTTCTCATTGCTTTTCTTTGTTGCATATTGGTTGTGTTATGGCTACCTATTCTTTTAAGATAATATGCTTCACGTTATCCATTTTCTCTTGATTTAGCTATCTCTCTAGAGATTATGTTTTATCTTTCCATTTTCTATAGGTCTATCTCTCTCTTAGTGTTCATTTTTTATGCTAATTGATTGTGCATTCCAGATTTTCTATCTCTTTCTACCTTGTTCTTTAGAGATAGATCTCTCTGTTATGTCCTATCTTTCTATCTTCATTATTTGACTTAAAATGTGTTCCTAGATCCATCACAAATTAGTCAAAGAGGGGAAAATTTAATCACCCAAAAATGGTCATCTAGGTTATGAGGCCCCTTTCTAGCATTTTTGCTTAATTTATCTATTGCTTATTCTTGATCAAATCATCACTTTGCTATTGATTTCATTATAACCTATGGTTTGATCACTTTATCCTAAGTCTTTTATTTTTTTGAAATCACTTTCTCCCATTTAATTAAATAAAATCCCTAAAATGCCACTTATCCTAAGTGTGCACATGAAAGCATTATTCCTATTTTAAAAATGAAAGAAAAAGGCATTTGTGTCTCGCATGTGAGGGCACACTTTCCAAGGTGGGTAGAATATTTATTCTCCTCCAAATATCTTTTGGCTATTAAATATCACTATTGATCTTTCTATGGAGAGCTTATTGTGCACATGGATCACCCAAGATACATTCTCCACCCTTGATTATGCCTATTTTTCCCCTTAATCTTTGCCATCCATTTTTCTTTAAAAAAGAGGCTCTCTCCTCACACTTTCATATGTTACACTCTCATCCTAATGTTATGATATAGTTTTTCTTATATATATTAGAGTACTTGGAGAACTTACCACACTCTTGGCATACTTTCATTGATAGAGCATCTTGCACCTCATTATATCAGTCTTCATCCTAGCATAGCTCTTGCATTATTATCTTTGATCTTTAATTTCTTGCAAGTAGTTTAGAATTTACTTTCCTTTTTTTTGCATCTATCATTTAGACTATTTTGGATCTCATTCACATTGTGTGTTCATTTGAATCTCCCATTCCATGGTTTACATTGCAAGGATTGGATAGATAGGTTCATTTGAGAGCCACCATACTACTGTTTGCACTCTTGCACATCAAAGATAGATAACTCTATGTCACCATTCAATATTCCTAATATATTAAATCCCTTGGATAGAATTTCTTTGAGAAGTGTACTATTTTTTGGTATATAATAAATAGTTCACCCTTTCTGCCTCTCAAATTTATCTAACAATTGGTATCAGAGCTAAGTGATTAAAGGCATAATTTTAAAGGAACTTGAGAAAAATACATGAAGATGGATAAGAGAGAGGTACCTAAGATGAACAAGGAGAATTTATCCTCATGATAAAATATGATGGGGTTACATCTATCTAGAATTGGAGATAATGCTACTCATTAAATGTTTAATTAATATGTTGCTCCTACCCCTCCTAGAATAGTAGAAGAAATGAGTGAGAAGCAAGAACATAATACTTTGATGATTGAGATTGCATCTACCTTGATGCTATAGATTTTGATGATGTAAAAAAATGTACTACTACAAAATAAATGTGGTACAAGTTATTACTTGTGCATGTTGAAGATCAAAATGTATTGAGAATAAAATTAAAAATTTTGAGAAGCAAATATGGTTACATGAGGATGAAATAAGGTGAGAACATAGTCCATTATGTTAAGTGAATAAAAGAAATGGTTAGTTCTATTAAAGGTTCAAGAGGTGTCATAAAAATGAGGAAGTTGTAAGTAAATTTCTTAGAAAACTCTTACCTATTTTTTATATAAGAGTATTTGCAATTTAGGAATTCAGTGTTATTCTTGGTAGTGATCTAACTCTTGATGATTTAGAAGATCATTTTACTACATTTGAATTAAGTAAACTCAATAATAGTCTACCTACAATTAGCATTTTTTTGAAGACTTCACTATGCATTAGAATTTCAAAGAAATAAAAGAGTAGTAAAGATGAAAGCGATTTAGAATCAACGAATGATATGGATGAGATTGAAGTGTTTCTTAGAAGGAGGTTACCAAGAGGTAAAGGTAAATTATATTTTGTATGTTTTAATTGTAATGAAGTAGGTCATATTTATCCTTGATGTCCTAATAAGAACATATAAAAAATAAAAAAATAAAAAGACTACAAGGAAAAAGGGATGAAATCATGGTATATTGTTAAAGAAGAGCACACTGAGTCAGACTGTGAAGATGAGAAAGGAGTAGAAGTGTTGTATGTTTTTGCTAAAGAAGACACTAAAATGAGGAAATATATGAGGATAGAAAAGATATTATCTCACATTTTAATAACAAATGAAACATATATTATTGATAGTGGATTTTGACATCACATGACTGGAGAGATTGGCAAGTTTAATAAACTTGAGGGATATGATGGTGGATCCCTTAAACTAGGGAATGATGTTCCATGTCCAATGAAAGTTAGAGGTCCATTGATGTTAAATGATAAAATTAGATCTGATGATGCATGGTGGGTGCAAGGACTAAAATATAATCTATTAAGTGTTTCTTAGTTGAATAGTATAGGTCACAAGTTGGAGTTTCAAAATAGGAAAGTAAACATTTATGATGATGATTAAATTTGATTTGCACTAGAGATAAAACTATCTACATAATATATTTTACCATATATTCTACAATTGATATATGTATATTTGCAAAAGTAAAAAATATTTGATTGTAGAATAGGAGGCCATGTCATGAAAATTTTGAGAATATGGTCAAAGTCAATGGAATGAAAAGAGTGACAGGCTTACCAAATTTTCATAAAGCTAAAAATACTATGTACAAACAAGGTCAGCTCAATAAGATGACCAAGTCAAGTTTTTCAAGAAAGACACATACTTCTTATGAATTTCTAGAATTAACGCATACATATTTATGTGGGCCTATGAGAATAGAAATTTATTATGGTGACAGATATTTCTTACTTTTTTGTTGATGATTTTTCTCAGATGATGACTATCATGTTCATGAAGTTAAAGTCATCTATGATGCTTTTGATATGTTTAAATGGTATAAAGATACACTTGAAAAAGAAATAGGTAAACAAATAAAATGTTTGAGATCTAATAGAGGTGGTGCATTTATTTATGTTGAATTCACTAAATTTTGTGCTAAGTGTGAAATTAAGACATGAACATTAGAACCCAGGACACCATAACAAAGTGAGATTAGTAAAAGAATGAACAAGTCAATTATGGATTATGCAAGGACACTACTTATTGAAAAGGGAATTGCTCAAATATTTCTAAGAAATTCCAATAGAACTACATTCTACACTCTCGAGAAATTTTAACTAAATAAAGGAACAAAAAAAGGCCTTATGAACTCTAGTATGGTCATATACCTAATGTGAGCAATTTCAAGATATTTCAGAGCATAGTTTACATTCATAAAGATGCAAGGAATGAAAAAATTGATTCTAAGGGTGATTATGGTTGAAACTAAAAATGTGAGAATCAAGATGAATTTGCAAATAAGAATGATGAGGAGAGAAAAAAAATCCTAATAATTTCAAAAAAAATGTCTATGTATAATAATGATGATGCACCTAGACTAGTGCTTGAGCAACATTAGAGAGATACCAAGAAACAACTTGCATTACCCAAGTCACAAATAGAAAAACCCAAGAAGGATGCTAAGCCCCAACAGAGTCAAGATAATTATAGAAATCAAAGAATATAACCTATCCTATATAAATAAGTGATAAGGAATCATTCACTTCAACAAATCATTGCAAATAAAAGTGTTGGAATCATGACAAGAAGTTGAAGGACAATACTTATTTAATTTCTAATTTTGAGCCAAGATATGTGAAATTTACTAGACAAAGATTGAATAAATGCTATGAATGAAGACATTGATTAGATTGAGGAAAATAACATATGACAACTAGTGTTGAGACTTGCTAACAAGAATATTATTGGAACAAAGATTTTTTTTAAAAAATGAACTGATGAGAATTGTGAAGTTGTAAGGAACAAGGCCAGACTAGTTTTTATTGGTTATTCCCAAGACAAAGAAATTAACTATGGTGAGACCTTTTTAGATATAGAAAGATTGAAAGGATTCATAACTCTATTGGCATATAAAACTTAGATGAAATTCAAGGTATATTAAATGGATGTTAAGTCTATATTTCTAAATGGAATACTTGAAGAGTAAGTATATATAAAGCAACTAGAAGGATTTGTTGAGCCAAGTTAGAAGTATCTAATTTTTAAGTTGAATAAAGAATCGTATGGACTAAAGTAACTACTGAGAGCATCGTATGAAAGGTTCCATTCATATTTTACTAATCATAGATTTGTGAGGCAAGTGATTATAATATATATATTTGAAGGGTGAAGCTGAAAATATTGTATTAATTGATGTAATATTTTTGGATGATGTTATACTTGGTGGGAATGATTTTTTGTGCAAATCATTTGTTGATCAAATCAGTAAGGAGTTTGAAATGTCCATGTTCGGTCAGATCAATTTTTTCATTGGATTACAAGTTTATCAAACAAAAGATGGTATATATGTGACTTTATATAAGCATGTTAAGGAGATCTTGAAGATATTTGGTATGGTTATGGCAATGTGAGTTGGTACACCTCTAGTGACTATATGCAAACTATCTATGAAGGATATTACTACTGTAGTGAATGAGATATAAAATAAATCAACTATTGGAAAGTTATAGTATGTTGTACATAATAGACTTGATATTGCACATACAGTTTATATTATTGCAATTTTTTCCACTGATCCTAAGGAAATTAACATCATTTTTATTAAAAGGATATTCAAATATCTTAAAGAAATGGAAGACTTTGGATTGTGGTATAGACAAGATAGTATAATTTTGAACTCAAAGTCTACACTGAGATTAATTAGGTTGGAAATATTGATGATAGGAAAAGTGAAAGTGTTGGAGCTCTCTTTTTAGGAGAAAGACTAGTTACATGGTTGAGGAAGAACCAATTCTACATATCACAATCTACAGCTAAAGGTAAGTATGTTTCATCTATAGTTAATTTTTTCAAATATTGTTTTGATTAAGAAATTGTTCTAAGGAATGTAAGAAGAATTTATTGGTCATGTCACTATCTATTATAAAATACTATAGAAATGAACATGTCCAAGAATTTTTTGGTGCATATAGAAACTAAGAATATATATATTAAGTATTACTACTTTAGGAAGCAAGTACAAGAAAAGAAAGTGGGGCTGCAATATGTGAAATATAAGGAGGAAATTGCAGACATCTTCACCAAGTCATTGTCTAAGGATTTTTTTGAGTATATAAGAGATAATTTAGTGGTCCTTCCCCTATCCAAGTTTAAATAAGAAAGGATGCATGTTGCATCAATTCATGTATGATCAAATATCTTTCTAGTGTCGTTGCAAGAGCTCACTCTTTAGGGATTGTTTCATGAAGTTGTGAAAGTTATTGTAATGAAATTGATGTAAATAGTCCATACAAGGTAAAAGGTATAACTCCAAGATTTTATAAGATTCACATTGGAACTTATAGTTACCTTCAACATTATTGTGAAAGGGGGGAAGAAGAAATAAGAAGAAGATAGCATAAAGGGGAGATGATTAAGTGAAGAGAAGAAATAAGGGGAGAATCTATTGATCTTTTTGAATAGAGAAGTACACCTAAAGGGGGAGAGTTTTTCAAGATGAAGATGTTGTAGTTATAGACTTTGTGAACCTAATGTTGAATTTGTTATAGAGAACTTAATGAATGCAGTCAAAGATATGAAGAGTTATATTGCTTTCAATGCATACATTTGATTATATTATGTTGTAATATTTTATAATGCAAAATCTTATATTATTATGTTTCCATAAATTCCAGAGGGAGACATCGTTAGCCCTAATTAATAATGCTATTAATGTATGTAGAAGAATCGTATCAATTATTGTATTTCTATTGATGTCAAGCCTTAGTTGGTTAGACTTTATGCTAATTCAGTAATGTTCCATATCATTTGATTGATAATGAGGATTTGACGAAAGAATGATAAGTTAGAGTGATGATAAGTATGGTATTTAATCGGCACTTAAATGGGTTATATTATAGTAGTGTAATTTTGGTTTGATTGTTTTAAAATCATGTAATATTTTTATTAAGTATTGAACATCATGAATGCTCAATTTATACCTACTAAATTGCATGTTGAATGAACACAATATTAAATGAGCTACTATAGTTGTCATCAAATGCTTGTAAAAGAGGAACTAAAGTTTAGTGTTAACTGAGTAATTTTAGTATTAACCAAGTGATGTATTTCCCAAGTAAATTTGTAATGTTCATTGAGTATGAAAAGGGACAACAAGTTAAGAAAATATTTAATCTGAGGCTGACATATGATGGAAATTAGAATATTTGAGATGTTCCATGCATAAAGAAATTTTTTTTTTATGAGGTCAATGGATAGAGAAATTCAAAGAAGATTTATTAACAATTTAGAATAGATTAAAAAATTTAGGAAGTATATTTTTTGAGTGATTAAATTCAATAAACCTAAGATCTACAATCACAGTTAAGTAAAAAAAAATTGTAAGATTATCAAATGGAAATATATATATATATATATATATATATATATATATATATATATATATATATATATATATATATATATATATATATATATATATATATATATATATATATATATATATATATATATATAAAGGGATGAGGAATAATTTTTTTGGTGTTGATTGTTGTTGATTATACCAATAAAGAAGTCAATTATTTCTAAAATTGAAGAAGAAGGAAGATAGAAGGTGAACTGAGTATAAGAATATTGTGAAGATCAAGTAGAGGAAGTTCTAAGGGAAAGTGTGAGTGTGTAAATTAGCTAGAAAGAGTTCAAATTGGAGAGACATAGTAAATAAAAGATTTGAACAAGCAAGGTAGTGCTCAATCCTAATGGATTGCTTTATTGTTCTTTCTTACCATTGTAGCAAAAAATCTTTTAATTGAGTAGAACTAATAAGTCTTGGAAATATTATATGGTAGCATCCAATGGTGATGTTTTTTAAGTCCTTTAGAGAAGACCACTCTTTAAAAACATCAAGGAGTGATAAGGTCTAAATGACCTTCAGTGAAAACCCTCTAACAAGGTCACAGTATAAATGTGCATGTAACCTTTAACAAGGTTGGCTCCTACCAATGCTCACTTCAGAAGAGTGAAGTTATTTGGGTTGTTAGTTCTCATGTATTTTTTCTTTGTATAGGGTCTCCACATTAATATTTATGTCAAATGTGTGATTGCCTATTGTGTTCATAGTTTATTTTCATGTTGATTACTTAATGCTACAACTAAGTATATGCTAAGTGATTTCTCTAATATTCAATATTGTAATGAATAATAAGATTATAGTTTGATGGAAAAAGATTTAAAAGTCATATTTGAGATGTTGGATGTGGTTAATGAGCTATTGACATAAAAAATTATGAAGTTTGAATTGGTACTAAATTGTTTTAAGGTATATAGGATAATTGGATATAATTGATTCACCCCCCTCTTAGTTATCTAACATAAACCACATTAAATCTTGTATTTTTTCTTTTTTTTTTTCTTTCTTATTTCTTCATTATTATAGTATTTTATATTCATTGTATCTATCCTAAACCCTAACAACTAATATTAGAGTTGTGTACTTTCAAGTGATTTCGATATATTCCTATTGAATCAATGATAGAGGAAATATCTCAGTTAATAAGTTCAATGCCAAAACTATCATCTATGGAAGATGCGTATGGAAGATATTTATATGTATTTCCTCTAAAATTACACATTTTTTCTTGTGAAAATTCACATATCATCCAATTGTGTCTTATTAGAGTGTTGGTTGTTGTCACACCAAAAGATCAACCTGTTAATGTCTGATATAACCACCAGACTTATAGAAGACATAAGATATTATTAAACCATGTCACAAATGATAAAGGGAGACATTGGTGACTAGTCCAACAATCCCCCCTTATCTTCACCTAAGAGGATTCAAACATGTGACCAAGCTCTGATTTCACTTGTTACAATGATGCTTGTTGTTACACTAAAATATCAACCTATTAATGCTTGATACTACTAGAGATATAGTTTTAATACATGAGGCTATTAAACCATATCACAAATCCTTAATGGGTTGTTGGTGATTAGTCCAACATGTCTAATTTTCACTCAAGTTCTATGGAAATAATCCACCCACTACTATACTAATTATTGTTACATGTAAGAAATCATTCATCCAAAGGTCTACATATTTATTGAGTGTTTCTAATTCATCCTCAATAAAAATTACCAATCAAACTTTTGTATAACAAGGTGAACCAATAAATAATGATCAAGGGAGGCATAAATATTGGAAATTTGTTCAACACTCCCCTCAAGATTCATGACAAGGGCTTAACCACATCTTGTATACTATAAGTTGAGTGGTGGTATCGAGAATTAATGATTTGGTCTTTTGGTGCAATAGCAACCCCACTCTAACAAGTGGTATCAGAGCTTGGTCATAGGTTCAAATCTCCTCAAGTAACATTGAGTGGGGATTGTTGGACTAACCACCAACATTCCCCTTTGAGATTCGTGACATGGCTTGACCACCTCCTATGTACTATAGGTCTAGTGGTTGTATTGGGCATTAACAGGTTGATCTTTTGGTGTAACGACAACCCTAGCTTATAACAATGAGATCTACTAGATTTAAAGGAGACAAAGGTTTTGAAGGGGATGAATATGGATGGTTGGTCTCATTTTTGACTCTTTGGTATGGTGAGATTTTATTTTCTTGACCTTCCATATTCTTCATCATTTTTTGTGGCTATGGCTAGAGAGGAAAACTAGTTTTTGGGGTAGAAATTGGTGCCATATGTGTTGAGATGATTGGCTTAGCTAGGGCGGAATTCCCCTCTTTTCTTTCAGCCTTGGTTTCTTATGTAAGTGGTCTTCCCTCTAGGTTAAGAATTCCCTACATGGTTTTTTATCAAATATTGTGGAGGAGAAGATTTTATTCAAGTTATGGTCCTCTATTTATCCTTTGTGGAGGGTAGGCCTCTTATATTGGAGGGTCCTTTCCCATCCCCCATGTTGGTGGTCACTAGCTCCTATTTTATTTTCACGAGAATTATTCCTTTATGGTGTAGTTGGACTACTAGTTTCTCATATTTCCTTAGAGAGATATGGCACAATATATCTCATTCTTATCCATTTTCCTTTGTAGTGACTTTGGTAGTGGTCTACATGGGATCCTTTATTTCTTTTATTTTCTTATAGACTTTATCTTGAGTTGCAGATTTCCTATTTTATGTAGGTTTGTTTTTGGTAGTCGAAGGACTTTATAGCTATTATTTATTATTAATTTCCTTTATGGGTTTGGATCCTTTTTCCTTTTTCCATTTTACATAGCTTTTTTGGTTATTCTCTTATATTTTCCTCACCTTATCTTTAAAGTTTGTGGCTTGTCCTACCTGGTTCACTACCTGTCGATACCTTGTTCTTCTAATCTAGTGAGCTCTTCTCTCTCATCTTTTGAGGTACCCCCATGACATTTCTATTCAGGTGGAGTATTCCCTTGTTGAGGTGGGGATTTTTTAATATTGTGATTGGGGTTTAGTTCATTAAATCTTTTATTGTCTCTTGCTTGACTCCAATTTAGGTGAACATTTCCTATATGGAGGAGAAGGATTATTCCTTAGAAATGGTAATGGATTTTATCTTTGTGTTTATCCCTAGTTGATGGTCCTATTGAACTAGAATTTTCCTAATTAGAATGCAAAAAATGTCCTTCTTGAGAAGAGGCATCTGGGTAGAATTGTCATTGTTGGTTCTATTTGAATATTTGTGCGTACTAGGCTAAAACCCTTTGTCTATTGATATTAAAACAATGGTCATCTCTTTCATGCATATTTCTATTGAGGTGAGGAGGATTTTGGTTCCTCGTCCTTCCTATTCTTTTATTTTCCTCAACCATGTTCTTCCTTCCTCTAGAGCAAGGATTTCCCTTAGGTTACTGGTATGGCTTCCTACCTAAATGCCTCTATTTTCAAATTTATTTTTTTGTACTTTTTGGGACCCCAATTCCTAACACTTTTAGCTCAGGTAAAAAAATTAATTCAGCCCTCATGAATTCCTTTAGATTTATTGTGTAATCTATGTTACTTTTATGGTAAGCACTTGGGCCCTCTCCCAATTTACCTCATTAGAATAAAGTGCACCAACAAAAAAAATATTACACTCATTACTCCTTAAAGTGAAAAAAATATTGTGACTCCCCTCTTTTTTTAAGAGTACAAATATGGTGCTTCTCATATACTAAATCATTCTTAAGAAAGTAGCTATCTTCATATGATAAAATGTGCCTACCTTTATTTCCTGCAACATATGGTCAAACCCTTTGACATTCTATCCATTTGATATTGCATTTGAAGGTTGATGGACCTTCTTTTAAACTCCATCTTTTATAATGAATTTCATTAATCTATCTATCATGCCACTTGTATGAATCATGTCACAAAACTTTTAGATTATACAAGTTCTATTATTGATTATATTACTTACATATTTTATACTTCAATATGGACACCACAACCTTCTCCTAATGTTGAAAATAAAATATATAGTTGTATACCTTGTAAACCTTGCTTTATCGATATAAATAATATCTAGACTAACCTTATATTCTGTTCATGTTTTAAGTTGTAAAATAAATTTACTTTTATATTGGGTACAATCAATTTTTGCATAGTGGATACACACTAACACTATCCAAAATCCCTTATTTTTTTCACCCATTGCCTCTTCATTTGTCATCTCAAACCTCTTTATCCTAATTTTTATTTTTACATCAAAGCTACCTAAAAAATTAAAACTCTTGAGCACAACCATACAATCATTATTTTATTTTTTTAATACTTTTTTCCCTTTTTATACCTTTATGAATTTTTTTAATACAACACTATTAATATATAATAATAATAATAATTTATCTATATATAATTATTCAATTTTCATCCCCTACCTTCACATTTTTCTTTGCACTCTCTTTTTTCTTTATCTAGCCTACAATAATAAAACTAATATAGTTTCATTAGCCCTTTTATATATTATTCTTAATATCTTGTGCCCTATTTCTTTGACAAGGGTCCATGATCCACTTCTATTTTCTTTTAAATGGTAGATAAAATACCACAAATGAATGTACATTAATGATATTCAATTGGAATTTAAAAGGATTTGCAATGCACACTATTATATAGGAAAACCTAATCAATTAACATAGAAACTATTGTATACAATTAGCTAGCAAAAGTAGTATGCAACTTATTATAAGGTATATGCAAGCAATTATTATTTAAGAAAGCATATAGACTATATGAATATATGAAGTGAGAGAACAAACAAGGCATGATAGCAGAAGAAATTCAATGAACATATTTAGATAGTTCGCATACCCCATGTGAGCTCATATTTAATGCTTTTTTACAGTACATTTCTTTCTACAATGCCAAGACATTTCTTTTCGCACCCAAGACTTTTGTTTAAAATTTGGCCTTCACAACCTTGAAATCGCTCAAAAAAAGTCCTTAAGGCATGTGTATCCACTAACATTGGAAATGAATGAAGCTTTCCAAATGTAACCATAAATGCACATGAACAACATTATGTCAAATCATTTTAAATTATTGAATGATTTTGTAGTGATAGCAAATAGTCTTGCAGTATTAGCAAGGGTGTAGTGATAGAATTAGGGATAGCAGTGGGGAATATCAACAAAAGGAATTAGGAGGTTGTCTAAATTCTGCCAGTGAGAGGCAAGGAATTTTGTATCTCTTGATTTGTTGAAGCTAATATACTTTCCATCTGCAAAACTAGTTTTCCCTTAGGGCTTTTTCCAAAGATGATTTGTCCAAAAATATTGTGTTCTTTGTGATTGTGAATTTCTTTCCATATTTTATTGGTGAATTTGTAGTTGTGTTTGTTTTTTATCATAGTCATGAATTTATTTTTTTCAACAATTTAATAATCATTTATGATAGGAAATTAATAATCAATGACTGCAATAGGGATTTTTGCATGGTATCAAAGCATTATTGAGGGTAGAAGAGTTTTTCCCTAACATAGATTGATCTCTTTAGAATTATTATTGCTTTAATCCCTTAAGATGGCTTCAGCTAGTTTGAGAGATCAAGACAGATTAGATGGTGCCTCAAATTTTGGTGTCTAGAAGGCTAGAATTTTTTTATTGTTGGAAGAGAATCAAGGATTATGTTACTAGTGTTGTAGCTATACCCAATAGATGTGACATATCTTGCAACATATAAAAAGGACGATGCCAAGGTGAGGAGGATTATCATTGATGGTGTCAAGGATCATATTGTTCCACATATCTCAAAGCTAGATATAGGGAAGAATATGTGGGATTCTATTTTGAATCAGTACTAGAATGCTACCACCAATAGGAAGATGATTCTGAGAGAGAAGCTAAAGAATACCTAGATAAACTAGGGAGAAGATGTTACAAGTTACCTCACTAGGCTTAGACTTGTCAAAGATGAGTTAGCAGCTATTGGAAATAGTCTCAATAATGATGAGCTAGTGAGAATAACCTTAAATGGGATTTCTAAACAATGGAGTGTCTTTGTTCAAGTTGTAAGTGGATGAGATACATTATTGAGTTGGGATAAACTATGGATTGATTCCACTTAGGAGGTGTTTAGACTAATTCTTGTCAATGAGGCCAACAAAAGTAAAAAAAGTGAGGTAGGATAGGATAACGTTACCCTAGTAGGGAAAAGGAAAGTAAAAAAGGGGTCTAGGAAAGGATCAAGCTCACAAAGTGAGAAGAAGAAGAAGAAGGTCCTTTCTAAGGTCAAGTCCTTTGGATGTCATGAGTATGGTCACTATGTCATTGATTTCCCAAAAAGGAAGAAGGCAAAGAAGCAAGTGGTAGCTTCAGCAAGTGTAGAAGAACTCTCTAGTAGAATGGAAAATGATTTTGCACTTATAGATTGTATGGTGAGCTCAACCTCATAGACTATCTAGTATATAGATATGGGGCATCATTTCATATGATAGGAGTTAGAGAGTACTTCTCCAGTTATAAGGAGGAAAACACCAATATCTTGATTTCTATGGAAAACTTGTCCAAACTTAACTTATTTGGGAAAGGGACTGTTAAGTTTAAGAGGGAGAATGGAAAGATAATTCTAGTTCATGATGTGTTGCATGTGCTAGGCTTAGGTATGAATTTGATTTATGTATTTGTTCTTCAGGATAGGGGGTATAATGTACTCTTTAGAGGGACACATGTGTTGATTAAGCACAAGGATTGGAAATCACCCATAACTATTAATAGTTAGGAGTGGTCACCTTTATAGGTTGTAATTTGATACTCTTGAGGCACTCATGAGCAGTTATAATCCTAGAGATCTTGGAGAGCTATGGCATAGGAGGATGAGCCATATTCATCATGCAACACTAAAATTGCTTTGTGAGATGGTCATAGGTGTTTAAGAGGTGAGAACACAACATGATGATGTATGTAAAGTATGTGTATTGGGGAAGTTTGCAAAAGAATCTTTTCTAAGGAGTGATAGTAGATCTAAAGGTGTTATTGATTTAGTATATTCAGATGTATGTGGCAAATGTCAACAAAGTTTCTCAGAGGATATGAGTACTATGTTTTTTTTATCGATGATTTCTCTCAAAAGACCTGGATATACTTGTTGAAGATCAAGGATGAGGTTTTCAGTCAGTTCCAAGAGTTCAAGGCTCTAGTCGAGAACTCAATAGGAAAGAAGATAAAGGTACTTCAGCCAGACAATGGAGGCAAGCACAAAGGAATAAATTCTAGGAGTTTTGTACCAAAGAAGGAATCAAGAAAGAGTAAATTGTTCCCTAAAATATATAGTAGAATGGAGTTGTTGAGAGGAAGAACCATTCTATATTGAAGGTGGAAAGAGCTATGCTACATGACCAGGATATGCCCCACTACTTATGGGAAGAAGCATGTAGTATACTAGTCTACATTCAAAATAGGGTTCCACACAAGGTACTAGGGAGGATGACACCAGAGGAAGATTTCATAGGAAAGAAGCCTAATGTTAGCCATTTCAGAATATTTGGGAGTTTGGCATATTCTCGTATTCTAGGTGATGTATGTACCAAGTTAGATCATACTACAAAGAGGGAGTACTTTGTTGGGTACAGTGAAACCTCAAAGGCATATAGGATTTTTTATCCCTAGGAACAAAAGAATTATTGTCAAACATAATGTTAAGTTCATGGAGGAAAAGGCATCTAGAAGATCCAGAGATTTTCCAACAAAAGCTCCAAGGCCTCGTCAAGGGTAACAAAGAACAAGTACAGTTACCAATACAAGTCTAGTCTTGAGTGGTGAAGATTCATAGAACATGGAGCAACAAGTGCAATAGGACATGCATCTAGAAGACTTAGAGGTTGATATATCATCCTTTACAATTGGCAACAAATACCACGAGGTTCAAGAGACACTAAGGGATACTTGGGAGTTTGTGGGAGCTCTTAGGAAGAGTACTAGACAGTGGAGACAACCAGCCAAGTTTAATGACTATGTGGCATTAGTTAGTCAATTGGTAGATAGTGAGCCTTCTAGTTATCAAGAGGTTGTAGAGCATTAGGTATCATGGGATGTTATGGTTGAGGAGTATTCCTCAATATTACAAAATGATGTGTGGGAGGTAGTGCCTAGACCAACAGATAGAGCAATAGTTGAATCATGTTGGATCTATAAGATAAAGCACTATGTAGATGGTAGTATCCAAAAATACAAGGCAAGGTTCATGGCCAAGGGGTTCTCTCAGAAGGAGGGAATATACTATGAGGAGACATTTTCTCTCTAGTGACCAAGTATACTTCTATATGAGCTGTGATCTCATTTGTAGCATAGATGGGATGGTAAATCCATCAAATGGATGTCAAGACAACATTCCTTAATGGTGAGTTAAAGGAGGAGGTATACATAGAGAAACTAGAAGACTTTCTAGAATACATCAAAGAGACCCACAAGTGTAGATTGAAGAGAGCATTGTGTAGACTCAAGTAGGCTCCCAGAGTGTAGTATGAGCACATTGATGCATATTTATAAGAAATGGGCTTTATGAAGAGTGAAGCAGATGCTAACCTCTACTACTTGGTGGTTGTTGGTGAGATTCTCATTCTTGTTATTTATGTGGATGACTTGTTTCTTACAAGTTCACCAGATCTCATAGAAGACTACAAGAGGGACCTTGTAGAAGAGATTGAGATGAAGGACTTAGGACTTATTCACTACTTTCTAGGCATGGAGGTGTGGTAGATAGATGGAGAGATTTTCCTTGGTCAAGGGAAATATTGCATTGTAATCTTGAAGAGATTCAAGATGGAGGATTGCAAAGCCACATCTACACCCATTATCATGAATTGGAGGAAGGTAGATACATCTAAGGAGAATAATGTGGATCCCACCTTATACAATAGTTGATTGGTTTTCTTATGCATTTGGTTAATACTAGGCTAGATATAGCATTTTCAATAAAATCTCTTAGTCAGTTCATGGTTGAACCAAAGACAATGCATTGGACAATGACCAAACATGTATTGTGTTATTTGCATGGTACAGTTGAGTATGGCATCACATATATTCAAGGTGAAGGTATCAAGTTGATGGGCTATACTGATGCAAATTGGGTAGGAAGTACAATGGACAAAACGAGCACTTCAGGGTGTTGTTTTAGTTTGGGATTAGGAGTCGTATCTTGGTTTAGTAGGAAGTAGAAATCTATGGCTTTGAGTTCAAAAGAAGTAGAATACATAGCAGCTAGCATGGCAACATGTGAAGCTATATGGATTTGAAAGTAGTTAGTATCCTTGTTTGATCAAAAGGTTGAGACTACTATGATACATTGTGATTATTAGAGTTGCATCAAGTTGTTTGAAAATCTAGTATTTTATGATAGGTCTAAACATATAGACATCAGATATCACTTCATCAGAGATTTTGTACAATAGGGGGTTGTTCAGCTATAGTACATACCTATAGAGGATCAGGTAATAGACATCTTGAGTAAGGCACTGGGGAAGGATAAATTCATCTTCTTCGGAGATAAGTTGTGTGTCATGTAAAACAACTTCATTGCTAAGAGGGAGTGTTAGTTTTAGGTAGCTTGGACAGTTGTTCATCGAGATGTGATTAATTACCAAATATTTTTTAATTAATTAACTCCTTCTAGAAGCAACTAACAACCTATTAGTTAGGTTGTTTTAATCAAGAAGCAACTAGAAACTTCTTGGTTAGGTTGTTATCAAGAAGCAACTAGAAACATCTTGATTAAGTAGTATAAAAGGAGGGTCAAAGGAGACATTTGGTGAACAAAATAGAGGAACACAAGAAGTTGTAGAAGCATTTACAGTGTTAGCAAATGAGTTTGTAGTTATAGAAAATAGTCTTGCAGTGTTAGCAAGGGTGTAGAAATAGCGTTGGGGATAGCAATGGGGAATTTTGTATCTCTTGATTTGTTGAAGTTAATATATTTTCCATCTACAGAACTAGTTTTCCCTTAGGGGTTTTTCCAGAGACAATTGTCCAAAAATATTGTGTTTTTTTGTGATTGTGAATTTCTTTCCATATTTTATTGATGAAGTTGCAGTTGTGTTATTTTTCAATATTAGTGATGAATTATTATTTTTTCAGCAATCTAATAATCATTTACAATAGGAGATCAATAATCAGTGACTACAATAGGGATTTTCACACTGTTAAAAAAATCTTACAAAAATCAGAAATATAATAGACATACAACTTAATCACTATTTGATATAGTTTAATAGTAATAAATTGACTAAAAAAAAATTGGTCTAAGCATTTCTATGTTTATTTTATCTTATAATTAGTGGGAATCTTTAAACTTTACACACTAAAGAAGAAAATAAGTTTCACTTTTAGTCTAAGAAATAAACCTTCATACGTGATATTTAAGCCATCTAGAATTAATGTTCATGAAATAGATATGCATCAAGAACTATTTGAGACATCTTGTATACAATAATGTTATTGAAAACATAACTCAATATGGTAGGTTGAGGACTGCAACTTTTGACGTAAACGTCATACATGAAAACACACACACAAAAGTTCTTCCACTGTTTCTCTTGCTATTGTAATTAAATCACTATACACCAAAGGGGACACAGATAAATAGTAATGGAAAATTGAATGGTCTTTTGAGGCAGCTAAATATTCAATTTCTAGAGGACTTTGCAGATTTTTTCAGTGAGAAAAGACTCCAAAATGTTGAATAATATAAAATTGTGTTGTCTCTTCCACAAAACGTCTTAAAAGAAGTCATGGTCCACAACTAGGGGAGAGGCACCAGTAGTCATGAAGGCTAACTTTGTCAACACATAATTGTAGAACCGAATGTTGCAGGACTTTCATTTTATTTTAGAAATATAAAATGACCACTTAACTAACTTCAACTAAGGTTTGAGGCTACCACTCATTCAGCAAATTGTCGAAATAATCAATTTAACTTAAAGTGTCCTAAAAATGAGATTTTGGAGGTCTTGACCGAAACTTACTAATCTAAATATCAACAAATGATTGTTTAAACATCATTTCTTATGAAAATATATTCCAATACTTCTTATGAATGTAACTTATTAAATACTTAAAGAATCCTAAAAAAAATTGATATCATTTTTTTTAGTTATTTTAATATCTTATATAAAACACGAAGAAATAATTGATCATATTTAACACAACTTATGTTCAAATAGGAATATATTATAGTTTAAAATTAAATTTTAAAATACACTATTCTTTTCAAACCTATTTAAATTCTAATCTATTTTTTTCACTTCCACTTACAACTCACTAACTATGTTTCCCTAAATAATCACACAAAGTCGAATTTTATACATGTTACCCTCTAAAATTTACCTACCATTTAACCTAAAAGAATAATCAACAAACCTATAGTTGTACACTTTATGACCTATGATGACAAATTTTTCTCTCAATTCTACACAAATATCACCTAAAAATGAACAATATAAGATTGATTTCGATAATAGACACACGTTGGTTAGACATACTCAAACAACAACTCTCTCCATCCTCTTTCCAGAACTTTCCTTAAGCTCCACGACATTAATGGTAGGCTTTGCATTTGTATAGTCGAGACAATTTTAGGGTTTGCATATGTATGGATAAGACACATAATCTATGTTGCATTTGATATGACAAAACTTTGGAGATTATAATATGTCTACAAGCTTGTGGTAGCCATGGCTAGAAATCAAAATGCAGACAGATCATTGTGTGACTTCATTGGAAATCTTCCTCATCTTCTCACTCTCATCCTTTGCGTCTTCTTCTTCTTTGAGGCCTTCATGGGTGAATCAAGGCTCGATGATGTGGAGATAAGCGACGACTTTTTGAGTTCGTCAAGGCATTACAGGAGAGCCAACTGCCTCTAATTTCTTGGTGATGATATTCATGTTGAGCCTTTATTTCATTACATGAAATCCATAAATATTATACAATTTTACTAGATTTGCAGTTTTGTTGAGCATTATCAAAAGATATGTTTAGTATTTTAAAGGTGTGTATCCACACCATATTTGTGAAGGAATACAGTTTTCTCATTTGTGCAATTCTTCTCTTCCTTGTGTTGTCCAAAATCTAATTACCAATTTGTATATCTAAATTTCTGGACTTCCATTTCAATTTAAATTGAATTCAGATGGACAGTTGTTCCACGAAAAATGCCTGAATTTTTGGAATATGAACGTTGTGGGTGAGAACTCCCTATTTAATAGGAAATCCAAGAATTTTAAAATTTTCCTTTGATTTCTTCTTTGATTTCTTTTCTTTTCTTTTTTTCTTTTTGTTTTTGTTTAAATTTTTTTCAAGGTTTTGTACAACACTCGCTAGATTGTTTGTGATGTCTTCATTTTTTCTTTGATTTGGGTCTTTTCATCAATGATTTATTCTTTTTGTAAATTGTCTGTGATTTTTTCCTTTATGGTTTTTCTTCTTATTTTTTTGGTGATTGGTCCAGGATTTGGCTGAGCAAAGGCAGAGGTAGAGAAAATTGAGGATAGATGAAGATGTAGAGTAGAGTACAGTAGCCCCAGGGGTGAGGCAGAGAAAATAAATGAGTAGAGTGGCTACTGAGAGGGTGATGAAATGAGTGGAGATGAAGTGGTTTTTAGAAAATCTATTGAGTTGTGATGGGATGCTCTTTTTGTAGGTAATTTTGCTAAAACAAAAATGGTCTACCCTTGAAGTTGTAAACCCTAGTTTATTTGTTTCTTTCAGTTTTATACATCTTTTGATTTTATCATATGCACTTGGCATCTTGACTGGGGAATTATCACCTTGTTCTATACCAAAATCATAAGCGTCAAAAAACCTTGACCTCATTCTTCTCTACAAACAGCTCATTTTCTATAAGTACCAAGCCCATATTTAAGTAGAGGAATCCATATCATTTCAAAATTGTGGCCTTCAGATTTGAGTTCTTTATACATCCCCTCCAACTTCATATATTCAGGTGTATTTAGATCACTAATGAAGATTCCCACCATTTTGCCTGTGAGCTGATCCTTCAACACCTGAAACATGTGTATTACAACATATTAGATGAATTGCAAATGTGTAACTTTAATTTTGAAACCAACTATAAGTTTTGATGGCTGGTGGATTCAAGGGTCATGCATAGGAAACTCAAATGTTTTTTAATCAATAGTTGCTGAACCCTTTTCCTTATCTATGCAATTTGAGTTTCTGTTTTTACCACAGGAAAAGTTTGAGTTGGACTATTTTTTAGATATGCTAGAAGGATGAACATTGTCTTCTCAAAATTTTGAATATACCAAAAAGACTTGACTATCTTTATTAGATTTGACTATCTTTATTATGTTTAAAATCATGATCATTTTTTAACTTCTACTAGTTTTTCTTTTAAGTATATTGAAACCAAAAAGGCAAAAGCCTACATGTGATATGGCATGGAGCTAACTAAAGGTCTTCATTACTTCTATCCATGGCTACAAGTAGCCTTTATTTTTTTAAATTTTGATATGCTAGCAAGATTGCTCTATTTTTTTAATGCCTTTAAATGTCAGCTTATATTTTTCTCATTACCTTTTTCTACTAAGAGGAAATGCCAATGCATTCTTGAATCCATTAGAGCCTCTTAAGTATCTTGAATGATACATTAGAATATTTTAATTATCATTTTTGCATGGAACCAATATTTACAGTGTTCTATTCTTTTCCCCTTCCAGACTCCTTTTAGATCCCTTTAGATGGGTTGAAATACTGGAAAAATGTTGATAATTAAAACTAAATCAGCATGTTAAAGCTTGATAGTATGGTAATTCTTGTTCTGCAATTGTTTTGATTTTATTATCCATATCATACTACTTAGTAACTCAGGATGTCATATATCTTTGGTCTACTTTAGGGATGCAACATACTTTTTCAGTGTAATATTATACCTGGATTGGGCTAGATTGTATAATTCATTGATATTCAACCATATCAAACTACTGAAGTCATATTTATGGGTTCTAGGTTATTTTCAGCTTTATATTGCCCTCTCCATACTTATTTTACTCTTTCCAATCATATGATATGTTGAATATATCATTTTGCCTTAGATCTGTGATTTCTATATTATAGATGAAATTATTATGTCAGTCATTTTATTATTATTATATGGCAAACCTACTTGGTTCAGTTTACTGTCGATGAGGTGATCTGCATTATTTTCCTTCAATATTTGAATAAAATTTGTAAGTCTACTTTCATTAGGCGGGTGAGTTGTTTCGAAAGATTTTCCTAAAAGTATAGATTCTATGAACTCTCCAATCCTATTGCAAATTATTTCTTCCTTATATGAGCTCTCTAAGTTCTGGATGGCCTCTCCTGAAATGTCATGTTTATCATCCACCACTACATTTTCCATGCAACAAGCAAGTTTGCTATCATCTGTGTAACTCCAGAAGTAATATTAGTCCTGTGTAATATTTGTAGGTTTTTTTAAGAGTTTTTATCCAGTGTTTGAACTAAGTGGGTGTGGGACTGCAAAATTAGATGTGAAATTTGATTCATAATGCTTGTTATGTTAAATTGCATTCAGTGTCCTAAGGAATATGTTGTGCTCCAACCAAAGTTTGAACTTTCCTTTGAAAATCTATTAATATTCACAAGAGGAGGAGGTAAGGTCTATGGGGCTGCCAAGTTCCATCGAAAAGTTGGTTAATACATTTGTACATGATCTCTTATCCAATTTCTCAAGTGGCTTGTTCTAGGACCAGCAAACTTAAAACCACCAATTAAAAAGCTTGTTAATGTTTATGGTACAATCTATGGAGCCATAGAAATAGTAGTTTACAAAATGAGACATATTGTTTGAAGATGAATTGCATTCAATTTCCGTGTGAGACCAATTTAGGTAAGGCAAGCTTGAACAATTATTTGATAGCATCTCCAATCTTGTTAATGTGCACAATTAAATTTTTTGATAGTATGATACTTCATCATTAGTCCTTGCTAAATTTTAAATCTAAATATCATCTGTATCTTTGACTTGTGAATGTTTTGTATTTTTTTGTGTATAGGAAATGAAAACGAGTTCCATAAATGGAGGATGAAGTTGCTATTGATTTTAGGTGAGGTTACTTTATACCTCACTAAGGCAATGATCCATTTCTTCCCATTATTGAGTTTATATTCTATTTATTGTTTTATAAGTTTAATTCTTGTAATTAAATTTAGATCAATGATCCATTTCTTCCTGTTATTGAATTTATATTTTGTTTATTGTTTTGTAAGTTTAATTTTGTAATTAAATTTAGGTCAAATATATGCACAATGCATGAACATATAGAAGCAAGCATATATTCACATACTTGCATAAATATTGCATTAATGTATATACTAAACTACAATTCTGGACCAGTTACTCTATTTATTAAATTTTAGGCAAACAAAAACAGTCACATTTGATTTTTTTAATAAATATAGTCAATATAATTTGTTAATGCATATTTATGCCCAAACATATGGATGTATGTGTAAATATGTATGTGTATATTATAAAGTGCAATCCATATATATATACACACACACACACACACACACACACACACACACACACACACACACACACACACACACACACACACACACATGGATGTGTGTGTAAATATGCATGCATATATTACAAAGTGCAATCTATGGATGCATATATATGTATGTATATACATATGGATGTGTTTGTAAATATGCATGTATATATTACAAAGTGAAATCTATGGATGCATATATGTATGTATATACATTTGAATGGATTCATCATTATATTTATATAATATAATTCTAATAAAACATCATCATTTATGAAGTTCTCCAAAACACTTCATAATGGCTAGTAAATCCTACTGGATCAATTATGGCATTTTCTCTCAAGTAACATCACAATTCCAACACATTTTCACTAGCAAAATTTATACATCATAATTCATGTTTTGGTTTCAAATTGCATCAAGCTATGAAGTTAGCCAAAATACTTCATAACATATATATGGCATATGTATATCCAATTTCAAGGATCATATATATGGTGTGATCGATCATGCACCTAACTTCCATCCAAAAATCAAAATTTTTACATCATAAGTTATAATCTGGTCTCAAGTTACATCAATGTATGAATTTAACTAAAATACTTCATGGCATATAGTATATCCAAGTCTCAAGTTACATCAATTTATGAAGTTAGAAAAAATACTTCATAACATATGATATATGTAGCATGTGTATGGTTTGATCAATCATATACCTAACATCCAAAAAATAAATTTTTTGCAATGTACATTATCATTTGGTCTCAAGTTACGTTAGTATATGTAGTTAACCAAAATACTACATAGCATATGGTATATCTAGTCTCAAGTAGTTCAATATATGAAGTTAACCAAAATACTTCACAGCATATGATATATCCAGTCTCAAGTAGCTTGCATATGGTGTGATCCATCATGTACCTAACTTCCATCCCATAAAATATGGTTTCAAGGAACTTTTACTCTAGAAATATGATTTGATGATTCATGTACCTACAAAAAATCCAAAAACAAATCAATTTCAATGAACTTTTACTCCAAAAATATTGTTTGATGAATAATGCACCTACCAAAAATCCCCCCTAAAAAATAATAATTTCAAGGAACTTATACCTTCTAAAGTAGCATTTTCTATATAATCATATTAGCTTTTATGCAAACCTACTCGATCCATTGGTATGGTTGTAATATTAGAACTTAAGCCTCCATTAGATATGCTTGTATTATTTGAACCAGAGCCTCCATTTCCTTGCTCCATGGAAGGTGTTATGGGAAGTTGTAATTGGCTTGTAGAAATCTGATTGTTATTTTGATGATTGACAATAGATGAATAAGCAAGAGTGTAAATGTTCATTATATCTCTCAAAACTGAATTTTTTGGAAGAGAATTTAAGGGATTGCTTAAATGCCTTTGTCTTACCAACTCCTTTTTCGCTTTTTCTATTTCCCTCATTCTTTTCACTTGTTTCTTTTTCTGTTCTTTCTCTTTCCTCTGTATCAGTTGAAGTTGTTCTCTCTTTTGCTTCTTCATTGCATTTTCTAGTTTCTTTTGTGCTTTCAACTCTCTTTGGATAGCTCTACTAGCTTTTCTCTCATCTGCTTGTTCCTTTTTTTTGGCCTTTAATTCTACAATCTCTTTCTTTTTGGCTTCCTGTTCCATGAAAATTTGCATGAACTCATCTCCTATGAGTATTTGGGACTGTCGATTGAGCCTAATTGCACCACCACTCTCATGAGAATATTTTTCATTCACCCTTGCATTTGGTAACTTTAGGAAAGATGATAATATTGGCATCTAGTTACCTCCTAGTTGGTTGTGTTGGCATTAAGTTATTATTTCCATTAGTGACAACACTTATCTACATTAGTATAGCCATTGAGCATTCTAGTGTTAACCGAGCTTCGCAGTTTACACCGAGCGTCTATACTGTATACAAAGCATTCAGTGGTTACCTTGTAGGTCCATCACTTACCGAGCATTCATGAAGCTACCGAGTGAATGTGTAATCCAGCAATGTCTACGGAGTTTACAGTGGTCACCGAGCTTCACAGTGTTTACTGAGTGATGGAAGTGCAATGTTTACCAAGTAATGAAAGTATAGTGTTTACCGAGTGAAATCAAGGTAAACAAAGGATCCAATTTTTACCAAGTGATACTATATCTACCGAGTATCCAATGGTTACTGAGTTCCAAGCTACGTTGTGTGGTTAGTATGGACCGAGCCTCTACTTCTACTGAGTGCATGACGATGTTGAGTAATGCAGTGGATGTCAAGTATCAAAAGGTCACCAAGTTAGCTTGAAGAACTTGAGTTTTCTATTGTTTGGCTGACTCAGTAATGTTTTGTTCACTTGTGTTTTAGCTAACGTTGCAATTGTAATTATTGGAATGGTATATATGTAATGTATTATATCATTTACAAAAGATGCATGAGAGTATCAAGAGAGAAATGTAATTTTTTCAAAAGTGTAAGTGCGAATCAACAAAAGAGAAAAATATTCAGCAAGGTCTACAAGGAGCAGTAAAGATTCATCAGTCAAAAGAGGTGATCTATCTTTCAAGGATCTAATCAGCAATCAAGTTTGTAAGTAGATCTACTATTTCATTCTAATAGGTGAATCAGTTTTGTAAATCCTTTAATAGGGTAGACTTAATAGTCTTTGTATAAATCTCCTAACAGAGTGCATACTTTAGTGTATGTTTGTAAAATCCTCTAACAAGGTGGACCTAGTAGTCCTTTGTGCTCCTAATAGGGTAGATCACCAAAAGTGGTCAATGTAAGGCTTAACAGGCCAACTTCATACTGCAGTAACGAAGCTTTGTGGGTATCATTCCCACCCCAATTTTACTTTCTATTTGGAAGATTTCTGGGTCACCAAATCACTGTGTACATGTGTTATAAATGTTTGTTCTCTCATATATGCAGTAGATTAGATGAATGAATGGTGAATAGTATATATGGTTAAAGTGCTAAATTATTTTAAAGTTTTGACATTACTGATTCACCCCTCCCCTCTCAGTAACCTATCATATCTTGAATATTTCCAACAATTGGTATCAGAGCAGTTTGGTTCTCAGGACAAAGTTTGACAACTTGAGCAAAGATCAAGGACAATGGAGATATTCAGACTTGACAAAGCTATTGAAAATGAAAAGCTAGATCTGGAAATGGCCATGGCTCAACTCAAAGAAGCAAAGGAGCATCTTTCTCAATCCCTAAAGAGAAGGAAGGAACTTGCAAGACAAATGAATTATCATCAGTATGTTGAAGAAAAGATTGAAGGCCTTTAACCATCAAGTAGTTCAGATGAAGCTAATGAGGCAATCAAGGAACTCCTAGCAAAGAATGGCTCTCTGTAGGAAGAAGTAAGAAAGCTTAAAAGAGAACAAGAAATCCAATCAATCAGGCTATGTGAAGTTTTGGAACAGAGAAACAAGGCAACTAAAGACTTACAGATAAGAAATAATCACTCCAATCAGCATGAAGATCTCATGGATCAACTATCTAATGCAAATGAAGAAATTATGAATCTGAGATCTGAAAATGAAAGCCTAAGGAATGATTTAATTTCTGAAAGAAAAATCAATGAAAGCTTACAAAGTGACTTGAGATCTGAAAGACAAATCAATGAAAGTTTGGAAAATGACTTAATCATTGAAAATAAAGTCAATGAAAGGATAATGAAATCTCAAGCAGACATGACTCATTTAAATCAACAAAGTGAGCAGAATCTTCATAGACAAAAGGGTAAAGCAAGTCTTGGTTATAAGGAAGAAGGTGAAACCTCCAAAAAGGATGCCCAAAGAAATCAAAGACCTACTTGCAATCACTGTGGTAAGTTAAGTCATACATCAAACAAATGTTGGAGTAATGCAAAAGAAAAATTCAATGGTAAATGCTACAATTGTAGTCAACATGGTCACAAAGCTAATGAATGCAAGGAGAAACCAAAATTTGAAGGAAATTGTCACAAATGCAAGAAGCATGGTCACAAGGAATTCCAATGCAGATCCAAATCATTCAATCTAGCTGAAAAAATTGTTAAAGAAATATTTGGATGGGACTACAATACTTGGTGCAGATGTCATTATTTTGGAGAATATGGACATATTGGTATAAACTGTGCAAGACATCACCTAAGGAAGAAGGACACTACTATAAGATGTTATACATGCACTGAACTCGATCATATAGCTAAAAACTATATGAACATAGGAAGAGTCGAAGATGAAAAGAAAACTAAAGCTGATAACATTTGGAAGTAGATGAGGCAACAGTGGACTCTAAAATCTACCGAGCAAGATAGTTCAAATGATGGCAATGACACTCAAGAAGTGGGCGACTCCACCATTTCCAATTAGATTCATAAAGGAGAATATGGAACTACATCTTCTAGTGATATCTCAAGCAGTTCCAAAATACAAAGAAAGAAAAATGATCAAATCAGTATTCCAGATACACAAATATCAAAGAAAGCGTGTCTTTCGTCAAGTCGCATCTACCAAGGAAAGTCAGTTGGAGACCTTGTCAAGCTAGGTTGGGAGCAACAAAAGTTTTATTCAATCACCAAGTTGCAAGCTTCTACCGAGCAAGTGAATGACAACATGTCAAGCACTATGTCATCTCAGCTACCTTTTTACCAAGAATTTATGGAAAAAATTTCATCAAAAGGGAAAAATTTGATTTCATTTTTCACCACGATTACAAAGCTAAGAAATTTCCAGCGATTCCAAAGAAAATTCCAAAGTGATTTCAAGTGATTTTTAAGCAGAGAATTTTTTCATAATTTTCTTACACCTACTGAGTAGCAATAGCATCCGAGAGTAGCAGCAGCACCAAGGAAAAATGAGGTTCAAAAATGCTAGTCAAAAGTGTGGAGTGGAAGGTGTCAAATTTCAAACTAGTTCTAGCAATTACAGAATCACTCAACCCCAATGGAGCTCAATCACAAACTCCACCAAAGGTACTTCTCATAAACAACATTCATACTCATTTCAAATGTTCTATTCAAGAGAGTGGAAACCTAGAGATGGATAATGCGCTAGGAGAATTGAGTGTTGATGGTTCTTTGAAACCCAAGCATAAGCATTTGGAGACCAAAGGGTTAACCCACATCTCGCATATGCCAAGAAGTTTTCAAACTAAGTGGATCAGGTACATACTCAGTCGTGTTCACAATGGGCAACTACGGTTAGAACAGCTAGTGTTAATCACCAAGAAGATGTTTAATAAGATTACTAGTCTTCCCATACTAAGTAAAGTGAAAACTACCAAAAACCTAGGTCGGGAGGAGTTACAGAAGCAAATCCTAGCTAAATGGGACAGTAGAGGTTTGAAGGTCAGCACTGTGTCTGATGTTGAATTAAGGTTTGGCACTCACGTCATTACCCACAAAATTTATAGCTCTAATCATTTGAACAGTGTTCCCTGTGAGGCTGTTGATTTGGCATTCAAAATTGTGAAAAAGAACCTTGAATTTGACCTGTCAGAATTATTGTTGAAACAATTGAACAAGAATATGGATAGCATAAGGACTTCAAAGAATAATCCCTACAAATTTGGTTCTCTGTTAATTTGTTTATTTTTGTATATTCAAAAATTATTTCCATCAAAAGGAACTATAGTGTGGAGAAAAGATATTCCCATTCTTTATCAGATAAATGAGTTTGTAGCAGAATTGGGTAAAAACTTTGATAGCATCATGGACAATTTTTTTGAAGATTTCAAGGAAAGAATGAATAATAGATTTCAAATTCCACCAAAATTGGTAGAAGACTACAAGGATGATGTATGCTTTATGATTGATTGTGATAAAGTATACACTCAGGCAGTCAAGCTCTGAGTTGCATGGGTGAAACCTCTTCCTTATGAGGTTAATATTGGCAAAGCCAAGGATATTATTGAAGCACTGGTGAATGAACCAGTAGACCCAAAGCAACCAATTTTCAGAACATATGATGAGGCAAAGGCCAGAATTGAGCTTGAAATCAAGCTACCCTAGACCATAAGTAAAGGAAAGAGGAAGATAGCCAAATTGAAAACTAAAACCGGCCCTCTTATGCTAACTGAAGGAAAAGGTGAGGATGAAGAAGAAGAAGAAGGCAAAGAACTTGAATCTAAAAAAGAAGAGGAACCACCAAAGAAGAAAGGAAAGGTGATTATCACAAAACCTAAAAAGAAGCCTACTACGGTATTCTCTAGAAGAACCAGACAAGGCAAGTAGGAACCTGTACTTGTCAGGCCTTCACTCACATTTGAGGAAAGGCTAAAACAATTGGAAGAGGGAGCTGTCATCACAAATTTCAAGGCATTGAAATTTGAAACAAGGATAGATGAAGAGAAAATACAGATTGAGGAACTGGTACTCAATAAGATGGGAAAATGGAAATACTCCCCAAACCAACTTGCCTCTCAAATATCCAAAGAACTGTTGAAGAGATTGCAACCAAGATGGTAGTCAGCCACCCAAATGACCAAGGACATATATGAGCAATCCCTAAGGAATCTTCTACTGAGTCTTACTGAAGCAAAAATAAAGGCAGCAATGAAGAACAATGAAGGTAAAATGATGATTAGATTTCACACATGTTTGATTTTAATTAAGGACATTGAGCATGTTGTAAATGATGCAACAAATATGTGGAAGAACATCTATTATCTGTAAAAGTCCAGTAATGATCCCGTCGAAATCAAGGATGATGATAGCAATGACACTGATGATTTTGATAGCACTCCATCCATCATAGTTACTCCAAGAGAGTTGCATGCACTAATGGAAGAAAAAGAGGAAGAAGACAAGGAGGAAGAAGCACATGAGGAAGATAAAGATGAAGAAGATCTAGTAAAAATTACAGCAGAAGTTATTGCATCCCTTCCTCACTCTCCACCAAAGACAATTATATCTACTTTGGAGATAGCTTCTGCAAGTGAGATTGTGAGCACAATACTCACATTAATTGCTCAATCTTCACCAACCTCCTCCCAGCTCTAGGTATTTGAAATAGATGTGCCAAGCACTTCATCTACCGAGCTATCTGTCACTTCTTCAGCCACCGAGTCAGCCTCCTTAACCCCTTCATCATCAGTGAGTGTAACAGTAAGTTCTACAATTTTGTTTTCATTAGTTCCAGTAAGTCCTACAGTTTTGTTTCCATTAGCATCATCTGTATCCACTTGTACTCCAATCAGTTCAGATTCTATTATGGGTACTTTATGAAGTATGATACCATTTTTGGGAAGTGTTTCAGTTTTTGATCCGATTAGTACTTCTATTGGCATTCAATCCTCAAGTTCTATCCCAGTTTTCACTGCTAGCTCTTCTATCTCCACTATTGTGTCTATTCCTAAGGTCAAACCAGTCATCATAGAAGTCAAACAAAAGCATCCATTAAAACTTCTGATCACTGGAAATGAAATTGGAGAAGACATTGACTTAGACACAGAGATAGTGATTCCAAATATTGACTATGACAATGCTACCATTGAAGAGATGAGGTTAGCCAGTCAACTCATAGAGATGAAAGCTACGTAGAAACAGTTAAGATCAGAAAGGGATAAGGAATATAGAATAATTGAAAATGCCAAGAATATAATTACAGATGCTATAAATTTTGAAGTAGATTCTACTTAACACATTTTGATTCAGTTAGAAGAGGTTGTACAGAAATTTAATGAAGATACTTCCGAACAAGAGAAACTTATTGAGAAAGCTGAAAGGAAATTTGATAATAAGGTTCTCGAGCATATTTCTCAAAAGATAGCAATCAAGCAAGTTGAATTGTCAACATTTTTGGGAAATTTTGAAATTTCTTTTAATAATGCAACATCACTTTTTGCCAAACTTTGTGATGTTTCTAATTTTACTAAAGAAATAAAGGATAAGTTAAATAAGATTGAAATTGATATGCAATCAAGTACTTCCAAGTTAAAGGTGGACTCCTCCTCCACAACCTCCCATCACACCAAAATCAGATATTTGGTAGATGTATAGGCAGAACTATTGAGAGAGAAAGCAAGGATCCGGTCTACACTCATAGAGATCCAAAACATGATCCTTCCTATCATGGACACAATGCAGAAACATATTACTCATTGCAAAACATTGGTCCAAGATCAGAACTTCTCAGTGGCTGATCACTTGATCAAATTATCAACAAAAGTTCAAATTTCTCTCTCCACCTATCAAATCTTATGGTAGACGTGGGATAATATGTTTGCCACCATCCTCAAGGTACATCAAGAATTTCTATCTCACTTTGGTATAGTCATATAAACTGTATATATGTAGTCCTTTGGCATTATTGTCAAAAATGGGGAGAGATTCAGCAATAATAAGTGAGGAGAGTTATCACTATGAGTGATAGGGGAGTTAGCACTCAATAGAGTTAGCATGTGTACATAAGAATCTTTATATATACATTATAAGTCATCAAGAAGATATATAGAAATGTATATGCAGCAATTCTATAAAGATCAATTTTGAAAAACTAAAATTCATTGAGTCAAGTTATGTACATATGTTTTGGCTTATAAGTGTTTTGTCACTAATGCCAAAGGGGGAGATTGTTGGCATTAAGTTATTATTGCCATTAGTGAAAACACTTATCTACATTAGTATAGCCACTGAGCATTCTAGTGTTAACTAAGCTTCGCAGTTTACACTGAGCATCTACAGTGTGTACCGAGCATTCAGTGGTTACCTTGTAGGTTCATCACTTACCGAGCATTCATGAAGCTACCGAGTGAATGTGCAATCCAGTAGTGTCTACCGAGTTTACAGTGCTCATGGAGCTTCACAGTGTTTACCGATTGATGGAAGTGCAGTATTTACCAAGCAACGAAAGTATAGTGTTTACCGAGTGAAATCGAGGTAAATGAAGGATCCAGTTTTTACCGAGTGACACTATATCTACTGAGTCTCCAATGGTTACCAAGTTCCAAGCTATGCTGTGTGGTTAGTATGGACTGAGCCTCTACTTCTACCGAGTGCATGACGATGCCGAGTAATGTAGTGGATGCTGAGTATCAGAAGGTCACCAAGTCATCTTGAAGAACCCAAGTTTTCTACTATTTGGCCGACTCAATAATGTTTTGTTCACTTGTGTTTTAGTCGACCTTGCAATTGTAATTATTGGAATGGTATATATGTAATGTATGACATCGTTTACAAAAGATGCATGAGAGTATCAAGAGAGACATGTAATGTTTTGAAAAGTGTAAATACGAATCAACAGAAGAGCAGAATATTCAACAAGGTCTACAAGGAGCAGTAAAGATTCAGCAGTCAAAAGAGGTGATCTATCTTTCAAGGATCTAATCAGCAATCAAGTTTGTAAGTAGATCCGCTATTTCATTCTAACAAGTGAATCGGTTTTGTAAATCCTTTAATAGGGTAGACTTAACAGTCTTTGTATACATCTCCTAACAGAGTGCATACTTCAGTGTATGTTTGTAAAATCCTCTAACAAGGTGGACCTAGCAGTCCTTTGTGCTCCTAACAGGGCAGATCACCAAAAGTGGTCAATGTAAGGCTTAACAGGCCAACTTCATACTGTAGTAACGAAGTTTTGTGGATATCATCCCCACTCCAATTTTACTTTCTATTTGGAAGGTTTCTAGGTCACCAAATCATTGTATACATGTGTTATAAATGTTTTTTCTCTCATATATGTAGTAGATTAGATGAATGAGTGGTGAATAGTATATATGGTTAAAGTGTTGAATTGTTTTAAAGTTTTGACATTACTGATTTACCCCTCCCCTCTCAGTAACCTATCATATCTTGAATATTTCCAACAAGTTGTTATGTGTATTTGTAATGCTTTCATCCATTGTGTCATCGTTGCCATAATTCTCTCTTGACTGAATCTCTTCATCCTCTACAAACAACTCTATTGTTGCATAGTAATGAACTAATGTGTGTGGAGGAGATGGAGGAGGGGATGGCATTGACAATCTTGCATCCTTATTATCTAATTCCAAGTTGACACAAAGGTTTGTAGCACCTTCCATGATGTAATCAGGTATACTCACTTCAGTAGGAATACTTAGTCCTAATGTATCTTGCATAGTATGCACCATATGATGTCTATGTTTAGTAGAATCATGTTGTCCTTGTTCAACAACAACAAAATCATGATGTCCTTGTTCAACAGTAGTAGAATCATGTTGTTCTTGTTCAACAATAGCATAATCTTGTTGTAGTTGCATTTCAATTGTAGCATTTTCTCTTTGAATTTGTTCTACTCTTTCTTGAATATCAGAGTCACTAACTCCTGTGAATCTCAAAATACTTTCAAGGGCAATTGCTTCATCTTCATTCTCAACACTAGACTAAAATGCTTTGCTAGGATTCATGTCATTCATAAGTGATGTTCGGTTTAATGGCCAAATACCAGTTCTCTTAAATATGGCCTTGATATTTTCTAGAGTGAGGGCCTTTTTGAATGCTTTGCTACATAGGGTAGCAAATTCAGACTTATTTATTTCTAATCCATGGTGCTTTTCCATCCATTCTGATCTCTTTTTTTTGAAATAGTTCTTAAAAGGAGAAAAACACTTACGTCCAAAGGTTGGAGCTTGTGGCTTGTGTGACTAGGTAATGTAAGAAGATCAATTCCTAGAACTCTGACCTCTTGAATTGTGGAAAGTGCCACATGGCTCCCATGACCATCAAATATAAGTAAACGCCTATTGCTAGGTGAGACTCCACCAAGTACAAATCTGGCAAAGTGATACAACCAATTTAGGAATAGTTCCTTGGTCATCCATGCATGGGGTTGGGCTTCCATACAAGCCCCTAGTTCACACCCTACAATATAATTTTTTATTTTCCTTTGAAATTTAAAGAGGTAGAATCCTGGAATGCTCTATCCAGAAGCATTAACACAACATAATATGGTGATCCATTCTCTACTTTTTGACAATACATAAGGCACACTCCTTGAGCCCCTTTTGGCAATTACCTTCATTCAACAATTTCTTGCAACTTGAACACCTGTTTCATCACAATTCCAAATTTGGTGTGGGCTATATTGTCTATCTTTGTAAACTTTTTCCAAGTTTTCATAAAATGTTGTTGCTATGGATGGCCTAAGCATTGTGGCTCTATCTTTATCTATACCTTCTGCAGTTCTTAATGCCAACTCAGGATGCCTTCTTTTAAACTCTCTCCACCATGACTTGCCAGGAAAACCATCCTTTAAGGGATTTGGCCTAGTCTCACAAATGTGAGCAACATGTGCTTTCAATTGTGATATTTCAAGATCATATCCCATCTCTGCCATTTCTTGACACCATTGCACTATCTCCATTTCTTCTTCACTTGATAATATAGTGCGTGGACCTCTTGTTGTTGTAGTTGTGATACCTTGCAACCAATATGAGAAGGTTGTAAAAGGAATACCCCATTTCTTGGTAGCAGCTCAAATGGAATACTCATTATCTTCAACATCTTTGATTGCACTATCCATGTCTAAATTTGACCAATTTTTTCTTAGTGGTGCACTCTTAGGTGTTGTAGACATGGGTGGTGTACTAGAAACTGTTTGCACATCCAAAATATCTATTGGATTTGGATTTGGTATTTCAAGATGATTTGGTATGTCATTTTTCTCTCTAGCATTGCTTTCATTTTCTAGATTGCATTGAAGCATAACCCCTCTTTTGTGCATTAGTAGCGGCCTCGTTCTTTGAACTCGATTCTTCTTAGAAGCTCTCATGGTGAAATATATGTAGTCTGTGTGACATTTATGTTAGAAAACCACTTTCTTTTAATAGAAGACTGCAATCTATTTTAAAGAATATTGCAAATGGTGTTAACAAAATAGGGCATTTCCTTGAAAATAAATATGTAATGATAGGATGACAAAAAAATTCAATTGACCAGTGTGAATGCTTTTGTCAATATTTTTTTTGGCTAACTATTATGTTTACAAATCAGAGTTAAATAGACTACATTGCTATGTAATAAAAAAACAAATTTAAAAGATTGTATTTCCACTCTTAAACAAATGCATGAAGAGAGTGAAGAGAATCTGGTGGCTCAAGATATCAACAATCTCAGCAGTTTCAACAGTTACTGTTGATTTCAGATACAATCTCAGCAATTATAGTTGATTAATTGGAAGTTGATAAGAGAAGCAACAATTATGATTGATTCATATCAACAATCTCAGCAGTTACAACAGTTACAGTTGATTTCATATACAATCTCAGCAATTATAGTTGATTAATTGGAAGTTGATGAAAGAAGCAGCAATTATGATTGATTCATATCAACAATCTCAGCAGTTACAACAATTACAGTTGATTTCAGATACAATCTTAGCAATTATAGTTGATTCCAAATACAATCTAAGTAGTAAAAAAATCATTTTATAGTGAAAAGTTGTTCTTTCATCAAAAATAAAATAGAAATATTCAAACAAAGAAAATATAAATGGAAATGAATCAAAATTTATGCACCTGAATGTGCTTAGTCTGGGTGATGAGAGGAGTTGCAGTCACGGCTGATTCCAGATAAAATTTAAGCAATGAAAAAAGAGACTACTATTTTCATTTTATAGATCATGTTAACACCTATTTAACCATGATTAAATTTCAATTTCAACTTGTCAACCTTTTTTAATAGCTAAATTTGATTGGATGGTTTTTGTTGCCATGGATTGTGCCTATATTTGATTGGATAAATTTTGATGCCATGGATTGAATTGTGTTGCCATGATTTGATTGTTGGAGTAGGATAACTTGTCGTCCAAAATTACTGAGTTTGAATGTTTTTGTAATCTTTTTAGTAATTTATTGGTTTATTTATGGTGAGCCTTACAAGTTCTTTATCTTTGTAGGTGATATGTCAAATAAGCCAATAAATGCATCCACAAAGGAGCAAGTTGGAATGAAAAATTGAATTAGATTACAGACATTACATCTAACAGGGATCCAATAGTTGTACAACACTACATATTATTTAAAAAACAAGATTTGTTTGTATCTATGAAGTACCTAGTAAATGTACACTTTTGAGTTATATTCAAAAAATGAAAATTTGTATAGATTTCAAAAAGTGCCCAGTAGTTGTACACTCAACGATGGTATTTAGAGAAAAAAACATTTTTTATTATTACAAGTTGTAATATTTGTCAATCAATATCAAATATTAATTGTAAGATTCGATCATAAATTTATATATTTATTTCTAATTGTGAGATGCAGGAGATCTATTTAATTTTCCAATGCACTTATTTATTTATGTTAGATTCATTATTTTAAAACTCAAACACTTATTGTAGCATTCTTCCAACAACTATCCCGATAGTTTTCAGACCATCTCGGTGGAACGAGACAAGTTGTATGTACATTTATGAGAAAAGACAAAATACGCAAGCTCGCGTAAGTTTAGGTCGGTAACATCTAAAATCTAGGGCCGCGTTCTTTTCAATGGAAGAACACGAGAGAAAGAGTAGGTCGATAGAAAATAAAAATCAAACAAACTCAATAAATCCACCATCGTCTCCCAAACGAGCACCGACAACATGCTTTAGTATTACCTTCTTTTTTAAGGGTACAGTCCCTTTCTTAACGCTTTAGTATTTTTCATTTTGGTGAGAATTTTATTAGATGGCTACCGCAAGTTGGTTGGGCTTCATAAAACACCTTCGCGACGTGTACTGGAGTTGAATCCTTAAACCTTTGCATTATTGACATTCGATGTGAGCTGCAAGAATTCATCAATGCATTTTCTATATGATTTTATTATCTCACAATGAGGTGGGTGCTGTCAAGCAAAAATATCTTTTTCAGAATTGCTATTTTTATTGGATTTTTTTTAACGTAGCGTATAGATGGATATATAACACATCAATCTGAGTCTTTCAATTTTGGTAGGAGAAATATCGATCTTCAGCTTTTTTAAGACAAGTGATGATCTATAGGAAATAGTTTACTGGATGGAAGGATAATGGTTAACTTGTTTTTATTTTTATTTCAAATTGCAAACAAATAAAAAGTCCATGCCAAAGCTTATCTTTCTTTTTAATAAATTTAATAAAATTAGAGCTTTCATTTTATATTCTTTCAATTAAAAATATTATTATAAAAATTACAAAAATATATTTTGAAAAATAATCAAAATTATTTTGTTAAAAATTTTGAAATATTTTATTAGTAAGACATAAGGTCTAGAGTTTAACAATATTACTTTAATAGTTTTAATTAATTGTATTATTTTTAAAAAAATTTATTCCAAATAATTCATTATTATCTATCATTATAGATTGATTAGAAATCTAAAAATATATATTATGATTTAGTTTAGTAAATCAAGAAAAATACGATATATTATATGACCGGGTGATCTCTGAAAAGATTCAATATATATATCTATGATAAATAGTTTCGACACAAAGTTTTGTTGTATTGAAGATATCACATATTGAATATACCTAACCTATGAGTAAATGCTTTGATCTTTGCAAAATATTTGTGAGGATTTTGCAATTATCTAATTAGTCAACTAATCAACAACACATCCAAAATGTGCATCATACACAAGAAGACAATCAATTATATTTGATTCTTGCCTTAGTCATTCACTCTTCAAATGGTACAATATTTATTATTAAATCAGGATAAACCCAAATTGTTACACTATCAAATATTTTGGCCAAATACTCAAGGAATTTAATTTAAAAAAAATCTCAATGATCCATTAATATGTACACTCAAGTTTTCTCTTTTTTCCATTCTCTCAATTTCATTATGAATGGGTAGTTTAATCCTTCTAATAGATAATTTGAGATCCATAATCAATTTATGAACCCATAAAATGATATGTTATAAATGATGTTGATGCCTATTGGGCATCTTTTCAAAAAAAAAAAAAAGGTGTTGTAATTTGTGATGAAAAATGACATGGAAATGAGGTTTATATTCACGTTCAATTGCATGTCTTTATCATTAATCTTATTATTGGATAATATAAAATGTAGACCAAGAAAGTTCCTACAAAATTTGCTGGAGCAGTGGTTGAGCTTCAACTTTTGCATTAAAATTAAGTTGAGATTTTTTCCCTTCTACATTGTTAAAAATTATGTGAATATGTGTCATTTTTTGCAATTGATCATTTTTAGGAGGAATAATGTTAACTATGTCACCACTTATATATAGGAGACCATTAATGATGACATAAGATGCATAATGGGAAGGTGAATTTCTATTGATGTGTTTGACTGTTGCATCCAGTAAGTTACTCTCCAAGGTCCTAAACTCTCATGTTAATTAAGATTACAAAGGGACTACATAGGAATATTCCCACCTTTTCTAGTATTATTACATTATCACTGTTTTATCATAAGTAGGACATTCACCTTCGGTTGACTTATCACTTTATTAATTTTTCCATTTTGGAAGATGATGATGTATTTATGATGCTTTCAAATTTCCACCATTTTTGGGGTTATAAGTTATCTCTATATGTATCATTGATGAATGGTACTCCCATTATTAGTCCAAACACACTCAACACAATAGATTAAAAAAAATTGAAAATTGCGAGAGCCAAATAATTTATAAGAACAAAAATAATTTATTTATAGTATCCTCAATTAAATGAAATTAGAATATCCAAAACATAACATCCTAAAGCCACATGGAAATTTTCATTATAATGATCTACAAGCCAAAGCCACCATATATTGTGCCATCAAAATTATCCCTAATAGCTCAACTATTTGTCCTCTTTATATTCTGAAGTGTAACTAACCTAGAAAGTTTTGGAAATTGCAACCTACAATTTTGAGGTTGACCACAGTCATTAATTAAATTAATCCCTAGAGCTAGTGTACCAAATAAGGCATCTCATAGGAGGACCCCTACTGAAAATTAGGATTTGAATAGAGAAGTTCAAGAGTTGATGAGAAAAGGGTTGATCATAGAGATCCTAAGTCCATGTGTTCAATACTAGTAGAAAAGAATGATGAAGAATGGAGGATGTGTATAGACTCCTAGGCCATAGAAAAGATAAAAATCAAATAGATATATCCCCTACCAAGGATGGATGACCTTATGGACTACTCAAGCGGAGAACAATACTTTATGATGATAGACCCCAACAATGGAAATCACTACATTTAGATCAAAGAAGGAGATGAATAGAAGACTGCCTTTAAGACAAAATCAATTGTATGTGATTTTTCATCCTTTTTTGGCTAACCAATGCATGGATCATATTAATGCAACTTATGAATAAGGTATTACAAAAATAATGGCAATTTTCTAATTGTGTGTGTGTGTGTGTGTGTGTGTGTGTGTGTATTTTGATTTTCATTAACATACTATATGAGAATGATACACGAGGAAACGTGTATTCATGAGACTTTAGTGTGAATTATAGAAATGAATGACAAGGTAAAACCAACAAAAAAACTACCAATTTTATCTTTCAAAAATGTCTCACGTCTCCCTACTTAAAACTGTTGAAATTGCTCTTAGATTAGCATCTTAGTGACAATATTAGAATGGGATTAACCTAAGATGTTCAAATCTACAATGATTCTTTAAAGATTTCAAAAGGATATATGAATTAGTGATCTAACAAGATGTAAAAATGAAATGCTTCAAATATTATTCTAAATGATGTAGAAATACTCTCGAATTGCCTATAACTATGATGCTTAACCACTTGCTATCTCTTAGCTCTAGAATTTTTATAGTGATGCATAAAAACTTGGGTCCTTTTACTCTCAAATAGCATTGTATTTATACATTTTTCAAGAGGGGTAGGGTAGAGTTTAGATTTTACCATAATTTCATGAGGGTAAGATCAAATGAGGTCCACCAAGGATAAGGAATCAGTAAAGGTAAATCCAAAATGAATTATTATTTAAGATATCATCCTTGAAAGGATATATGAGGATAATAGCTCATTTTGTTTTTTCCTTTATTGATTTTTTTCCATTTGAGATATTTGCCAAAAAGATGAGGATAAATGTTCATATTCTTTTCTTTTTGAAATAGATTTTCCATTTTGAATTTATTTTTCCTTTTTGAATTGTTTTTCCTTTTTTAAATTATTTTTATTTTTGAATTGTTTAATTCTTGAATTTTAATCCAATTGAGAAGGAAGCAATTAATTGATTAAGTTAATTGCATAATAATCGGATGCTTTAATTAATATAACTTTCTTTTGTTTTCCTCATTTATTTGGTATTTTCATAAACCTCACCAATTTGATTAAAATCATATTTTTAAGGTCCTAACAAATTTAGGGTGTCTACCAATGCCCCTCTTTGAGCTGATATGTGAAGCATATAAGTTGAAAGAATGTCTTCATTTTTCTAATTTTTAATCAAATTTTGAATGTTAATGACTTGATGTTCTAATGTTGACACGATAATACTTTATTTTTTGCATTTAATGCCCCTAATTTAGAAATTTTGTTATAATCCACTTTTTTGATTGGTTGATTCATGTTTGGATATTGATATGTTGCCCCCTCGGAAACAAAATTGTAAAAGGTGCTTCTCAAGATATGGAAATTTCAATTTTATTTTTGAAAAATGATATAGTGTTTAAAATGCATTGTTTGAATAGTGATTTGAATAATGTATGATATGAATTAAACACTATGAAAAAAATACCCATTCCATTTTTTTTTCTAAAGGGGATTAGATGATGAATAGGAGCAGACAATAAAATTAGGTCAAAATTTCCCCTAACTCAGTTAAATAAGGCCAAAAGTGTCTTTTACCTATTCATTTTCACACTCACATTTCATTTTTACTCATTTGGAGCTCTAGTCTAGAAAATGTGGTTGTCCCATTGCAAAAGCATAGGTTCACAAGGGATAAAAAATAGTAGTTTTGTGTCGAGCATCTTCACAAACCTCTTTGATTTCAACATTTCCAATTTGTTGATGAATTTTTAGATTTTTGCATGATTTCATTTATTAAATGTTGATTTACTCTATTATAGCACCTTTGATCTTTTTAGTGGTGCATATGAATACTTGTAGCACATATAATAGATTTGGTAGTGCATTCACAGCATGAAATAATTAGTTCAGAGTTTTATGCATATGATTAGAGTTGTAGCAGTTAGGAATTTAATTCCAACACATTTTATTACCACAAGTAGGAGGTGTGGGACTCAAAAATTTGCAAGGACATTGAGTACCGAATTTGAATACTTTTCTAGAATGAGCTCCTATAGTTGCATTTTATGCATATGTACCCAGCTATCATTTTCAGGCTTATGGTGTGTTTATGGTCTTCCAAACATTTCATATCATATAGTCGTGCATCTCAGGTTGTCATATTTTAGTTTTGAATCATTTTATGAGGTGTTATTTTGAGCACTTGTCAAATCTCCATTTTTGCTCGAGTGTCAAATAATGTTGGGAGGGCTAGTTTGTATTTGAATATCTTGCACCCGGTTTAGTTTTATAATCTGCCAATTTGGGAATATTTATTATGCATATCACAAACCTACATTTCAGATTTCAAGTTGTTTTGACATGTTTTGATAAGGTTTTGAGTTTCCCAAAGTTGGTTGTTAATTGTTGTCTTATTGATGCACTTTGATCTCATAAATTCAAGAAGCCATGTTTGACCTAGTTTATCCTATTTAATATAGTCCTTCCTCATTGTATTTTAGGGGTCAAAGATATGTTATGTTCAGGATTCGTTGTTATGATGAATATGTTTGATTAGTTTTAAAATTGGATTTCGAATGTAATTTCTAACTTTACATTGTAGATTAGACTCACAAAATGATTGGAAGCCTTGTTTGAGGTGTTATAACTTTGAACCTATGATAGATGAATCCAACTTGGTCACACCCTTATATTCTACACTAAAAATACTCTAAGTGTGTTAATTTTCAAATCTCAAGGAATCTATTTTCAAGTCTTAATTAATCCATATACACACTTTCCAAGATCTATTCCATGTGCAAAAATCATAATTTCACTAATACACCTAGTTTTGGGGTTCTTGGAAGCTAACTTCAAAAGTTTTTCAAATGCATCTTCTTTGATGTCATGAACCCAAAATGTAACCATATACTCTCCATATAGGCAAAAATATGTGACCCAAGTTTCATCTCCCTAAGTGATTGTTTGACTAATTTTGAAAGCCAAATCTGAATGCAACTTTTTGTTTTTGGCATGTTTGGATGTGTGACAATTTTAAAAGAGCAACTTTAGAGGCTAATATATTTTGATTAGAATGTCGTCATGAGCTAAGAATTCTCAAAATGAGAGTACATGGATTAGAGAATAAATGTGTCAATGGTCAGCCCCCAATCAAATATTTTGGTCATTTTTAAGTTAAATTCAGGGGCCTATCAGTGTAAAAGAGATGATTTTTAAAGAAGGTAAAAATTAGTTTAAATGTTCAACCGGTGATACAAATTGAATTATGTCAATTCAAGGAAGTTGATCAAAGCATTCTTTAGAGGGTCAAGTGATTAAGTTTGAAAAACCAAATTATTCGAGCTACCTAGTGTTGGAAGTCTTAATTGGAAACCAAGATGCTAAGAGGGGGGTGAATTAGGATCTTTAACACTTAAACCCTTTTAACAATACTTTCTTGTATTCACCACATTTACTATCTCATGTTTAATTGCATGCATAACATAACTTGCAAAATCAAAATGTAATAACATGTAGGTATAATCTACCAATCACATGCATGAAATGTAAACACATAACACATATTTTTTTTACTCAGAAACCCTCCAAGGTGAAGGTAAAATTGGGGTGGGGATGGCACCCATAAATCTTCACTACTGCAGTAATAAAGATAACCTGTTAGGGTTATAATGTTTGACCATATCTAATGATCTACCCTATGAGGGGTCTTCCCTATTAAAAGTTGTTAAGACTATTAGTTCTTGCCCAATTAGAGGATTTTACACTTACAATAAAGTAGGAACTCTGTTAGGAGATGTACAAAGATCAGTTAAGACCACTTTGTTAAGAGATTATCCCTGACTCAACCTGTTAAAATTGATTCATTACCTAATCCTCAATTTTCTCTAATAAGCTAATGTTGGATCTCCTAGCTCTTGAGTCTAATGTAATCTCTTATCTAGTAAAAATTTACTTTCCTCCATTGCTTGATTAGGTGGCTTCTCTTACTCTGTAATAACTAACCTCTTTTCCTCTTCTATAATGCTCGCACTATCACTCTTGACCTTTCTCTATGATAAGAAGAATAGCATGTTTGCTCCTCATTACATCACCATACTCTTCATGATTACTTCACTCTTCTAGCTAGGTTAAGATATGCTCTATTTAAAGATTTTGTATTTTCTAGATGCTTCTTTGTTTCGCCTCTTCATCTGATTAGTTCATTATAGAACACAGGGATCTTTGATCCACATCACAAAAATGTGTAATAACCTTTGTAACAATCTCTACAAGTATTAAATATCTTGTCCATGTCGGCTTGAAATAGTTTACCTCAAATTTTGTATCATTTTTTACTTGAATGTCAATTCTGTCTTGCTCGACACTCATTGTACTCAATCTTTACTATGCTTGGCACCTTCTGTGTAACCTGGCTTCAATATACTCAAACTGCTCAATAAACATTAGACTTGGCTTACATTTAAAATAATCAATGACCAAAGACTTTCTCAGATCCTATAGAGCTTTGGTATTTACATATTTTATACATAAGTCTTTACATGACTTGACCTATATAGAGTAACTCAATCATAGTGTTAACCTTCTAACTTTACCTAGTACATGACTAAGTGTTTGACACTAATAGACAACAATAGTTAGAGATACCAACAATCTCCCCCTTTGGCATTAGTAGCAAAAACACTTTTTCATGATTACATCATTACAAATATGAGTACTCCTCCTAAGCCTATGACTTAGTTCATATAGAACTACAAAACTTTGACTTATGTTGAATAAATATTGAATACATAATAATAATTCAATACATATATGCACATGACTCTAAGTAGTTTGATTGTTTCAGTGTCATACCTATATTACCTTCTAAATTTTTGAACTCTGATCTCATGAATGTTAATTCATTCTGACTCTTCTGAGCATTTCATCCCTTCTTTCCTCTTTTATTACTTCCATTCAAAATATATAAATAATTACTACATTCCCCCTTGTTTGTGTCACTTATGTCTAATGTTGGGGTTGAATGGGTGGAATCAAACTATATTTTTCAATAAATGGTTTATGAACTTGGTTGATCATAAAAATTTCATTATCCCAAGTGGTTCTTGCTGATTCCAATATATGATTTTGCAACTCCAATCTATCTGCCAAATCAATCAAACTTTTAGCAACTGAAAGATTATGATCTTCATAAATAAAATCTTGTGTTGACTTCACTTCTCACTACATAACCTCCAAGTGAGATATGAACATGGATTGGATGGAGATCAATTTTGACCTCATGTTGCTATCAATTGTCTAAGGCTTAGCCAATTTTCCTTCAGCATTCAATAACTTATTGTAGTGGCTTGAGCTAGATTCAGCTGACTACAAAATGATGTTACTTGTTCTCTACATATCACCCTAAATCTATTGGATATTTTCCTAAAGATCATTGGAAAATCTTAAGTTCTATGGTATTTTGTACACATTCCTATAATTGAACATTTTGCTCAAAAATGGTTGTGGAGACTTTCTCTACAACCTTATTCTCAAATTTCTTGGTTGACCAATCCATCAAGTTCTCATTTGTTTCTATATGTCCAACATTTATTTTTTCAAAAATAGATACAAGATGGGAAATGATTAGGGCTTGCCCATAAAAATTATGTATATCAAATGTTTATACAAAAAATTTCTTCACATCATGTAATACTTGCCTTTGTTGATGATCTCTTCTCAACTCTTCTTGTTTCTTCTTCTTCACCAAAATTTCTTGCAACAAAATTGTTTTTTCAAGGGTGACATTTTTCAAATCCCATTTTGGCATCTCAATAACTTCATCCAAACTATCTTGAATATCTGGAGAGAAATATTTCATTGATTTCCCTTTATCGAGGGATGAAGTCTTATTTCTCAGCACTGGTTTAAGAGATGGTTAGGGGTTATCACCACTTGATCTTTCTTGTATATCAGTACTAGAGGCAACAACAGTTACACTCAACATAATTTTATTTTCCTCCTTATTTTCCCCAATTCGAGGTTCTAACATTCTTGGTCCTTCATGAAATTTGGTATAAATATCTACACTTGTGTCTTTGGTTGATGTCTATGCCTCTTGTTCCTCCTTATCTGCATCTAAGGGCTTCTCTTGTTTAGTAACTAGAGTGGCAAGGGTTTCGGCATGAATAGGTTAGGTGTTGCCTTGCAGACTTGACACACCTAAACTCATTTCATCACTTTGATCATCCTGGATAGTTACTGTCTCAATTCCTTTCTCTTGTGTTACATCTTTAGTTATGAGACCACAAATATTTTTTCCAAAGTAACTCATTCTGGTGAATTACAACTTCAATCTTATTTTACAAAATCATAAAAATTATAAACTTAGGAACAAATTAGTTCCTATATTTCTCCAAAAATGTTTCTTTTTTTTTCTTGTAAAAAATCATGCTTAACTTTGGCTAAAGTGCTAGTTCTTATTTCTTTCTCTACTTTAGCTGCCTATTGCAACCTTTTGTCAAGTCTGCTATACACATCTATTGGGATTTTGTTCTCCAATTTAGAAATAGCCAACTTTTGAATTGCCATCATGTCCACCATGGATTCTTCAATTTTAGATGTTTCCTCATCATTTAGCATATAATATTTCACATATCCAAAACTAGATAAACTAGCAGAGACTCGTATGTCAATACATACCTTATCAAAAGTTTTTGTTCTTCTTGTGGTTGGTCTCTTAATCAATCTTCTTCTCTTTTTTTTTCTAGCAAGAGCTTGAGATATTTCCCTCTTAGTTTTTGATCTTCTTGACTCATTAGTATCCACTACTCCTTCCTTTGCAGATTATTCAATGCTAACAACTACTGCTCAGGTCGTTGGTTTGGTTAGTGGTGTAGGAGAGAGGGGTGTCACCATTGGTTTCTTTGTAGTTCATTTATCCTTCTTACTAAATGGTGTGACAAAACCTAGGGCTTTACCCTTTACTCCTTTTTCTTCCTCTTCCTCATCATCACTAACTTCATCTTCTCCAAGACCTTGTATAATCTATAGAGGTTCCTTACTCTTTCCTTGGGTGCCTAGATTTCATTCTAGGTCTTCAATCATTTTCCTTCTTTTTTTTCTCCTTAGAATCTATTTTGATATCTTTAGCGACTCTTGCCTTAGCTTCTTCTTATTTTACAAAAAATCCTGGTTCAATATCAATATCTTCCTTTAATAATGCAACAATAGGCATTCAAAATCTCAATGTCAAATTCATAGTCAATGTTGTTAGTCATGCCTTTCTATGCTTTACTGCATCAATATCTTCCTTTAATAATGCAACAATATTTGCATTCAAAATCTCAATGTCAATTTCATAGTCAATGTTGTTAGTCATGCCTTTCTCAGCTTTAGTGCCTACACAAATGTATTATTTGTGTTTCACTACTAGCTCTTCTTGTATTCTCCTCCTCATCTTCATTCTTTAATTGAATTCTTCAAAATATTTATCCATAACATTTTCAAAATTCTCTCCTAATTGAGTTATATATTCATTGACTTGCCTTGTCATTGGTTCCCCTATTCCCAAATAATATTTCTACTACTAGGGAAATAATTTTGAATGTAAAAGAAAATACAGATGATAAGTTATCCAAATTTACATGTAGAATTTTTTTTCCTTCTTAATGGATATCAGGTTCTCTACTAGTTGAATTTTATGTAACCCAGCAAGATCATATTCATGATCTTTCATGAAAATATTCCATGAATGGTCCACTTTCATACACGACACACTATTCATTCTGCTCGATTCATATAATTTATGAGCAATTACTCTCACTGCAAATTTATTCAATGGGTTAGAAATGTTTGAGATGGACAACCCTCATCCATTACACTTGTCTCCTATGTTACCCTTAATTTCCTCATGACTCATACATAGCATAGTCTTCTTTTTTTCTAGATTGAGATAACATGTAACCTTAAGAATCATTATCTTGGTTATATCAACTAGTCCATCATATAGCCATAACATCATATCATGGACCCTTCCCAGTACAACCTTGATCTATTTGATCTTAAAATTCCTTGGAAACTCTAGGGCATAAGTTAACCCTTTCCTCTCAATAATTTTAAATTCCTTCTTCAAAACTCCTTCCCCACATAATTTCTCATAAGCCTCTCAAATATTTTAGTTACAAACTTCTCCAATCTTACACATGTATCAACTTCACACATCATGTATCATGATTACCTTGGGTAGTATTGAGGATCATGCACCCATTGAGTCACCTTTCATTGTGATCTTAGGAATAGCACAAAATTTAGGTAGAGGACAGGCGTCACTCCTTACCAATTAACTTTTACTAACCTCTATTCCTTGGCTCTTTCATGCAAATGATGAAGCTACCATATTTCTTTGATGGGTTTTGAAATTCCTTCTTTATGGGTAACTTGACACCACTAAATCAAGCTTTCATTCCAAATTTACTCTTGAATCGGCTTAAGATCTCTTTTCACTCAAATTTCTCATGTGCTCTCAAACTCTATATGCAATCTATGAAATAATATCTTCAAATTTTGATATATAGTTCCTTCTTCTTGATTTAGTGTCTCCCTTAATTATGTGTACTTGGGTAGCTAGAAGCCAGTTGTCTCGGTTAAATTTGTCCCTTCAAACTAGATCTTCACCATATAGCTTGGTCTCTTCCATTTAACTCAGCATGTACATTAGTTTAGCTTCTAAAGTACTTAGTCAATATTGCAATGCTTGGTCAATATAGAAAATTCTACTAATGTTCAATACTAACTGTGTAAATGATTCCTTTGCACTAGCCCTTTCATAAATATGTTCTTATGCATCTTTACTTATGCAAATATGAATTTTAGATCTTTTTATGTTTGGAACTGGTGTAATATATATCATTAGATATTCAGTTTTTAACATACCTTCTTTGATTAGTTTGAGATGATATGATCACCTTCTCCATTGGATTGGGTGATCTTAAAACACTATTTATTCCAATGTTTCCCTCTTCTATCATTTTCTTCCATGTTTGATTCATATCCTTCTTCATTTTATAAATGTCCACTTTTCCTTTTCCTTTGGTGTTATTGTAATTTTTTATTAGTAACTGGCTCCTATAGTTTTTGCTTGAATGTCAAAACTTGTGACACTTGGAACATAAACTGTTAGGTGCATGGTTATGCATTTGATTAGTCCAATAGGATTTTGTCTTCATTCTACATTTATATGCTCTATGTCCATACTTTTGAGAGTTGTGACAGTAGGCTTCAAATCTAGGTGTAGTAGATGTATTCTCTATTTTGATCTACACTCATGTATTTGGTGTCCTTTCTTCTTGGAGTAAAAATAATACCTAGTAAACTTAGGATTAGGGTTTTGCATACCATTTTGGCTTCTATAGATGCTGGTACTATGACCAAGTTTTCCATAATGATAACATGTTGATTTTCCTTTTGACTTTGCATTTCTCAATTCGCCACTCCTAGATGATTCTCCTTGCTCAATGGATGAATGTCCTTAACCAATAGTGTTTCCAAATGACTTCATTAGTTCTTCAAGATATTTTATTTATTTATTAGGCTTGTTAAATATTTCCACAAGTTCTTTCTCAGTTTTGAGTTCAGTTTTCATTAGATCCTTTTGTGATCTCAGATCTACTATTTCCACATCCTTTCTATTCAACTCTTGATTTTTAAGCATCAGTTGATTCATCATGTCAAGTTGAGTGTTGGTGAGATTTTGTCCATCAAATTTACTTCCTTCAAGTCAACTTTCCATTTACCTTTTTTCTTCTTCACTGACAACCTTGTCTTCCTTAGCTTTCTTATTTTTCTTTGTCACTTCACATAGCCTTACTAACTGAATCTCATGTTCCCTTTTAGTACTCTGACTTCTTCATTTAGGATTCTATTCTTTTTTAGTAGATCTATAACTATTGTATCACTCTCATTTAAAATGCTAGTCCCCAATAGTCCTTGAGTTTCAACTTCTTTATAATTAAACTCATTTTGTTGAATGGCCAACTCCTTCCTCCTTTTTAGGGATTTCCTTAGTTCTTGTCTCAATGTTTCAAGTTACTACAATATGAGCTGGATGTCAATTACCTTATTGTCAATAACTTTGTCCAATTTATAAGCCTCCATTTCCAAGACCTAACTCCAAGTTGTTAAACTTCTCCAAGAGAACTAGGCCCTAATACCAATTGTTGAAAGTCTTTATTAGAAACCAAAATACTGTGAGGGGGGGAAGTGAATCAAGATCTTTAACTCTTAAATACTTTTAAAAATACTTTCTTGCATTCACCATATTTACTATATCATGTTCAATTACATGCATAACATAACTTGCAAAATCAAATTGTAGTAACATGTAGGTCTAATCTATTAAGAACATCCATGAAATGTAAGAAAATAACACAAATATTTTGTTCCCCAAAACCCCTCCAATGTAAAAGTGAAATTGGGGTGGGGATGACACCCACAAATATTCACTACTGGAGTAATTAAGTTAACCTATTAGGGTTACAATGTTTCACCATATCTAATGAACTACTCTATGAGGGGTCTTCCTTGTTAAAAGTTATTAAGAGTGTTAGGTCTAACCCTATTAGAGGATTTTACACTTACAACAAATTAAGGACTATGTTAGGAGATTTACAAAGATCAGTTAAGACCACTCTATTAAGAGATTATCCCTAACTCAATCTTTTAAAACTAATTCAATACCTAATCCTCGGTCTCCTCTGATAAGTTGATGTTGGATCTTCTCTCTTTAGTCTAATTTGATATCTTATTCCTTGACTTCTTGATTAGGTTGCTTCTCTTACTCTGTATTAACTAACCTCTTTTCCTCTTTTGTAATGCTCGCACTATCACCCTTGACCTTGCTCTATGATAACATGAATATCTTGTTGGTTCCTTCTCATTACATCACCATTCTCTTCATGATTACTTCACTCTTTTAGCTAGGTTAAGATCTACTCTATTTAAATATTTTGTAAAGAATTTTCTAGATGCTTCCTTGTTTCGCCTCTCCATCTAATTGGTTCATCATAGAACATTTGTAAGGAGGCATTGTTACTTTTATAGAAAGTTGTGTGTTTTAAAGTTGGAGCCTAATATCTTGGCATGCTAGCGAAGTGTCCGAAAATTGGAGATATCCAACACAAGGGGAGTGAAGTTCTACACATTGTTGACATGAATTTGACAAATTAAAATATTCCCTCATAAGATCTTCTCTCGATCTACTCTCTATAGAAAGGAAACAAATGGATTGTCTCAACTATCACCCATCCTATAAGCTACAGCAGACCACACCATTTTGCCACTTGACTACTCAGCCTCTTGCTAAAACGGGTACACAGGAATGTTTACAATGTGAGGGCATTTTTCTGTAGTAGGTGGCATGATGGGAATGTGGATAGATACCGATGCCTGGATATATATGAATTTAATTGTCAGTCTGATATGATGCCTGATTATCCATTGGCAGGGTTAAATATAAGGGTTATGCGTTATGTTTTTGCGAGGGTGTTATTTTCATGAGAAAAAGATCTTGGTGATGGGAATGTCTTGTGAAGCTATTGTCTTGAGCCTCTCACATGACACAAGAACATCAAATTGAAAGCAACAAGGAACGGTGAATGATATTGGAGAGGCCTCAATCAAAATCAAAAGCTTCCATAGTTGAAATTTCTTCCCTATCTACACTGTTAGTCATTGGGAGGATTATTTTCTTTTATAAGTGATTCATGACATCTACCGGGTGAAGGATCATGTTTAATGTTCATATCACATGTGGATCTCAATAACCTTAGAGCAAAAGTATTTTTTGATAAGTATGATGCCAAACTCTATCAAATGTTTTCTTTCAAAGTTTTCTATCATCCACAATGCCCCGACATTCCAACCAATTTACAGATGTTTACTTAACTATTGCAAATATGAGTAATGGGGAAATGTTGTATTGAGTTCTACGTTGGACGTTGGTAGAGCCTCAAGCTCGAAGATGGAAGCCGATGAATTTTATTAATAGTCTTAAATGGGTTCCTTGAGCCTAGTGTCGATATTTTACGATAATAGGATTGCAAATGAAAAAGAAGTAACATCAGTCTAGTGGTCTATGAATAGATAGAGGATATGAGATCAGAGTTCACCTAAGTTGAGAAGGGTCCAATGCAAGAATGTGATTTGTATAACTAGTAGTTGATTCAAGGGTCTAACCGGCAGGAGATGTTCACCAGTTTGGATGGGATCGATATTTCTTGAGAAGATTGGCATTTCCCTTAGACAAAAGAGGCTACCAAGTAAATGTTGGAAACTATATTTATTTAGAGTAATTTTTTATGTTGTCAATTGTGTAAAATCTATTAGCAAGGCATAGTGTCAAACCTACTAGAGAGATATTTACTAACAATGTATGGTGACATACCATTTCATTAATGAAGAGGATTTGAAAAGAAGAGATCATGAGACGACCTAGTGAAAGGTTGAGTTGAGATGTGTTAAGTATCATGGAAATACAATGGGAACTTAATAAGTAAGTCCTTGACAAGATAATATTTTGTTCAATCAATACTTGTTCTAAAGAAGATAGTTGGATGAATCTAAGAGTTGAAACAATTCATAAGGATAAGCTTGACTAAGTGTCACCACTACACGATCAATGAAAGAGTTAAAGCATAAGATTAAGGAACTTAAGTAGAAATCGAGTGAAATAGTTCAACGGTGATGTTTAACTGGAAAAAGGTCAAAATTACCTATTTAAGAATATATAAGGAATTAATTTTGAGTTTGGTTTGTTGTAATTTGTGAAGAGGAGAACAACATATATGAAGTGTGAAGAGTTTTTGAAGTGTATCAATGAAGATGAAATTGCTTGAGGAGATGTCAAGAAGATCAATGAGAGCGATGTCAATGGAGGCTAGTCAATGAACATGTAGAGGAGTGAATGGAGATCTAAATTTACAAATTGAGTTGTACTTTACAACCTAGTGTTACATTCTAACTATTGTATCAGTCCAAAATCCTTTAATCAAGGTTAACCTAAAAGTCATTTTATAAATCTTTTAATCAAAGTGACATTATAATAGAATGTTCTAAATTCCTCTAACAAGGACACTCCTAATGCGATGAATATATCCTTTAATAGGGTCACATTTAACACCATGTTGTATAAGCTTTAGTAGAGTTGACTCTTAACTAAGCTCACTTTAGAAAAGTGGAAAATTGGTAGCATGTTACTTGGTGGTTTTTCCCAAAGTGAGTTTCTATGTTAAATCTTTGTGTCAAAGTGTTATTTTCATGTGTGGATATTATTATTCTACATATTGTATTTTAAAATAGTTTATTTACTACAAGATGACACATATAGAGAATGGAGAGTTAAGTAATTTCATTAAATGTTAAATCGCTAATGATATGTTATAGAGACTGAGTGGATATTTGAGATTGATTAATCTATTTTAAGTAATCAAAAGTTGAATAAGGACATCTAGATCTAAGGATAACTGATTTGACACCCCCTCGCCCCTCTAATTTATTCTAAATAATTATAACAATTGGTATCAAAGCTTTAGGTGATTGTCGGGAAATTTTGAGGGGACTCAAGCTAAATATCAAGATGTATTAAAGAGAGGTACCTAAGTTGAGCAAGGAGAACTTCCTAGCATGGAAAAGGTTGACAAGATTCCAATTATCTGGTTTTAGAGATTCCACATCTTGCTACTTGTATAATGAATACATTGAGGTGCCCAGACCTATGACAATTGAACAAATGAAAGAGAAGTAAGAGTACAACCAAATGATCTAATTGAACTTTTAGCAACCCTTAGTTATGAAAAATTTGATGATGGGAAGGAGTGCACTACTACTAAGAAAATGTGGTCCCCGACACATTGGCCAAAATTCATGGTGGTGACAAGAATGTGTCGAGAGTTAAGGCATAAAGGTTAAGAGGAAATTTTGATGATATGAGAATGCAAGAAGGTGAAAATATTGAATATTATTGTAGTTGAATCAAAGAAGTGGTAAATGTTATCGAAGGAGCTAGAGGACATATAATTGATCATATTATTATAAGTAAGGTATTTAGGACTTTACTTCCTATCTATACAATTAGAGTATCTACAATTAAAGAGTTGAGATGTAGACCTAGTAATGATCTAATGTTGCACACACTGATTGGTAGACTTCCTACATTTGAACTATAAGATTTTGATAATTACTCCCTTGCTAATGTTGTATTTGCATTAAAATCCAAACTAACCCTAGACAGATCTAGAAAAAAGAAGATAAACAAGTATGTAGAAAATTGTTGAAAATATAATGACAAGCAAGTGACTAGGAAGGGGCTGGTGAATATGTTAAACTTTTCTCACTAAGATTATTTCACCTTTACTGCTTTAGATTATCTAATCTAAATCCATGAATGAATATAAATAAATCAACACCATAACACTTGACACAAGATATGGTAACCTAGAAACCCTCCAAGTAGAAGGTACAAGTGGGGTGGGGATGACACCCACAATGCTTCACTACTGCAGTAATAATTTTGGCATGTTAGGGCTTACAATTGGTCACTTCTAGTGATCTACTCTGTTAGGAGTATGAAGAATTGTTAGGTCCACCTTGTGAAAGGATTTTGCAATACAATGAAGTATCTACTTTGTTAATATATTTAGAAAAGGACTGTTAGGTCCACCTGGTCAAAGGATTTTACTGATGCACCTGTTAGGATGAATCAACAAGTTGATCTCTCCTTTTTAACTTGATTTCATTAATGTAGATCATTTGAATAAAATGATCACTCGATTGTGATGGATGAGTCTCTACTCTACCCTCTATACTGCTAAGTATCCTTATTACTTAATTTGTTCCATACCCGCTCCTTGTCTTCATATATATCTCATATTTTACTTCTTGCACATTTTACAAACTTAGACAAATGAATTTATCTTCCTTATATACCCTTCAAATAATAACTCCATACCAAGTCAGCTCCCACAATAGATATCTTCATATTAATCAAATTATACCTTTAGGTCAACCCAAAATACTAATAATAAATATTAAATTTATCTCTATATAATTAGTCAATTTTCATCCCCTACCTTCACATTTTACTAAGGATTTTACTAAGAATTTTATTCTCCATGTTCCATCAATATGTACACTCAAGTTTTCTCTTTTTTCCATTCTCTCAATTTCATTGTGAATGAGTATTTTATTCCTTCTAGTAGATAAGTTGAGATCCATAATCAATTTTTTAACCCATAAAATGATATATTATAGATGATGTTTATGTATATTGGGCATATTTTTTAATTTTTTAAAGGTTTTGTAATTTGTGATGGAAAATGAATTGGAAATGAGGTGTATATTCATGTTCAATCTGTCTTTATCATCAATCTTACTACTAGATAATATAAAGTGTAGACCAAGAAAGTTCCTACAAAATTTGTTGGAGTAGTGGTTGAGCTTCAACTTTTGCATTAAAATTTAGTTAAGATTATGTCCCTTCTATATTGTTAAAAATATGTGAATATGTGACATTTTTTGTGATTGCTCATTTCTAGGGGGAATAATTTTAACTATCACCACTTATATATATGAGATCATTAATGATGACCCGAGATGCATAAGTAGAAGGTGAATTTATATTGATGTGTTTGATTGTTGCATCTAGTAAGTTACTCTCCAAGGTCCTAAACTCCCATGCTAATTAAGATTATTGTGTAACCACATAGGAATGTTTCCACTTTTGCTAGTATTATCACCTTATCACTTTTTTACCATATGTTGGATGTTCACCTTTGGTTGACTTATCACTTTATTAATTTTTTTAATTTGGAGTATGATGGTGTACATATGACACTTTCACATTTCCATCATTTGTTTGTGGTTATAAGCTATCTATATATATATATCATTGATGAATGGTACTCCCATTTGTAGAACAAGATTTAGTATGCAAAGAACATTAACAAATAAAGTAAACATTCACAAACCAAAAACTAAATTCACATATATGCTTAGACAAAGAAAGAAAACAAGAAGTGCAAACCTCACAAGAGAAAACACTCCATGCTTTCTGGATTCTGTAGATGTGTCCTTTTGCTGTGGATGTATGCTCAAGATGCTCAAAAGCTGCTTCAATGGAGATGGGTAATGGAAAATTGGTAGCTTTGCGAGCTCTCAATTTGGCATTATAAGGGTAAGATTGATGGCTTTGGTTCTCAAAATAGCATGGTAACTTTAGCTCAAAGATTGTTGATGAAATGGCTTGGGATGGGATTCAATTTATAGGCTAAGGGGTAGAGAGATGGAGGGCTTAGATGCAAGGATGGATGAAGGATTAAGGAGGGCTAGGATGCACTCAAAGGAGAGCACATGGATTGTGCTTGTTTATCACTAATGAGAAGGTGACACTTGTCACAAGGAGGATGAGTGTGAGAGGGTAGGGTAAAGGGTTGGTTAAAGTCATGATGAGTGGGGTTGAGTATGTAAGAGGGATGTAAGAGGAATGAGTGTGGAAGAGGGAAGAGTGTGGAAGATGGGTGTAAGAGTCATGAGTGGGCTTGTAAGAGTCTTTTATGTTTTGTAAGAGCACTCATGACTTAGTGGTTGGGTTTTTTGAGGGGAGACTTTGGTTTGGATTAGGAAATTCTTAAACTTGTTTAAGGAATGTGACAACATTAGGGGGTGGATTAGGCTTGGGTTTAGGATTAGATTAGGGATGTTAGAGATGTGCAAGTGGATGACATTAATGAGGGTGGGTGAGTTAGTGGTTAAGCTTGGTTAGTATGGGTGGATGGGATTAGGCTAAATGGAGGATTAGAGATAGGTTAGGGGTTTTTGAATTTGAGGATTTCATTTATCAAATAGATTTATTTAATAAATGGGGATTTTTGGAATTAGATAGGAGAAAAGGATTTAATTGATAAATAATAGATTATTCGTTTTATCAATTAGGACTATAGATGATTAATTAAATTAATCAACTAGGGGATGACAAAGGATTAATTAAATAGAAATTTAATTAATAATGCCTTTTTAGATAACTAAATAGGATTACTAAAATAGTGTAATCAAATTTAGGTGTCTACATTTTGCCCCTCTTTGACATAGTGTTGAGACAACACTATTTCAAAGAAGTTCGAATGAAGACGACACGAAGAAGATGTTTTAGCAACAACGTTGCCCCAGTCTCGGATAAGAAGAGGAGAGACTACACTTAGATGATGCCCCCTCAAGAAGGCGGCGGGGAGAGAAATGAGGCTCGACGACTTCTTGAAAAGTACAAGAAATTGAGACGAGCTGAGACGCAGGTTGGCGAAGAGAAGGGGCTAAATTAGCTCAAACTCTCACTACGGGAGAATGATAAAGGGAAATCAGAGGCACAACAGTAAAGCAAGCTTAAGACTTTCCAGGATTGGGGGGGGGGGAGATGGAGGAGCAGAGTGCTATAAAACGAATCCATGGTAGGGAGATGGATGATAGAATGATAAAGCTGATGCAACAGGATTTCAAAGAGTCAGACTGGCGGAAGATGGGTTTCGAAGATCCCTAGGACTAGGATTGTGGATCTCGAAAGATGAGGCTTGGTGGATTGATTTGATTGGTGGATCCCTAAGACTAGGATTGTGGATCCCTAAAGCTAAGCGTGAGGAGAGATTCAAAGAGATACTGATGCATAAGCTGGGGTAGGAGCGACAGATGTAGGATATGGATGGGGGATAATGGAGATGAAGGGAATCCATTGAAGCTTTTTGAGCGGGGGGATACTTCAAAGAGAAGTACCACCATGTAGTTGAGCACTAGATTTGCTATAGGACTATTGGTTAATTTCCAAGGTTACCAAGAACATCAAGGCTTTTTCACCAACCATCCAAAGGACTGACGAACTGACTCAAAACAAACACACAAGGATTGCCCCAGTATCACACATGAATCCCAGAGGAAGCAGCATGGAAATGACACTAGGTAACCCACAAGCAGAAAAAGAAAACAAGCAAAAGACCTGATCAAGACCTTACGCTCTAATTGCCCCATTCGCAGCATACCATGATATGGAAGATCGTGGCAACCTTGAGGAGGGAACAAGGAGATTGCTTGGAAAAGATATTTCAAGACCCAAAAGGGAAGATCCCAAATCAAAAGAAAGCGAAAATCCAAAAGAGAACTATTTGCCAATGAGATGGGTAGGACGAGGTACTAACGGACCAAGATCAGACATGAAGAAAGCTATATCCTGCAAGGATCTATCAGAGAGCACCTAAGCTGATGGATCTGGATGAGTGATGCGTCTGGCAAGCTGAACTAAGAAGGATAACACTTTGGTGACAGGAGATCTAGCTAAAGGATGCATTGGAATATCTAACCAAGGTGTGCGATGTGTGCAAGATGTTGACCAAGGATGAACTAACATGAAAGCCGGATAGATGCAATGATACTAAGCTAAAGAGATGTACAAGCTGACGGACCAAGATATGTTACAAATGTACAAGTTTGTTCATGTTTTGGTTTTTTGTGAGATGGAAATGTTTGTGAAGGATGGGATGTCTATAATAGTTGATAGGTGGATAGGTAGATGGTTTGTGAAAAGCTTAAGGAAAATGGGATTCTGTGTGTGCATGTGATAGGATACAGGCTAGGATACAAGATTATTTACAAGCTGGAATATATACAAGGTATGGTACAAGATTTACAAGGTATAATACAAGCTTTGGTACAAGATTTACAAGCTGTACAAGAGGTATTGACAAGCTCCATCAAATTTTGGATATTTGATTGGAACACCAAGGGAACAAGCAGGTGTTTTATGGGATGGTGGGTGGATGGATGAGGGATAGGATAGTGATAGATAATGGATTAGTCTTTAGCACACAAGGCGCCTGAATTACCAGGTTTTCACCAAGGTACCTATCCAAGGCACTTGAATTGCCAAGTTTTCACCATTGGACGCTTATTTCTCTTTACTATTTTTTTTTTTTTTTTTTTTTTTGTATTTTTCAAAAGCTGGGTATACCAAGGATCTTTAAGCATAGAACTTCTTGAGATGAATGATGTTAGTGGGATCATTCAAGAGTTCTCCTTCTAGTGTAGATAATTGATAGGCTCCGGAGCCAAAGGAGGCAATAACCACATTGGGACCAAGCCATGTAGGTTCAAACTTGCCTTTCTTTTCTCGATCTGCTTGGACTTTCATATTTTCTTTGAGGACCATATCGCCTGGCTGAAAGTGTCGTGGGAGCACCTTCTTGTTGAAATTCCTTTTGAGACGAGTTTGATAGACTATGAGATGGTCATAGGCTTGTTGTCTCTTCTCGTCTAAGAGATCTAGCTGGGTGAGTCGAGCTACTCTATATTCTTCATCTGAGATTTTCCCTCGCAAAGATATGCATAGTAAGGGAAGTTCAACTTCTATAGGTAATACCGCTTCGGCACCATAGACTAGGGAGTATGGAGTTGTGTCTGTGGATGTACGAAAGGAAGTTCGATAGGCCCATAGAGCCGGATTTATTTGAAGGTGCCAATCACAGCCGAAATCATTGACAACTTTCTTGAGGATTTTGAGGAGGGTTTTGTTAGTTGCCTCTACCTGGCCGTTACCTTGTGGGAAATATGGGCTAGAAAAGCGGTGATGGATGCGGAGGGAAGTGCATAATTCTTCCATGTTGAGATTTTCAAAGTTACCTCCGTGGTCAGTGAAGATGGTGGATGGGATGCCGAAGCGACAAACAATGTGGTACAAGATGAACTTGGAGACTTGAACTCCTATAGCTGAGACTAGGGGGACTGCTTCCACCCACTTAGTGAAATAGTCTATAGCTATTATTATCCATTTATGTCCATCAGATGAGAGAGGTGTGATAGTTCCAACTAGATCAAGGCCCCAACAAGCAAAAGGCCAAGGTGGTGCAATAGGCTGTAGATCTTGTGCTAGAGCGTGCACAAGATTTGCATGCTGCTGACATGGGAGACACTTTCTGACAAAGTCACAAGAGTCTTCTTCAATGGTAGGCCAATAGTAACCTGCTCTAAGGATTTGTCGTGCTAGGACAATACCACTCATGTGGGCACCGCAAAGTCCAGAATGTACTTCTTTTAATGCCATTGCGGCCTCATTTTCATCTAAACATCGAGAGAGAGTATCGTGATAACCCCGACGATATAGGGTATTGGCTATGATAACATAGCGGGATGATTTTTGAATAAGGTTCTGGCGTTGGGTGCCTGTGAGGTGAGGGGATATGATACCATCGTTAAGGTAAGCGTGAATTTCATGGTACCAAGGGGATTGGGGACCAACCAAGATACAAACACGGTTTGAATCCTCATTCGCATAGGCAGGTGTGAGGAGCTGCTCAACTAAAAACTCATACTGCGTAGCTTCTTGGGGAATTTCCAAGAGTGAGCCGATAGTGGCCATGGCATTTGCTGCCTTGTTCTGCATTTGAGGCACTTGTGTAAACTGAAGCTTTGTAAAATGATGGGTCAGCTGATCAACTAGCTCTTTGTAGGGTAATAGCTTTTCATCTTTGGTTTGATATTCATTTAAGACTTGTTTGATGATGAGCTGGGAATCGCCAAAGATTTCTAACTCAGTGATATTCCATTCTGCAGCTATCTTTAATCCTGCTACAAGAGCTTCATATTCTGCTATATTGTTGGTGCTAGGGAATTGTAGCTTGAAGGCTTTTGGAATGTAATCTCCTTGAGGTGTAACTAATAATATTCCTGCCCCTGATCCATGAGAGGTGTATGAGCCATCAAAATAAAGCTTCCATGGGGGCTGTTCTTCAATTAGGCAGATATGCTCATCTGGAAATTCTGTGAGAAAAGGATATGCATCTACTAGAGGTGTATTAGCTAGGTGATCTGCTATAGCTTGCCCTTTGATTGCCTTTTTGTCCACATACTGGATGTCAAACTCACTTAGTAGCATAACCCATTTGGCCAAACGGCCTGTAAGTGCTGTTCTGTAGAGCATATACTTGAGAGGGTCAATCTTGGAGACTAGTTGGATGGTATGACTTAGCATGTAGTGGCGAAGCTTTTGAGTTGAGAAAACAACTGCCAAACAAGCTTTTTCCATAGGAGTGTAATTGAGTTCATAACCAACTAGGGTTCTACTGATATAGTAGATGGCTCTCTCTCTACTATAATCATCATGTTGTGCTAGAAGTGCCCCTAGAGTAGTAGGTGTTGCTGATATATACAAGATCAAGGGACGACCAGGAACTGGTGGAACCAAGATAGGGGGATTGGTGAGGTACTGCTTGAGCTGATCGAAGCTGCGCTGACATAAAAGATCCCACTTGAAGTTCTCATTCTTCTTTAGCAAGTGTGAAAACGGTGTACACTTATCTGCAAGTTGGGAGATGAAGCGCCGGACAGATTGAAGTTTTCCCTGAAGAGAGCGAAGCTGTCGCAGTGTCTGGGGAGGAGGCATGTTTAAGATAGCCTTGACCTTTTTGGGGTCGATCTCTATACCTCGTTTAGAAACTATGAAGCCTAGAAGCTTGCCAGATGTGACCCCAAAGACACACTTCTTGGGATTTAGCATGAGATGATATTGGGCCAACCTATCAAAGAATTTCTCCAGGTCAGCAAGATGATCCATGAAGGTGTGAGATTTGACTAGGATATCGTCCACATAATCCTCCAAAATGCTATGGATAAGATCATGGAAAATGGTTGTCATAGCTCTTTGATAGGTAGCCCTAGTATTCTTTAGGTCAAAAGGCATCATGGTGTAGCAAAAGGTTCCCCAAGGGGTAGTGAATGCTGTCTTATGCTGGTCCTCTTCTGCAATCTTGATCTGATTATACCCAAAAAATCCATCCATAAGGGACAAAATTTCATGTCCAGCTGTAAGATCTACAATAATATCTATGTTGGGCAAGGGAAAATCATCCTTTGGACAAGCTTTGTTAAGATCTCTAAAATCAGTGCAGATTCTGATGTCACCGGAAGGCTTAGTGACAGGGACCATGTTGGAGATCCATTCTAAGTAGTCGATAGGTTGGATAACCTTAGCAGCTAACATTCTTTCTAGTTCAGCTTTGACTAGTAATGCCACCTTGGGGTGCATTTTTCTAAGCTTTTGTCTGATGGGCTTGATCTTTGGATCGACTGCAAGATGATGAACTACAAGCTTTGGATCAAGTCCTGGCATGTCCTGATATGACCATGCAAATCGGCCAATGTTCTCTCGTAAAACCTCAAAGAGGAGGTCAGCTTGGTCTTGTGATAGGGATGCAGCAATGTGAACAATTCTAGGGATCTCAGAAGAACCAATGTTGACTTCTCTAGTATCCTCTATTAGAATAGAAGACACCTCTGGTCGATTATCTTGAGGAGGCAATACTAAATCCTCATGTTCTGCTTGTGGCTCTGGATTTTCTTGCTGAGGGGTTCTCTTCGCTGCCTTAGCTAGTCCCAAATTTACCTTAGTTCCAGTTTTGGGTGTATCGAAACTAGGTTGGGGATTTTCTCCAAAATACCCCTTGGGATCTAGCTTGTAGATGTAGGCAGAATCTGGCTTTGTCTTCTTATGAGGAGTTTCAGCTCCCATGAATCTTAGAAGCGCTTCCTCTGATGCGAACTCATCAATATGTATGACACTTGGTTGGTCCCAATCTATGAGTTGTGGATGAGCAAGTGGTAGGTCAATGAGATGGATGGATAGTTCTCGGAGAACAGAGTCTCCTAGGAAGATTTGGTCTGGGATATCGTCGTAGGCTCTCTTTTCAACTTCCTTAGGAATGTCTTCGATTTTGACAAGGTCACGGTGGATGTTTGAAAAAGCGTGACCATTCTCGTTGGTGCCCCCAGTTGTGGGCATGCCAAAGCCAAGACCTGACTTTATTTCCCAATTATGTGCTTCGATGGGACATTGCATGCCCCTTTCTTCTGGTCCTAGTCCACCTCCTTGATAGTTCCATTTTTTAGTGATGAGCTTATGTTTTTGGGGATACTTCTGGCTGAAGTGATCAAGGCGTGCTTGATTTCTTGGAGGTGCATCCTTATGTAGCCAATTGTTGATATCTGGAGTGAGCTCCTCATGAAGAGGGGTTTTTGAGGACACAAAGGTGGTTGGGCCAAACTGTTTGTATCGAGGAGGTGGAATCTCCTTAGCTTTGTGATATGTTGGCCGTCCATGGGTATGTGGATCAAGTGGGATTGCTCTGACAGCAAATGCATCTGATAGACTATATTCTCCACAACCTTTGTTGTTGATCTTTATAGTAGATAGGGTGGAGGCAAGGATGGTTTCTGCGTCATTACAAGTGTGGGATGAGCTGGCGATGGCTGTGCCGATGTCTATTCCAGGGAAATGGTTTGTATATGAAGCTCCAACCCCATTGCAGTAAGCAAAGGGTTCTGGATCGGCATGGATGGTTACCTCAGTGCCTTGATGCAGAAATTTGATGCACTGATGGTAGGTGGATGGAACGGCCTTCATAGCATGAATCCATGGGCGACTGAGGAGGATGTTAAATGGTAGGTTTAGATCAACAACATGGCAAACTGTCTCTTGGATGACCGGCCCAACCTTGATTGGTAGCAAAATAGTCCCTTCTGTGGTCCTTTCCAAGTTGTCATAAGCTTTGATGGTGATAACTGATCATATCTGCCTCAGTATACCCAGCTTGTTTTATGAATTTTAGGGTGCAAATGTTCAAGGCTGATCCATTATCTATCATTACTGTTTTCATGGCAAAATTGGATACCATGATGGCTATGCGAAGCGGAAGGGTGTGATCTGGCTCAACTGCGGGTATGTCGGTGGGTTTGAAAGATAGGGCACATGAGGATGAAAGGTGTCCAACAAGATTACGAAAATTAGTAGCATTGATATCAGAAGGGACACGGGATTCTATGAGAGCACTGTCAAGGATGTCTTTGTACACAGGACTAGTGCGGAGAAGGTCTAAAATGGATATTTGGGCTGGCATGTTCCCAAGGTGTTCCAAGATATTGTACCGGCTTTTTGATGGAGCTGATGGTGTTAATGAAACTGGTGGGCCTACGATGTTAAATCGTGCTCTTCGAGTGGTGACTGCACACTCATTGTCTGGTCCTCGGATATTGATAACATTGACAAAAGGCTCTTTCTCAGATATACAACCTATGAGGCTACCATAGTCTATATAGGATGAAGTGTGGTCATTGTTCTTCCCATGCTGTTGGTTTGGCTGGCGGTTGTTGGTGTTGTTTTGGATAGGTGCTTTTCTAGGATTTTGGTTGTTGTGTGGAGGAAAAGCATTTTGATAAATCTGTAAGCCTGCATTGGGAGAGGTTTGGGCACCAACAGTGATTTCCTTCCAATCAATGAGGTCTTGCACATAGTCTTTCAGTTTCATGCATCTGAGGGTGGTGTGACCGTTTACCCTATGGAACTTGCAATACTCATTGTCCTTGTACCATGCAGCTTTGGATTGGCTTGGATCAATTTGCTGGGTAGGAGGAAATTTGATGAGGTTTTCCTTAGCCAATTTCTCAAAAATAACATCCAATGGCTCACCAAGGGGTGTATAGTTTCTAGGTGTAGGTTGGAATCTGGGCTTTTGCCCTGCAGCTACATTGATGGCATTAGCTTGATTGTTAGACCCTTGAAAGTTGGGTCTTGTATTGTATTTTTGATAGCTTTGGTTATTTTGTTGTTGGTAATTGGTAGCTTGTTGGTTGTTTGTTTGATATGGTGGGTTAGACTGGTTTTGAGAAGGACCAACGATATTCACATGTCTGGTGTCAGTAACCCCATTTGTTGCAACATGCTTGTTTTTGTTCCAATACCTAGACTTGTCATTGGAATGTGATTGATTTTGGTTGGCCTCTTTGTAAATCTTTACCACACCATCTTTGATGAGTCCTTGTTCAAGGATCATTCCTTTCTCTTTGATATCCTTATAGGTCTGCAAACAGTTCATGGTCATGTGGTGAGCCAAGCTGGGATGTGCATTATCAATAAACATTTTCACCACATGGCGTTCTGGCAAGGTGCAAGATATGCGGGTGGTAAGGGTTTGCCATCTTTGCAGGTATTCGGCAAGGCTTTCTCCACCTTTTTGCTTGGTGTGGACAAGATCAACTATTGATAGCTCTGTTTCAACAAGATGGGCATATTGGGCTACAAATGCCTCAGATAATTCAGCAAAGTTTTTAATTGTGCCATAGGGGATTCTATAAAACCATTCAAGAGCTGGTCCAGCCAAGCTTTTGGGAAAAAGGTGCAAGAGGAAGACATCATTGTATGCCATGTCCTAGCAATGCATGTAAAATTATTTGATATGTGTGACAGGGTCTCCTTTTCCTCTAAATTTGTCAAATTTAGGTACCTCAAAGTGTTTGGGAAATGGTAATGGCTCTGTCAAATGGGTAAGGACAAACATTCTCAAACTTGAATGTCTTTGGATCATTCCCTTCTTGGATGGCTCTCAGAGTTGTCTTCATTTGCTCCCACTTTGAATTGATAGGTGATGGTTGGGGTGCCCCCAATGTAGGAGTGCCTTGAGGTAGGTATGTGTTGGATGTGGCCAATGAATATGGATGGCTATGAGGGATTTGCTGATAGGGATTGTACATTGTTTGGGCAGCTGCATGGTGGATGATGGGTTGTTGAGGGGGAGGTGGCACATATTGCTGCATGTGCTGCGAGGCTTGCTGTTGATATGGGATTTGAGGTTGGGATTGAGGAACATAAGCTGGCTGTGGGATAAATAGATTTCTTTGTGGAGGTAAGGTATAAGATGGTTGTGAGGCTTGGGGAAAGGATCGGAGGGCTTGTGGGGTTTGACCAATATATGTGGGTTGTGCCCCCATTTGGGATGGTATCTGCAAATAATTGGTGGTTGGCTGGGGTGGTGGATTACCTCCTAGAAGTGGCATTGAAAAGTAGTTGGTAATTGGAGGTAATGGATTAGTTGGTGGTGGAGGTGGTGGGAATTGAAAGCTTGGGAATGGAACTGATGGGGTTTGATAGCTTTTTGGCTGGATTTGGAAGCTTGGTAGAGTGGTGGCAGGAGTTGGGGTCACTTGGGAGCTTGGTAGAAGATTGGCAGTAGCTTGTGGGATTTGATAGCTTTGTGGAGTGAAGGTAGTAGCTTGTGGATTTGTGGCTGGTGGTATTGAGCTCCCAAGACCTAATGGAAATGATGGGATTGTGCTTTGGGCTATGGTGAACAAGCTGGGGGCGATGAAAGGTTGATTACTTGGCCCCATGGGTGGCATCCCTATTGTATATTGCTGAGGTTGGCCAAAGATGCTAGCACTGATTTGGGAGATGGGTAGATTTGGAAGGCTGGGTTGGGGAGCAGCAGCAATAGTGAAGGGGGTGAACGGTGAGATGTTTTGGGTAAAGGGGGTTTGGAGCAGAGAGGTATGAACCAAGGATGGAGTGGTGGTGGCTGGGTTGGCTTGCGGCATGGAGATTTCAACTTGGGTGGATGATGGTATGTTTGGGTCTGTTGGGTCATATGGATTGGCTGGAGGCTCTTCTTTTGGAATATATTGAGGATAATTTGGATCATAAGAGCCTATGGGTGGTGGCAGCTGCCCAAACAACGAGTGAGATGGATCTGATAATGGAGGGGGTCTTCCAAAGTCAAAGGTTCCTACATTGTCCCTTCAAAAATTAGCCATGATTGTCTCTTTGTTTTTGTCTATAATGGCGTTTACCAATACTGCATTTCCTGGTTGGTTCATGAAAGCTTCAATGTCAGTAGGTGATGGCATAGCTGGCTCTGGGCTGAAGGATGGCTGAGTGCTCAAGGGGGGTGAGGCTATTTGATCCAAATGATAGGGCTCCATTGTTTCTTTCTTCTTGGCTAAGCGAGTGACGGGTGGCATGAAAAATGCTCCTAGGGATGAGATGCAATAATGCTGATGGATGCAAAAGGGGGAAGGCTTTTCTATGCAAATGATTTCCTAGGTTGAGGAAAAGCTATATGACAAAACCTAAGGAGGATTGGGTTGGGGATTCTAACTTCAAAGATATGTTGTCAAAGCACAAAAGGTCTGCTTTCCTATGTGCAAGCTTGGTGGTGATTGTGTCAACTTAAGGATAGACTGATGATCCTTTAGGAAGAACACGAGATTGACCACTTGTGGATCCCAACCTTTAGCTCAAGGTGATGAGGGATAACAAGTGACAAATCTAGATTACCCTAGACAAAGCTCTGTCAAAGGGATAACCTTGGTGAGATTGGTGGATTTGGAATATTTTAGGAATGGAAAACTTTTAGCAAGGTGACAACAATTTTGAAAGCTTAGATGTGCAGATTTTTGATTGCTGGCTAGATGGTTTGATTCTAAATGAGATGGATGAGCTAATAATGCTTAAGGGGATAACCTAAGATGGCTGGCTTTTCTACAAAGATGACTCTAAAGTGAAGCTTATCCAAGAAGATGTGGAGAAACAAGGGTGTCTAATCATAGAAATTATGCCTAGTTGGTAAGGCATAAGCAGGATTAACTCCTGGATGTTGGCTAAATTTGATGGTGCACTTTAACTAGGCCTCTTGAAGTGCTTCGTCGATAGCTTTGTCCTCTACTTTGTGAGTTTGGCAATTCGTGGGCTTGGTGTTATTTCTTTTCTCTTGGCTGAAAGTTCTTGGTATGCTAGAGATGGCTTGAATTTGACCTTGTGAAACTTCTGTTTGGGTTTGGGTTGTTCCGACATAAATTCTTGAATTTGCTTGGCTTTGGGAAAAATCTCAGTTGTTTTGCTTCAACTTGTTCAACTTCCAAAATAGGCAGTGACTACGCTAAGTGTGCCCTAAGCTAGGATTGACCAAGTTTGGCAAACATTCATTCAATAAATAAAAACAAGCAATAGATAGGAACACCCAGATAGAAGTTTTTGGTTCTCAGAATGTGATACTTGCGCCGAGGAGTGTGTATGTTCTACAAATGTTTCAATCAGTCACTCCAAACACATTAACATCCTAGATGGTTTTCTGCAAGGCTGACAATTGGTTTAGCTAGGGAGTCCTCGATATACGCAAGGTACGTGAGGCCCAAATCCGTAGATGAGATCAAAAGGATGTCACACAGCCGAGAGGAGCGGTAACCCACTTCTCCTCTTTCACTTCTCAAGGGTATAAAGTTCCTTGAGGCTTAGCCCGAATGACAAAATCTTGATCCCAAGAGAGGTGTCTTTCGATTCACCTCCCGATTCTTATACTCCGTTGGAACGCTGGAGTTGAGGTCGTCCAAGGGGTGATGAAATCCCCAAGCAGGCCTCCTAAAAAGAAACAAGGTTTTGGATCCTAATCTTATGCACCCAAGATGGCCTCGAAAGACGACAAGGGGAGAGAAGACTTGGATGACCTTGGGCTAAAAAACACGCTTGTTCTTTTACCAACTAACTCTTATGTGTGCTAATCTAGACTTTGCAAGCACTCATGTTTAAGAGACAATGTTCAATTCCAACTTGAAGCGCCAACAAAAGTAAATCGATCGAAGAATGCAAACAATAAGAAGAGTTAGGGTAAACAAAAGAAAACTTGCGCGCCAGGAGGCCCTCCACGTCAAGTATCGATTAATTTTCTTTAAGGCATTCAAGATTGAGTGTGAGTTTGTTTTAAGCCCAAAACAAAAGTGTGTGAGATTCGATTTCAAGCGCGCGCCCGGAGGCTCTCCACGTCAGTTGTTGTTCAATTTTAGTGCCCAAACTTGAAGTGTGATTGATTTAATCTAGAGTTTTGGCCATTTAAGAATTTTGATAAAGTTAAAGCAAACGTTCAAAGACCAAGTGAGTGAGTTAGATTGTGGAACATTTAACACCTTTTTCAAGTAGACCCATCCCCATAAATGGCGCTGAGATTGCAACCAATGGTTAATATTTGATGGGTGATTAGAAAAGAGGTGAGTCCAAGGAACTACTCAAATTGATTTTTGTAAATTTGTATTTTAACTTAACAAAGTTTCTTAAATGTCCAAAAATCAAACTTTACCTAGATTGCATGTGGAAAAGAGATTTTTTTTGTTCAATTTTAGAAGCTCCAAATGAAGTGTTTGATATTGCAATGGTTAATTAATCCTTGGCATTCAAGATTGGATTTGTTGTTTTAAGCATGCATTCCAAGGAAAGTTGATTTTAATCCATGGCACTCAAGAGTGTGTTTTGAGCAACATTCATTCAATGGAAAATGTGTTTAACCGTTCAAGTTCATTTTTTTAGCAACATGCATTCAAAGACAGATTTGCGGTACAGAACACAGGTGACAAGCAGAGACGCCGATTTGCGCAGATGCAGATTTTCGCAGACGACGATTTTCGCAGACGCAGATTTTTGCAGATGTCAATTTTCGCAGACGCGGATTTTTCGCAGACGTCGATTTGCACAGACGTCGATTTTCACAGACGCGGATTTTCGCAGACAGAACAGGTTGCAGACACCAAAACTGCGCCAAAAAAGTTGAAAAACGTGAAATGTTTTTTTTTTAGATGGTATTTCTTCTTCCTAAATGCGTTCTTTAACCTGCAAAAACAAGCAAAACACCCTCACAACACACTCAAACAACAACAAACATTAGATGGTTAGAAAAAATGACATATAGATGAAAATAGATGATTAAATGACCCATAGTGGGGTCCCACCGGGCGTGCCAAAATGTAGAACAAGATTTAGTATGAAAAGAACATTAACAAATAAAGTAAACATTCACAAACCAAAAACTAAATTCACATATATGCTTAGAAAAAGAAAGAAAACAAGAAGTGCAAACCTCACAAGAGAAAACACTCCATGCTTTCTGGATTCTGTAGATGTGTCCTTTTGCTGTGGATGTATGCTCAAGATGCTCAAAAGCTGCTTTAATGGAGATGGGTAATGGAAAATTGGTAGCTTTGTGAGCTCTCAATTTGGCATTATAAGGGTAAGATTGATGGCTTTGGTTCTCAAAATAGCATGGTAACTTTAGCTCAAAGATTGTTGATGAAATGGCTTGGGATGGGATTCAATTTATAGGCTAAGGGGTAGAGAGATGGAGGGCTTAGATGCAAGGATGGATGAAGGATTAAGGAGGGCTAGGATGCACTCAAAAGAGAGCACATGGATTGTGATTGTTTAGCACCAATGAGAAGGTGACACTTGTTACAAGGAGGATGAGTGTGAGAGGGTAGGGTAAAGGGTTGTTTAAAATCATGATGAGTGGGGTTGAGTATGTAAGAGGGATGTAAGAGGAATGAGTGTGGAAGAGGGAAGAGTGTGGAAGATGGGTGTAAGAGTCATGAGTGGGCTTGTAAGAGTCTTTTATGTTTTGTAAGAGCACTCATGACTTCGTGGTTGGGTTTTTTGAGGGGAGACATTGGTTTGGATTAGGAAAGTCTTAAACTTGTTTAAGGAATGTGACAACATTAGGGGGTGGATTAGGCTTGGGTTTAGGATTAGATTAGGGATGTTAGAGATGTGCAAGTGGATGACATTAATGAGGGTGGGTGAGTTAGTGGCTAAGCTTGGTTAGTATGGGTGGATGGGGTGGATTAGGCTAAATGGAGGATTAGAGATAGGTTAGGGGTTTTTGAATTTGAGGATTTCATTTATCAAATAGATTTATTTAATAAATGGGGATTTTTGGAATTAGATAGGAGAAAAGGATTTAATTGATAAATAATAGATTATTTGTTTTATCAATTAGGACTATAGATGATTAATTAAATTAATCAACTAGGGGATGACAAAGGATTAATTAAATAGAAATTTAATTAATAATGCCTTTTTAGATAACTAAATAGGATTACTAAAATAGTGTAATCAAATTTAGGTGTCTACACCATTATTAGCCCAAACACACACAACACAATAGAGAAAACAAGTAGCAAATTGCAAGAGCCAAAAAAATTATAAGAACAAAAATAATTTATTTCTAGTATCTTCAATTAAATTAAATTATAATATTCAAAATATAACATGATAAATCCACATTGAAATTTTTATTATAATAATCTACAAGCCAAAGCCACCATATATTGCACCATCAAAATTATCCCTAATAACTCTTATTTGTTGTCTTTATATTGTGAAGTGTCCCTACCCTGGAAAGTTTTGGAAATTGCAACCTCCAATTTTGATGTTGAAAATAGTCATAAAATTGAATTAACCCCTATAGATAGTTTACCAAATAAGGTAGCTCATAGGATGACCCCTACTGAAAATTTGGATTTGAATAGACAGGTTAAAGAGTTGTTTAGAAAAGGATTGATCATAGAGAGCTTGAGTCCATGTGTTCAATGCTAGTAGAAAAGAAGGATGAAGAATGGAGGATGTGTGTAGACTCCAAGGCCATAATCAAGACAACAATCAAATTAATATTTCCCCTTCCAAGGATGGATGATCTTCTGATTTTCTTGAGTGGAGAATAATACTTTACAATGATAGACCTCAAGAGTGGGTATAACTCCATTTAGATCAAAGAAGTAGATGAATAGAAGACTGTCTTTTAGACCAAATAACAATTGTGTGCAATTTTTTCATCCCTTTTTGGATAACCAATGCATGGAGCATATTAATGTAGCTCATGAATGAGGCATTCAAAAAAAAAAATTGGCAATTCTTTTCTTATGTATATATATGATATTTTGATTTTCTTAAAATACTATATGAGAATGATACACGAGGAAACATGTATTCATATGACTTTAGTCTGAAATGATAGAAATGATAGTGAATCTAATGACAAGGTAAACCTAAGAAAAAACTACCAAATTCTTCTTTCAAAAATGTCTTATGTCTCCCTAACTAAAAATGCTAAAACTGCTCTCAAATCAGCATCTTAGTGATAGTACTAGAATGGGATTAAGCTATGATGTTCAGATCTATAATTATTCTTTGAATATTTCAAGAAGTTGTATTAAATCTATATGAATGAGTGATCTATTAATATTTAAACATGAAATGCTTCAAATATATTTCTAAATTATGTATAGATGTTCTCGAATTGCCTCTAACTATGATGCTTAAAAGTTTTCTATCTCTTAGCTCTAGAATGCCTATAGTAATGATGCATAAAAATTTGGGTCTATTTTCTCTTGAATAGCCTTGTATTTATAGATTTTCCAAGAGGGGTGGGGTAGAGTTTAGATTTTATCATTGTTTCATGAGGGTAAGATCAAATGAGTTCCAAACAAGGATAATAAATTAGTTAAGGGAAATCCAAAGTGAATTATTATTTTAGATGTCATCCAAAAGGATATATGAGGATAATAGCTCATTTTATCTTTTCCTATATTGATTTTTTCCTTTTGAGATATTTTCCAAAAAGATGAGGATAAATGTTTATATTCTTTTCTTTTTGAAATTGATTTTCTATTATGAATTTGATTCTCCTTCTTTAATTATTTGTCCCTTTTGAATGTAGTTTCCTTTTTAAATTATTTAATATTTTCAATTTTAATATGATTGAGAACCAGGAAATTAATTGATTAAATTAATTATATAATAATCCTATGCTTTAATTAATCCAAAATTATTTTGTTTTCCTCAAATAATAGCCCTTACATTCATCTAATATTATCTTGAACCTCACCGATTTCATTTAAATCGTATTTTTAAAAATCCTGCCAAATTTAGGGTGTCTACCAATGCCCCTCTTTAAGCTGATATGTGAAGCATATTAGTTCAAAGAATATCTTTATTTTTCTAATTTTTAATTCAAATTTGATGATTGAGTACCTGATTGTTGATGACTTAGTGTTCTGATGTTGACATGATAATGTTCATTTTTTTGCATTTAATACCCTTGTTTTAAATTTTTTATTATAATCCCCTTGTTTGATTGGTTGATTGATGTTTGGATACTGGTAAGTTGTCCCCTCTAAAATGATATTGGAAAAGGTTTTTTGCAAGATATGGAAATTCTAATTTTTTTTTGGAAAAATAATGTACTATTGAAAATGTGTTATTTGAATAGTGTTGTCAATAATGTATGATATGAATTAAACACTATGAGAAAAATACCCAATTGTTTTTTCAAAGGGGTTAGGTGATGAATAGGAGTAGGGGGTAAAATTAGGTCAAAAATTCCCTTGACTCAATTAAATAGGGCCAAAAGGGCCTTCTACCTATTCATTTTCACACTCATTTCATTTTTACTCATTTGGAGCTCTAGTCTAACAAATATGGTCATCCCATTGCAAGAGCATAGGTTTAAGAGGGGTTGCAGATATCAATTTTTGGTTGACTATGATGCCTTGGTATGTCATAAAAAATCTCTTTGATTTCAAGATTTCCAATTTTTTGATAAATTTTTATATATGTTTGCATGATTTGATTGATTACATGTTGATTTACTCTATTGTAGCACCTTTGATATTTTAGTGGTGCACATAAATACTTGTAGCACATCTTATTAGAGTTGTAGCTCTTAGAAACTTAATTTTAACACATTTTATTACCATGAGAAGAAGGTGTTGGGACTCAAAAATCCAGAAGGATTTTGAGTACTAAATTTGAATACTCTGCTAGAATGAGCCCATGTAGATGTATTTTGTGCATATATACCTAGCTATCATTTTGAGGCTTATTATGTTTTTAAGATGTTCCAAAAATTTCATAGAGTATACTCATGAATCTCAAGTCATCACATTTCAATTTTGAATCATTTTGTGAGGTGTTATTTTGAGAACTTGTCAAATCTGCATCTTTTCTCAAGTGTCAAACAATTTTTAGAGGGTTAGTTTGTATTTGAATATCTTGCATCCAATGTTGAAAATAGATTGATACAAGTATGATAAATATGTTTCAATCATTATTCTGTCACTGATGTCAAACCTGCTATCTATTGGTAAGACATCTACTTATTTGATTTAAAGTACTATCATTTATTTGATTGATGAAGAGGATTTGATCAAATGAGGTAACAATAGCACCTAGAGGAAAGGTTGAGTTATGATATGAAAAGAAGTACAAGACTCAGTTAAGATAGTGATGTTATAGTGCATTGATAATCTATGTAAGGTTGCAAAGGTTGGTTACACTGATTAAGTTTAGAGGAAATAGTTAAATGGAGTTTATTTTCCAAGCCTGACCGAGTGGATAGTAGGTGCCAAGCAAAGCTAGTGCAAGCCAAGAAAAAAATTAGTTGGAGCCAAGAAAAGTCAATTTTAGTATAAATTGAGTGAAACAATGTAAATTGAGTAAAGTTTAGTTGATGTCAAGCACTAGTAAACTTTAGTTAATGCTGAGTGTTTTTTACAGTGGACGTTGAGCAATGTAGTATGTGCCAAGCATCATAAGCTAGTTAATGTTGAGTGTTAGCATCATGAGAAAGATCAAGAATTTGATAAATCTAAGCTGACCAGTTTGATTTCTTGGATTATGTGAACCATGTGGAAGATAAGATTGATGAGTTGATGGCATAGAATTCAAGATGAACTATTTTGAGGTGAATTCAAAGAGAATTGAAGGAAAAATTTCTAGAAGAGAATAAAATGAAATAAGGAGTAGATTCATCAAATCCTATGTAATCTAATGTAACCCTAAATGGATGATGGAGAATGAATAGAAAAATATCTTAATTCTCTATTTATAGAGATGGCTGGTCAGAAGCAAGGTTTTTCATGTGTGAGAACCTAAAGAAGAGAAGGAGTCTAGGGTATTGCTTCATTTAGTGAACTAAAAGAAGAGACTACATTCACAAACAAAACAAGAAGGCTTAAGGGTATGAATGCTTGAAGGGTGAACAAGCTATAGAGCTGAAGTATGTGAAAGCCAAGAGGAATGGAGGACTAAAATAGAGATCTGTAATCTACAAATGGAGTCGTTAGTTTTTATCATATCAAGCTTTACTATTACTCTCTAATCATTGTATTAGTCTAGGATAAATCCTTTGGATTAAGGTTGACCTAATAGTCATTTGTAAATCCTTTAACTAGGTGACATTCCAAGTGAATGATCTAAAGTCATCTAACAAGGCTCACTCATAAAAAGGTGATTGAAATCCTTTAACTAGGTCACATTTAATAGTGTGCATTATAACCTTTAACAGGGTTGGCGATTCATAGGGCATCACTTCAAAAAAGTGAGAATGAGTAGCATGTTACTAGTGGTTTTTCTCAAATTGGGTTTCCACATTAAATTGTTGTGTCAAATGTGTTATTAAATATGTTATGTTTCATGTTTACATTTCTACAAATTAATTTGACAATAACCTACAAGTTCGAGTGATTTCATAATCTAATTGATGCATGCATGATGAAATTCTTTTATGGATATGGGTTCAGTAAGCTATGAAAAGTCTTATTTGTACATCTAGACCTTAGATAACTGATGAACACCCCCCCCCCCCCCCCCCACTTCCCAATTTATTCTAAAGAATTCCAACATCCGATTGAGTTTCATGATCCTCCACTTTGGAAATATATATTATGCATATTAGAGAACCTATGTTTTAGATTTTGAGTCATTTTGACATGTTTTGATAATGTTTTGAGTTTCCTAAAGTTGGTTGTTAATTGGTGTCTTATTGATGCACTTTGTTCAAAAATCTAAGAAGCCTTGTTTGACCTTGAATAACTTTGACCCAGGTTATCCTATTGAATATGTTCCATCCCTGTTATATTTTAGGGGTCAAAAAAATGTTATGTTCCAGATTTGATCTTATGAAAAATCCATTTGATTAGTTTTAAAATAGGATTCTCACTGCAATTTCTAACTTTGTAATGCAGATTAGTTTCACAAAATGATTGGAAGCCTTATTTGGGTGTTATAACTTTAAATGTATGATAGATGAATCTAAAAAATTTGTACCCCTATATTCTAGACCAAAAATACTCCATGTGTGTTAATTTTGAAATCTTGAGGAAACCATATACACACTTTCCCATATCCATTTCATGTACAAAAATCACACTTTTACTAATATACCTAGTTTTGCAATTCTAAGAAGCCAAATTTAGAAGTTTTCCAAATGCATATTCTTTGATGTCATGAACCCAAAATGTAACCATATACTTTCCATATAGGGAAGAATAGGTGATCCAAGTTTCATCTCCCTAAGTGACTATATGACTGAGTTTCAAAGTCAAATCCAAATGCAACTTTTAGTTTTTGACATGTTTGGATGCAGGAAAATTTTAAAACAAAAATAAGTTTTTTAATTGTTGACACTTGATCATGTTTTTTTGTTAGTTTTTAAGGCGAATTTAGGGGCATATCAAGGCAAAAGTTGCACTTTTTTAAAAAGATGAAAAATGAGTTTAAATGTTCAACTAGTGATCCAAATTGAATTCATTCAATACAAGGAAGTTGATCAGAGTATTCTTTAGAGGGTCGGGTATTTAAGTTTATTAAACAAATTAGTTGTGTCACCTAGTGACTAGACTTGGCTTGCCAAAAATTTGCTTTGTTTTTACAATAGTGTCATAAGTGATTAAATTTTATGATTCTCTATTTTAAGAGAAAAAATATTGATTTTATATATTGGATCAAAATGAGGTTTCATAATTCATTTATTTGTTAGAATTCACAAAGATGAAAAATGGTTTTAAACAAGGATGTTTCATTCAAAGTAGAAAGAATGATGTATTCCACAATTTAGCTATTATGTTAAACATGAGACTAGCCTATTGTGATAAATTATCTTCCCAAGTGTGGATATTTTGTAGATATACATATGACTATAGTAAGTTCAAAGTGAAGATCCTCCACTAGGGAATTCTCTTTCCACTCTACTCATGAAATTATGAGAAACTAAATGGATTGTTCCACTATCTTATCAAATGAAAAATCTTATATGAGCATTAAGAGATGGTAGGAACACACAAAAAATGTGGAAAAAGATCAACATCACACTAAAGAATGTCACAAAGTATGTGTAGTAGTAACGTCAAATTATTTGCTATCTATCAGAAATGAATAATTGTTGTCACAAACATATTATGGAGTCATTGATTGTCTTGTAATGGCATGTAAAGGATGTGTTACATCCAATATTTTTAGTAGACATGCATTTTTATCTAAATGCATGGGTAAATTGGGAGGAGTGATTAGACAATATAGAGACCTACAAGTACATTTTTTAAGGCAATGAATCTATTTTATTTTAAGTGAATTTAGTGTTGGACATGGGGATCGATTCAATTTTAAGGCTAACTATTATTTAAATTTGTGTGTGTGTGTGTGTGTGTGTGTGTGTGTGTGCATATCAACAAAAGAAATGGATGATATTACAATAATCTATGGTAGACTAAGAAGTTTGTCTAAACTACTAGGTATCCACTTATCCATGCTACAAAATTTCTAATGTGTTTGGGAAGATATTTTGTTGAGGTCATCTATGGATGTTGAGATGGAAACATTAATTTAATGAATAGATCAAAGTTGAGTTTTGATGAATCAGGTCTCCAATCTAAAAAGGATCTCCTTTAGCCTTGTGTGGACATATAACAGAAGCATCACCATCAAAACATTTGTAAGGAGGCATTGTTATTTTTATAGAAAGTTTTTGTGTTTTAAAGTTGGAGCCTACTACCTTGGTATGCTAGAAAAGTATATAAAAATTGGAGACATCCAACATAATGGGAGTAAAGTTCTGTACATTGTTAAAATGAATTTGACTAATTAAAAATTTTCCCTCATAAGATCTTCTCCCAATCTACTCTCAATAGCAAGGAAATAAATGGATTGTCTCAACTATCACCCACCCTATAAACTATAGTAGGCCACACCATTTTGCCACTTGACTACTCTACCTCTTGCTAAAACTAGTACACAAGGATGTTTAGAATGTGAGAGAATTTTTCTATAGTAGGCAACATGATGAGAATGTGGAGAGGTATGAATCATAGAACAATATAGATGAATTCAATTATCACTCTTATATGATGCATGATTAACCATTTATAGGATTCAATATATGGGTTGTGGAAAGTGTTTTTGTAGGGGGCTATTATCATGTGCAAAAGATCTTGGTGAAGGGAATGTATTATGAAGATATTGTCTTGGACCTCTTAGGTAACACAAGAACCTCAAATTCCAAACACCAATGGATGTTGAAGGATATTAGAGAGGTTTGAATCAAAATCAAAAGCCTCCATGGTTGAAATCTCTTCTCTAGCTACATCGTCATCCATTGGGCATGTATTGATCACATGGGATGATTATTTTCCTTCATACATGATTCGTGATATCTATAGGGTGAAGGGTCATGTTTAATGTTCAAATCATACATTGAGCTCAATAACCTTGGAGTAAAAGTGTTTTTTGATTAATGTGATGTCAAAATCCATCAAATATTTTTTTTCAAAGTTTTCTATAATCCACAATGCCATGAGAGGCAATATATTTGTAGATGTTTACTTAACTATTGCAAATGTGAGTAATGGGGAAATGTTGCATTGAGTTCTATGTTGGTCGTTGGTAGAGAATCAAGTTCAAAGATGGAATCAAGGGAATTTGACTAATAGTCTTAAATGGGTTCCTCTATCCTAGTGCCCATATTTTATGAGAACAGGTTTACAAATGGAAAAGAAGTAACATCACTATAGTGGTCTATCAATAGATAGAGGATATTAGATCAGAGCGCAGCTAAATTGAGAAGGGTCTTATGCATGGATGTTATTTGTATAACTAGTAGTTGATTCAAGGCTCTAATTGAAATGAGTTTTGACCATTTTGGATGGGATTGACATTTCTTGAGAAGATTGGCATTGCCCTCAAATAAAAGACGTAGAGGATCCACCAAGAAAATTTTGAAAACTCAAATTGGAGCAATTATTATGTTGTCATTGATGGAAAACCCATTTGTAAGATAGAGTCTCAAACCTACTAAAGAGACATTTACTAATAAGTGTAGAGTGACATATCATTTTATTAACATAGAGGATTTGAAAAGAAGACATCTATTGGAAACTTACAATTAGAAAAATTATTGTTTTGTCATTGATGTCAAATTTATGGGTGAGACACATTGCTACCTAGTCTAATTATCATATCTAGTAGACTGATGAAGAGGATTTGAGAGTTTCTCATTACAATAGCAACTAGAGGAAAGGTTGAATTTATGAAAAGGAAGTTACAATGGACATTTGATTAGATAGACTTTGATAAATCATATTAATTGTTTATGTCAAGAAGCTAAGCTACACTGAGAAAAAGAGTAAAATACTAAGGACTTCCAACTAATGCTAGTATTAGTTGAGCCATAGTTAGTGCTAAGAAAATTTATTGTTGACCAAGAATTAGCATCGACTAAGAAAATTAGTTGATGCTGAGTCAAAAATATTAAATAATGACCGAGTAATTCAGTGATTGTTGAGTGACAGTAAAAGATCAAAATGCAAGGAAATCATAAGATCAAGTTAACTTAGTTGATTTCTTGGGAGATGTAAAATATTTTGAAGATTAGATAGATGAGTTAGATCATTAAATTCAAAGTGATGATTAAACAAAGACCTAATAAAAGGAATCTAGAGAATTTTCTCGATAAAGATATAGAAGATGTACAAACACATTGAATCTAAGATCTATATTAGATGTAGAAAATGGTAAAGCATAAATTGCCAATTTTAGGTGAACCAAATATGAGTATTTAGTACCCCTGTTCATGCCCCTAATTTCCTTATTGTGTCAATTTCAATGAAGCCTTGCTGAGCCTAGCCATTGTATGGGCATGTTTGTATATAGAGCAAGGTTGATCAGAAACACACAAGAGTGTGAATGCAAAGCTAAAGGAGATAGCTTGCAAATGTGATGTTGTTGTTGATAAGTTATTTTGAGAAGAAGGTTTAAGTGTTGATGAGATGAGTGGTCTAATTTCTTAAAGGGTTTCCAAGTAGATCAAGATCATAGATGACAAAGAAAGGCTTATCAATGAACCAACATAAGGACCAAACAGAGATCTAAACTAGCAAAAGTGAGTTGTAATCACACAAATAAAAACCTATTGTTTTATTTCTTATAATTATAAATAGTTTGTATTGAAATCCTTTTAATAGAGGTTGACCTAATAGTCAGTGTAATTCCTTTAACTAGGTGACATTCAAAATGGAATGATCAAAGTCCTCTTGCAACCACCCTAATAGGGTGATTAAATCCTCTAACCTGGTCACATTTAATACTATGTTGGCTCCTAATAGAGCTCACTTTGAAAGAGTGAAAAAGAGTGACATGTTGCTGGTGGTTTTTTCCCAAATTGGGTTTTTCACGTAAAATCATAGTGTCAAATTATGATGAATGTCTTATGAATATTTTTCATGTGATAATTTTTTCATTGTGCAATACAAGTTAGGTTTGTGATAGTTTTATAGTAGAGACCAAGCAATAGTAGGGTCAAGAAGTTAAGTAGGATTAGCACAATAGTGGTTGTTTAATGTTTATTTTTTCAAGTGATATAGATAGACCTTGAGTAACTAATTCACACCTTCTCCCTATCCCCTCTCAATTATTCTAACATCTCAAAAAATTGGTATCATAGCTCTATGCTTACAGAGAAATTTTTTAAGTTACTTAAGGCTAAAGATCATGATGAACAAGAGAGGTGTACCCAAGCTAAATAAGGAATACTTTCTTGCATGACAGACCCTGATGAAGCTGCACATATGTAGTATAAGTTATGTTGATGTAAACTTTCTAAGAAATGAATATGTAGAGGAGACAACTACTCCTTTGATGGCTGAAGAATTGAAATAGTATTACAGGGATTACCAAGAAGTATTATTTTTGACATAGATAGTAAGTTTGTTGGTTATTTTTGGAATACTTTGTGGAAGAAGATGGGTACTGAGTTGAAGTTTAGCTCTACATACCATCTGTAAATAGATGGATAGACAAAGGTTTTAAATAGAGGCTTGGGTAATTTGTTAAGATGTTTAGTAGGAGACAAGTCAAGTAATTTGGAAATGGTATTGGCACAAGCTGAGTTTGCATATAATAATTCTATGAATAGGAGTACAGGGAAGAAAACTTTTGAGATGGTTACATGCAGCATAGAGGAGTATCCAATTTGAGGGATGTTGTTGATGAAGATAAGAGAAGTGTTGCATGGGAAGCATTTTCTGGTTTCATGGAGTCTTTGCATAAGGAAGTGAAGTTGAGGTTGGAACAAAGTAATCAGAAGTATAAGAAAAATCCTAATAAGTATAGAAGACATCATATTTTTCAAGTTGGTGATGAGGTGATGGTTAATTTGAAGAAAGGAAGATCTCTTGTTGGAACGTACAATAAGATGAAGATGAAGAAGTTTGGACCTTGTTAAATCTTGAAGAAGTTTGATAGTGGTAATGTTTATGAAGTTGAGTTACCTAATGACATGGATATATCTCTTATATTCAATCTTGTTGATCTATATAAGTATCATGAGTTAGATGATGAAGTTTTCATACCTAATGATTATCCTAAGAAGCAGATCAAAGAAGTTGAATATATATTGAATCAGAGAGTTGGCAAGAGCACAAGAGGGAGAGACTACTATGAATATTTGGTGAAGTGGTAAGAATAGACCAGTTAAAAATGTTACATGGATTTCTCAATCTAAGTTGGATGCAACTCAACTTGTGACACTTGCATGATTCAAGAGAACCATTTCTCCAACCTTGGTTGTCTGATGTAGGAGCATCCTAGGTTTCCTTGTAATCTTGCACTTTTGTTCATTCTGTCAGTTGTAGTCAACTTCTTAAGTTGATGCCAAGTCTTTGGTTGCTGAGTGATCCTTTGGGTGTCAAGTGATTCCTTTGGTTTCTAAGCTTCTTTGGTTGCCAAGTGATCCTTGGGTGCAGAGCGATTCCTTTGGTTTCCAAGCTCCTTTGGTTGTTGAGTGATTTCTTTAGATGCTGAGTTCAGAGTTGCTACTAAGTGATTCCTTTGGGTGTCCAGTTTGTATGCATGTCAAGTGCCAGTTTTGAAAAGGCCTTCCTTTGCCAAGTAATCTGTGTCTAGTTCTATTTTGGGTTGACTTTGCTCACATTTAATTTTGATATAAGTAGTTAATATCTGTTGAGACCCAACTTGTGGCTTTTCAATGTTCTAGAATCTATTTTAAACCATTTGACAAGTATTTAAGGAGGTCTAGAATTGAGTTTTTAGGCAACTTTTAGAGAGGATTGGAGAGCAAAGCTAGAAAGCATGGATTTACTGTTGGATTTGGTATTTGAATGTATTTGTATCTAGTCATAACCCAAAAGGCCTTATAGCCAGGTGTGCCTTTGGCCTTGGTTATTCTTTTTTTACCTGCATCAGTGTGAGCATGTGAATCATCCAAAAAGACATCACAAAGAAGAGACTGGGTGAAGTAGGGATTTGAATAAGCAAGGTAGTGCAAAAACCTAACAAATCACTTGACTGTTACTTTCTTACCATTGTAGAAGAAAAATATCTTAACCAAGTGGACCTAACAAGTCTTTGAAATCCTATATGGTAGCATCCAATAGTGATGTTTGTAAGTTCTTTAGAGAATACCTCTCTTTATAAATGTCAAGGAGAAATAAAGTGTAGATGACCTTTTCTGAAACCCTTCTAACTAGGTCACACTAAAATGTGCATGTAACATTTAACAAGGTTGGCAATTTATCTATTTATAGGATTTCCACGTTAAATATATGTGTAAAATGTGTGATTATATATCATGTTGCAAGTTTATTTTCATGCTAATTTCTTAATGTTGCAACTCAGTATATGCTACGTGATTTCTTTGATATTCATAATAGTAAGGAAGAATGAGATATCAATTTGATGAAAAAAGATTTTCAAGTCAGATTGAGATGTTGGATGTGGTTAGTGAGTTATTGATGTGAAATTTTATGAAGTTTGAATTAGAACTAATTTATTTTAAGGCCTGTAGGATAACTAGATATAGCTATAATTGCCAAAAAAATGGTCATCTAGACTATGAGGTCCGTTTATAGCATTTTGTTTAATTTATCCATTTCTTATTCTTCATCAAATCATCACTTTGCTATTTATTTGATTATAACCTATGGTTTGACCACTTTATCCTAATCTTTTAATAAATTGAAAGAACTTGCTCTATTTTAATTAAATAAAATCCCTAGAATCATAATTATCCTAAGTGTGCACATGAACAACATTATTCCTATTTTAAAACTAAAAGAAAAAGGCATTTTTGTGTCACATTTTCCAAAAAGGGTAGAATCTTTATTCTCCTTCACACATATTTTTTCTCTTAAACATCATTGTTTGATCTTTCTTAGGTGAGTTTTTTTGCACATGGATCACTCAAGATGCATTCCCTACCCTTGATTATGCCTCTTTTACCTCTTAATCTCTATCGTACATTTTTATTTAAAATGAGGCTCTCTTCTCACACTCCCATGCTAACCTTATGTAATAGGTTTTCTTTTTTTATTTTGGAGAACTTGGAGCACTCACCACATTTTTGGCGTTCTTGCAATTTTTTAGCATCTTGTGCCTCATTATAGCATAGCCTTCATCCTAGCATAGTTATTGCATTGTTATCTTATATCTTTACTTTCTTGCAAGTAGATTAGACTTTATTTTCCTTGCATTGCATCTCTTATTTTAGACTACATTGAATTTGATACAACTCTTATCTTCATTTAAATCTCATTTTCTATGGTACACCTTACAAGGGTGGCATAGCTAGGTTCATTTGAGATCTACTATAATAATTTTGCACTCTTGAAAATTGTAGACAGAGAGCTCTATGTCATCATTCAAGTTTCCTAATATATTGGATCCCTTGGATATAATGTCTTAAAGAATTGTAATTTTTTTTTGTATACATTTTTGTCACCCACTAATGAATTATTTCTCATCTCTAGTGACTAGTGTAGGAAATATCTAGATAGAATGCTTCTTAGGTGCTTAGAGATAGATGAATCTAAAAGAATATTAGCTAAAATTCATGATGGCATTTGTGGGTCTCACTCTAATGGCCTTGTGCTTGCTCAAAAACTACTTAGGGCTAGTTATTATTGGCCTACTATGCAAGCTAATGCCATATACTATGCTAAGTCTTGTAAAAAGTTTCAACTCCACTGTAACATGATTTATGCTCTTAGACATGAATTGATTTCATCAGTCACAGATTGGCCTTTTTGGAAATGGTCTTTTGACTTGATTGGTAAGATACATCCTAGTTCTTCTAGTGGACACAAGTTTATCAAAATGGCTATTGAGTATTTTATTGAGAATAAGGACATTAGGAAAATGTGCAAGAAATTCAATATCAAATGTAAAATTTTTCCTCTATTCATTATCACCAAGGGAATGGTCAAGATAAATTTTTGAATAAGATATTGCTCAAAATATTGCATAGACCTACACATAAATCTAGAAGGGATTAGCATCTATATATAAATCCTATGCTATGGGATTTTAGGACTAGCATATGCATGCCTACTGAGGCTACACTTTTTCCTCTGTTTTATGGTTCTAAGGTTGTTCTACCATTAGATTCTAAGATTCCATCCTTGTGAGTCTTATTGAAAGGGCTTAATATTGATGAATAGTATATAGCTTTGCAAATACAAGAGCTTGAACTCCTAGATGAATGTTGTAAGGGTTCTTTTGATAATATGAGATCTTATAATTAATGGATTTCAATGAGCTACAATAAGAAAACTCATCCTAAACAATTTCAAGTTGGCAACCCTATCCTTAGAGAAAATCAAAATAATCAGCAAAATAGAGATTAGAAGGGCAAGCACAAACCTAATTGGTTAGAATCTTATATGGTCACTGTTTCCTTTGGTTCTACTACTTATCATCTTTCTACACCTTAGGGAGAATATATCCCTGATCCCATCAACATCTTGCATCTAAAGAAGTTTTATGCCTAAAGCTCTTGCTACTCAACACCTTGTACATATCTTATGATCATGAAAAAATACAAAAAAAATCATAAATGATGATGAAAAATAGTAAAAAGAGAAAAATGATCATCTTACTGAAAACCTAGCAATACGTACTTTGATGTATCACCAAAAAATTCAAATGTCACAAAGATACAAAAAAAACATTAAAAATTCTTGGAACAAAAACTTCTGCCAAGTGGTGAATACCTAGAAATAGGTGATACTTAAGACCCTTACATCTATATATAAGAATCTCACTTTTCACTCTAAACCATTCATCACATAATTCTTTTCCTTGCCTAGCGTTTTCTACATCTAGGGGGCACAAACTGTTTAAGCTTATCAAGGACTCTTAGTTGCATTTAGGTTTGTTTGGCAACTTTCAAAACAATTTTTATCAACAGTTTTCACTTTAAATTGAGTGTTTCTCAACACTAAGCAGATACTTTGACTACAATCTAGGATGGATGTTGTCATGTTTCTCACTAGTAGACTTAAGTCCTAGGGAGATAGTCATGTGACTTTCCAACACGCACTTAAACTAAAACTGGCTGAGATTTGTTGACTTACTTTTCTTTGTGTTGTTTATGATGATTTATTTTTTGAGTGTACCCTCCCTATTAGTCTCTCAAGGATGTCATGAACTAGAGGACTAGGGGGATGGGGCATGTTTTCCTTTCATTTTTTCTTGTGGGTGTACTTTGTTAGATCTTAGGTCTATTAAGAATTTAGCTTAACCCAATTGACACTTACGATATTCCATGTTATGTCCTATTATATTTTTCACAAGTGCATGCTTATGGCCATATCAATATTTTGCATCTTGATGCAAGCATAATCTTTCCATACTAAACCTAGGGAATCTAGTTGCACCGACATCTTGACCTTATATTTTTATGCATATGTTGGTTTCCCACATACCTATTTGATATAGATCATATTGATATCTTCATAATTTTTCTAGTGATGATTGTATAATATTTTGATGTTCCTAATAAGGCTCAATGATCAAAACTAGGACCTACTTATATAATCCTTGCAATTTCACCTTTGTATACTAGTTTTTATTTTTTGGGTTCATTCTAGCTTAGCTTTGAATTTTATATGTTGATAGAGCCTCCTTTATCTTTTATGGATGTGTTAATAAACTACAAATGTCCTCTCAATTCTTCTCGACTATGTTTTCATCTCCTTTTGATCTTTTCATCTTACTAGTTCTCTTTACTTCTTATCATCACATCTATATATCCTTTTGGACCTCTTATATAACCTTTTGACCTAACTTTTGAAATTTTTGGATTTTATCAACAATTGCACCCATACCTTATTTTGATGTCCTGAACCTATTTTTGGGATTGAAATCAAAATTTGGGTTCATCTTGATGGTCAATATCACATTTTAAAATTCTCTCTTCCTTAGCACAGTTGGTTGACTTTTGAGGCTTAATCTCATAATCTTTTTAAGTCAATCTTCAATTCTTCATCATTTCTATTATCTTTCACTCTTGTTATTCATTTCATTTCACCTTTCTTCATATTCTAAACTAATTTTTATGCTTTTCCTTTCTTCATCAAACTTAGTCAAACTAGCACAGATCTTCATCACCTGGTGGTTAACCTATGGTCTTAATCTCTCATATTTCATCATAAACTTTACTTTATCTTTATTTTATCATATCTATCTTATTTCTACATCTCCTTTACCTCATTTCAATTTTGATCCCGAGGGGAAAAGAATGTGTTCTCATTGCTTTTCTCTATTGCATATTAGTTATGTTATGGCTACCCATTCTCTTAAGATAATATGCTTGATCTTTTCCATTTTCTCTTGATTCAGCTATCTTCTAGAGATTATGTTTTACCTTTCCATTTTCTATAGGTCTATCTCTCTCTTAGTGTTCATTTTTTATGCTAATTGATTTTGCATTCTGGATTTGCTATCTCTTTGTGCTTTTTTCTTTAGAGATAGATCTCTCTATTATGTTCTATCTTTCTATCTTCATTGTTTGACTTAAAATGTGTTCCTAGATCCATCACAAATTAGTCAAAGAGGGGCAAATGTAATCGACCAAAAAATGGTCATCTAGACTATGAGGCCCCTTTCTAGCATCTTTGCTTGATTTATCTATTGCTTATTCTTGATCAAGTCATCACTTTGCTATTTATTCCATTGTAACCTATGGTTTGACCACTTTATCCTAAGTCTTTTATTTTATTGAAATCACTTTCTCCCATTTAATTAAATAAAATCCCTAAAATGCTACTTATCCTAAGCGTGCACATGAAAGCATTATTCCTATTTTAAAAATGAAAGAAAAAGGCATTTGTGTCTCACATGTGAAGGCACACTTTCCAAGGTGGGTAGAATATTTATTCTCCTACACATATCTTTTGGCTCTTAAACATCATTGTTGATCTTTTTGAGGAGAGCTTTTTATGCACATGGATCAGACATGATACTTTCTTTGCCCTTGATTATGCCTATTTTGCCTCCATTTTTCTTTTAAAAAGAGGCTCTCTCCTCACACTTTCATATGTTACACTCTCATGCTAATGTTTTTGATTAGGTAAAACAGGTTTTACAGGGATCTTGAGACCCAAAGTTTTACAGCAGAAAGAGCAAGAAAAAATAGTCTAAACAAACAGAAAAACTACCTCAAAAGGTTGAAAACAAAAGAAGACTCGAAACCAAAGAACAAAGGCTAGGGACAAAGCCAGGTGAACAGGTTAGTGGCCATCCATGTCCATGGCCTGCAGGGTTTCTGCAGCATCATTGTCCTTCTGACTGGCCGCTTCTTCCTGAATCCTGGTAGGAGTGTTCATCTAGTTCCCTTGATTCACCTGGTCACTAGCCTCTTTCAAAAATTCATTCCAGTTGAATCCTTGCTTTGTGTTCTACTGCACTTCCCTTTTAAGGCCAGTTGTAGTCAGATAGTCACCCAGATTGACAATATTCTCATTCAAGGTGTGAAGGGTCTCTACTATCTGTTTGGTGATTATCCGGTGGATAGAATCCAGCCTTTGGACCTTCTGCTCTAGCTAAGTGAGTCTGTCATCCTGATGGTCTCTGGAGACCTGGCCTCTATCTTTCTCCTGGCTACCCACCTGGTCCTTGCTCCCTCTAGCTTGCTGGTCCTTGTCAGTATCCTGGTTGTTGGGTTGGTTGCTCCTATCCTTCAGAGCCTCAATTTCCTAAAAAAGCCACTTGATGGAACGAAAGTTGTCAATCAAACTGTTCTTTGCATTATTCAGGAAGTTGAAACCAGTTTCTCGCACATTGTCAGAGATAACCAGAAGAGCCAGGTCAAGGAGTTCGTCGTAGTGGGTGCTTCTATCAAGGTCCTCCAGCACCTGGATTTTAGCAAGTTCTCTAACAATACCCAAGCTGACCTTGTCCCCATAGAAGTTCCTCCAAGCCCTCCTCTTGTTCTTTCTGATGACCTCCCCCCCTTTTTCAACCATGATTTCAATCATCTCCTCTGGGGGTGAAATGGGAGCCTCCTGAGGTGAATTGGGCAGGGTGGGGCTAGGGGGCACTTCAACAGGGTCACTGGGATGTTCCTGGGGCAGGGCCTAGTTCACTTTTCTTTTCTTGGGGTTAACCTTGGGGTCCATAGGGGTCACCATCTCCTTGTCATTATCTCTCCCCTTAACTTCTTCCATCTCACTTTCCTTCCCCTTCTCCTCCTCCTTCTCCTCAGACTCAGTATTAGACTCCACATCATCATCACTGGCCTCTTTCACCTCCTTAGGATGAGGAGAGGGAGGGAAAGGGGGAAGACTTCTAGGGCTTTTCCTGCTAGGGATGCGGGGGTCACGGGTAACAGGGATAGCTTTGCTTGGGGTGTCAATTTTCTCTAATTTCACTACAAGCTCATTCCTAGAATCAGAACTGGCAGTGTCCTCCGAGGCACTACCCAAATCTCCAATGGTTTTACCTCTAGTTTGGGTTTTCAAGAACTCATAAATTAGAAGTAGGAGACCCTCATGGAGGGTAGGATTTTTGATAGGGCATTTCTTGAACCCCTCTATATTCTTGGCCATGGAGGTGAAAATGAAAAACGAAAAAGAAATTTTCACTTTATGTCTAAAATGGTTTAACAGAACAAAATGATGAGTCCTAATTCTATCAAACCTGGGGTCAAGAGTGACATATTCAATGATGATCCTGAGAACATACCTCCATAACTTTTTGATGAAATCAATATTGTAGTAGGTGTCAATCTTGACCAAATTGCTTTTCTCCTTATCATCCTTAACAAAGTCATTGACAGCATTGGCAGACATCTTCTTGTCCCTATAGAAGTTCAGGCCATCTTGAGAAAAGCCAGTCACCTCTGAATGAGACCCTCAGAGATTTGGTGGGAAACACCATCAATTTTGACCTTGCCATTTTTATAGGAATCAACTAATGTTAATGTTAATGTTATTCTATAGGTTTTCTTATAGATATTAGAGCACTTGGAGAACTTACCATAATCTTGGCATACTTTGATTGATGGAGCATCTTGCACCTCATTATATCATAGTCTTCTTTTTAGCATAGCTCTTGCATTATTATCTTAGATCTTTGATTTCTTGCAAGTAGTTTAGAATTTACTTTCCTTTTTGTTGTGTCTCTCATTTAGACTAGTTTGGATCTCATTTACATTGTGTGTTCATTTGAATCTCCCTTTCCATGGTTTACCTTGTAAGGGTTGGATAGATAGGTTCATTTGAGAGACACCATACTATTGTTTGCACTCTTGCACATCATAGATAGATAGCTCTATGTCACCATTCAATATTCCTAATCTATTCAATCCCTTGGATAGAATTTCTTTGAGAAGTGTACTATTTTTTGGTATAAAATAAATAGTTCACCCTTTCCACCTCTCATTTATCAAACAATTGGTATCAAAGCTAAGTGATTGAAGGAAGAATTTTAAAGGAACTTGAGCAAAATACATGAATATGTATAAGAGATAGGTACCTATGATGAACAAGGAGAATTTCTCCTCATGGTAAAATATGACGCAGTTACATCTATCTAGAATTGGAGATAATGCTACTCATTAAATATATAATTAATATGTTGCTCCTACCACTCCTACAATAGTAGAAGAAATGAGTGAGAAGCAAGAACATAATACTTTGATGATTGATATTGCATCTACCTTGATGCTACAGATTTTGATGATGTAAAAAAATGTACTACTACAAAATAAATATGGGACAAGTTAGTACTTGTGCATGGTGAAGATCAAAATGTATTGAGAATAAAATTAAAAAATTTGAGAAGCAAATATGATCACATTAGGATGAAATAAGGTGAGAACATGGTCCATTATGTTAAGTGAATAAAAGAAGTGGTTAGTTCTATTAAAGGTGCAAGAGGTGTCATAAAAATGAGGAAGTTGTAAGTAAATTTCTTAGAAAACTCTTACCTATTTTTTATATAAGAGTATTTGCAATTTAGGAATTCAATGTTATGCTTGGTAGTGATCTAACTCTTGATGATTTAGAAGATCATTTTATTGCATTTGAATTAAGTAAACTCAATAATAGGACCTGTCTACAATTAGAAATTATTTGAAGACTTAACTATCCATTGGAAGTTCAAAAAAATAAAAGAGTTGTAAAGATGAAAGCAATTTAGAATCAAAGGATGATATGGATGAGATTGAAGTGTTTCTTAGAAGGAGGTTACCAAGAGGTAAAGGTAAATTATGTTTTATATGTTTTAAATGTAATGAGGTAGATCATATTTCTCCGTGATGTCCTAATAAGAATATGAGTCGGACACTAAAGATGAGTCAAACACTGAAGATGAGAAAGGAGTAGAAGTGTTGTATGTTTTTGTTAAAGAGGACTTTAGAATGAGGAAAGGTATGAGGATAGAAAAGATATTGTCTCACATTTTAGTAAGAATGAAACATGGATTATTGATAGTGGATTTTCACATCACATGACTGGAGACATTGGCAAGTTTAATAAACTTGAGGGATATGATAGTGGATCTCTTAAACTACAGAATGATGTTCCATGTCCAATGAAAGGTAGAGGTTCATTGATGTTAAATGATAAAATTATATTTGATGATGCATAGTGGGTGGAAGGACTAAAATATAATCTATTAAGTGTCTCTTAGTTGAATAGTATAGGTCACAAGTTGGAGTTTCAGAATAGGAAAGTAAAAATTTATGATGATGATGAAATTTGATTTGCATTGGAGATAAAACTATCTACTAATATATTTTACCCTATATTCTACAATTTTTATATGTCTATTTGCAAAAGTCAAAGATATTTTATTATAGAATAGGAGGCCATGTCATGAAAATTTTGAGAATATGGTTAAAGTTAGTGGAATGAAAAGAGTGACAGGCTTACCAAATTTTCATAAACCTGAGAATACTATGTACAAACAAGGTCAACTCAATAAGATGACCAAGTCAAGTTTTTCAAGAAAGACACATACTTCTTATGAATTTCTTGAATTAGTGCATACATATTTATGTGGACCAATGAGAGTAGAAAGCTATTATGGTGATAGATGTTTCTTACTTTTTCATTGATGATTTTTCTTAGATGATGACTATCATGTTCATGAAGTTAAAGTCATGTGTGATGCTTTTGATATGTTCAAAAGGTACAAAGATAGACTTGAAAAAGAAATAGGTAAATAAATAAAATGTTTGAGATCTAACAAAGGTGGTGCATTTATTTATGTTGAACTCACTAAATTCTGTGCTAAATGTGAAATTAAGACGTGCACATTAGAACTTAGGACACCATAACAAAGTGGGATTGCTAAAAGAAAGAACAAGACAATTATTGATTATGCAAGGGAACTACTTATTGAAAAGGGAATTTCTCAAATATTTATAAGAAATTCCAATAGTACTTCATTCTACAATCTCGAGAAATTTTAACTAAATAAAGGAACAAAAAAACACCTTATCAACTCTAGTATAGTCATATACCTAATGTGAGTAATTTCAAGATATTTTGGAGCACATGTTACATTCATAAAGATGCAAGGAATGAAAATTTTGATTCTAAGGGTGATTATGGTTGAAACTAAAAATGTGAGAATCAAGATGAATTTGTAGATAAGAATGATGAGGAGAGAAAAAAGAACCTAATAATTACAAAAAAAATGTCTATGTATAATAATGATGATGCACCTAGACTAGTGCTCAAGCAACATTAGAGATATACCAAGAAACAACTTGCATTACCCAAGTCACGAATAGAAAAATCCAAGAAGGATGCTAAGCCCCAACTGAGTCAAGATAATTATAGAAATCAAAGAATGTAACCTATCCTATATAAATAAGTGATAAGGAATTATTCACTTCAACAAATCATTGCAGATAAAAGTGTTGGAATCATGACAAGAAGTTGAAGGACAATACTTATTTAATTTCTAATTTTGACCCAAGAAATGTGAAATTTACTAGACAATGATTGAATAAATGCTATGAATGAAGAGATTGATTAGATTGAGGAAAATAACATATGACAACTATTGTTGAGACCTAATAACAAGAATATTATTGGAACAAAGAAGATTTTTAGGAATCATCTAAATGAGAATTGTGAAGTTGTAAGGAACAAGGCCAGACTAGTTTTTAGTGGTTATTCCCAAGATGAAGGAATTAACTATGTTGAGACCTTTGTAGATATATAAAGATTGAAAGGATTCATAACTCTATTGGCATATAAAACTTACATGAAATTCAAGGTATATTAAATGGATGTTAACTCTGCATTTCTAAATGAAATACTTGAAGAATAAGTATATATAAAGCAACTAGAAGGATTTGTTGAGCCAAATTAGAAGTATCTAATTTTTAAGTTGAATAAAGAATTGTAAGGACTAAAGTAAACACCGAGAACATGGTATGAAAGGTTCCACTCATATTTTATTAATCATAAATTTTTGAGAACAACTGATTACAATAATCTATATTTGAAGGGTGAAGGTGAAAATATTGTATTAATTGATGAAATATTTTTGGATGATGTTATGCTTGGTGAGAATGATTTTTTGTGCAAATAATTTTTTGATCAAATGACTAAGGAGTTTGAAATGTCCATGTCGGTGAGATCAATTTTTCCATTGGATTACAAGTTTATCAAACAAAAGATGGTATATATGTGACTCAATATAAGCATGTTAAGGAGATCTTGAAGAAATTTTGTATGGATAAGGCAATGTGAGTTGGTACACCTATAGTGACTATATGCAAACTATCTATGGAGGATATTGCTGAAGTGAATGAGATATAAAATAAATCAATTATTTGAAAGTTATAGTATGTTGTGCATAATAGACTTGATATTACACATACAGTTTATATTATTGCAATTTTTTCCACTAATCCTAAGGAAATAAACATCATTTTTATTAAAAGGATATTCAAATATCTTAAAGAAATGAAAGACTTTGGATTGCGGTACAGACAAGATAGTATAATTTTGAACTCAAAGTCTACATTGACATTAATTGGGTTGGAAATATTAATGATAGGAAAAGTAAAAGTGGTGGAGCTCTCTTTTTAGGAGAAAGACAGATTACATGGTTGAGGAAGAACTCATTCTGCATATCATAGTTTATAGCTAAAGGTGAGTATGTTTCTTCTATAGTTATTTTTTTCAAATATTGTTTCGATTAAGAAATTGTTGTAAGGAATGTAAGAAGAATTTATTGATCTTGTCACTATCAGTTATAAAATACTAGGGAAATGAACATGTCCATGAATTTTTTGGTGCATACAAAAACCAAGAATATATATAACAAGTATTACTACTTTAGGAAGCAAGTACAAGAAAAGAAAGTGGGGCTACAATATGTAAGATCTAAGGAGGAAATTGTAGAAATCTTCACTAAGCCATTGTATAAGGATTTTTTTGAGTATATAAGAAATAATTTAGGGGTCCTTCCCCTATCCAAGTTTAAATAAGAAAGGATGTATGTTACATCAATTCATGGATGATCAAATATCTTTCTGGAGTTGGTGCAAGAGCTCAGTCTTTAGGGATTGTTTCATGAAGTCGAGAAAGTTATTGTAATGAAACTGATATAAATAGTCCATACAAGGTAAAAGGTATAACTCAAATATTTTATAAGTTTCACATTGGAACTTATATTTATCTTCAACATTATTGTGAAAGGGGGAATGAAGAAATAAGAAGAAGATAGCATAAAAGGGAGATGATTAAGTGAAGAGAAGTTATAAGGGGAGAATCTATTGATCTTTTTGAATAGAGAAGTACACCTAAAGGGGGAGATTTTTTCAAGATGAAGATGTTGTAGTTATAGACTGTGTGAACCTGATGTTGAATCTGTTATATAGAACTTAATGAATTCAGTCAAAGATATGAAGAGTTATATTGTTTTCAATGCATACATTTGATTATATTATGTTGTAATGTTTTATAATATAAAATCTGATATTATTATGTTTCCATAAATTCTAAAGGGAGAGATTGTTAGACCTAACTAATAATGTTATTAATGTATGTGGAAGAATCATATCAATTATTGTATTTCTATTGATGTCAAGACTTAGTTGGTTAGACTTTATGCTAACTCAGTAGAGTTCCATATCATTTGATTGATAATGAGGATTTGAAGAAAGAATGATAAGTTAGAGTGATGATACGTATGGTAATTAATGGGCACTTGAAAGGGTTGTATTCTAATAGTGTAATTTTGGTTCGATTGTTTTGAAATCATGTAATCTTTTTTATTAAGTATTGAAGATCATGAATGTTCAATTTATACCTACTAAAATGCATGTTGAATGAACACAATATTAAATGAGATACTATTGTTGTCATTGAATGCCTAAAAAAGAGGAGCTAAAGTTTAGTGTTAACTGAATAATTTTGGTATTAACCAAGTGATGTATTTCCCAAGTAAATTTTTAATGTTCATCGAGTATGAAAAGGGAGAACAAGTTAAGAAAAGATTTAATCTGAGGCTAACATATGACGGAATAGAAATATTTGAGATGTTCCAGGCATAAAGAATTTTTTTGTTATGAGGTCAATGGATAGAGAAATTCAAAGGAGATTTATTAACAATTTAGAATAGAGAAAAAAATTCAAGAAGGAGGTATATTTTTTGAGTGACTAAATTCAATAAACTTGAGATCTACAATCACAATTAAGCAGAAAAATTTGTAAGATTCTCAAATGGTAAAAAATAAATATTTAAAGGGATGAGGAATATTTTTTTGGTGTTGATTGTTGCTGATTATACCAATATAGAAGTCAATTATTTCTAAAATTGAAGAAGAAGGAAGATAGAAGGTGAATTGAGTATAAGAATATTGCGTAGATCAAGTAGAGGAATTTCTAAGGGAAAGTGTGAGTGTGTAAATCAGCCATAAAGAGTTTAGATTGGAGAGACATAGTAAATCAAAGATCTAAACAAGCAAGGTAGTGCTAAATCTTAATGGATTGTTTTAGTGTTCTTTCTTACCATTGTAGCAAAAAATGTTTTAACTAAGTAGAACTAATAAGTCCTAGAAATATTATATGGTAGCATCCAATGGTGATGTTTTTTAAGTCCTTTAGAGAAGGCCACTCGTTAAAAACATCAAGGAGTGATAAGGTCTAAATGACCTTCAGTGAAAACCCCCTAACACGGTCATAGTATAAATGTGCATGTAACCTTTAACAAGGTTGGCTCTTAGCAATGCTTAATTCAAAAGAGTGAAGTTATTTGGGTTGTTAGTTCTCATGTATATTTTATCTTTATAGGGTCTCCAGATTAATATTTATGTCAAATTTGTGATTGTCTATAGTGTTCAAAGTTTATTAAATTCATGTTGATTACTTAATGCTACAACTAAGTATATGCTAAGTGATTTCTCTAATATTCAATATTGTAATGAATAGTAAGATTATAGTTTGATGAAAAAAGGTTTAAGATTCATATTTGAGATTTTAGATGTGATTAATAAGCTATTGACATACAAATTTATGAAGTTTGAATTGGTACTAAATTGTTTTGAGGTATATAGGATAACTGGATATAATTGATTCACCCCCTCTTAGTTATCTAACATAAACCACATTAAATATTTGTATTTTTTTATTTTTTTCTTTCTTATTTCTGCATTATTATAGTATTGGCTATTCATTGTATCTATCCTAAACCCTAAAAACTAATAATAGAGTTGTATACTTTCAAGTGATTTCAGTGGAAAACTCCTATTCCTATTGGATCAATGATAGAGGAAATATCTCACTTAATAAGTTCAATGCCAAAACTATCATCTATGGAAGATGCATATGAAAGATATTTTATATGTATTTCCTCTAAAATTACACATCTACTTCAAGGTCTATTTAATATATCCTCTAGTGCTACACATGAGACACCTTTCCTCTAAAAAGTATAAACCTTCTATGAGTGTGACTAATTTATCCTCAAGTATTGTAGAAATAATTCCTCATATACTATACTAATCATTGATAAATAATTTGTGTAAGACATTTTTTCATGTCAAAGTTCGCATATCCTCCAATTTTGTCTTATTAGAGTGTTGGTTGTTGTCACACCAAAAGATCAACCTATTAATGTCTGATATAACCACCAGACTTATAGAAGACATAAGATATTATTAAATCATGTCAAAACTCATAAAGGGAGACATTGGTGCTTAGTCCAACAATCCCCCCTTATATTCACTTGAGAGGATTCAAAAATGCGACCAAGCCCTGACATCACTTATTACTATGATGGTTGTTGTTACACTAAAATATCAACCTATTAATGCTCGATACAACTACTAGATTTATAGTTCTAATACATGAGGTTGTTAAACCATATCACAAATTCTTAATGGGTTGTTGGTGAATAGTCCAACATGTCTAATTTTCACTCAAGTTCTATGGAAATAATCCACCCACTACTATACTAATTATTGTTACATGAAAGACACCTTTCATCCAAAGGTCTACATATTTATTGAGTGTTTCTAATTCACCCTCAATAAAAATTACCAATCAAACTTTTGTATAACAAGGTGAACCAATAAATAATGATGGAGGGAGGCATGAGTGTTGGAAATTTGTTTAGCACTCCCCTTGGGATTCATGACAAGGGCTTAACCACCTCCTATGTACTATAAGTTGAGTGGTTGTATCGAGAATTGATGGATCAATCTTTTGGTGCAATGACAATCCCAATCTAACAAGTGGTATCAGAGCTTGATCATAGGTTCAAATCTCCTCCGGTAACGTTGAGGGGAGATTTTTTGGACTAATCAACAATGTTCCCATTTGAGATTCGTGACATGTCTTAACCACCTCTTGTGTTCTATAAGTCTAGTGGTTGTATCGGGCATTAACATGTTGATCTTTTGGTGTAATTGCAACCCTAGCTTATAACAATGAGATCTACTAGATTGTTGGTCTCCTTTTAGACTCTTTGGTATGGTGAGATTTTCTTTTTCTTGACCTTCCATATTCTTCATCATTGTTTGTGGCTATGGCTAGAGAGGAAAACTAGTTTTTGGTGTTGAAATTGGTGCCCCATGTGTTGAGATGATTGTCTTAGCTAGGGTGGAATTCCCCTCTTTTCTTTTAGCCTTGGCTTCCTATGTAAGTGGTCTCTTTCCCTCCAGGTTAAGAGTTCCCTACATGATTTTTTATCAAATATTGGGGAGGACAATATTTTATTCGAGTTATGGTCCTCTATTTTTCCTTTGTGGAGGGTAGGCCTCTTATATTGGAGGGTCCTTTCCCATCCCCCATGTTGGTGGTCACTAGCTCCTATTTTATTTTTGCAAGAATTATTCCTTTGTGGTGTTGTCAGACTACTAGTTTCTCATCTTGGCTTAGAGAGATATGGCACATTATATCTCATTCTTATCCATTTTCCTTTGTAGTGACTTTGGTAGTGGTCTACATGGGATCCTTTATTTCTTGTATTTTCTTAAAAACTTCATCTTGAGTTGCGGATTGCCTATTTTATGTAGGTTTGATTTTGGTAGTCAAAGGACTTTTATAGCTATTATTTATTATTAATTTCCTTTATGGGTTTGGACCCTTTTTCCATTTTACATAGTTTCTTTGGTTATTCTCTTGTATTTTCCTCACCTTATCTTTGAAGTTTGTGGCTTGTCCTACCCAACTCACTACCTATCGATAACTTCCTCTGCTAGTCTAGTGGCCTCTTCTCTCTCATCTTTTGAGGTGCCCCCATGACATTTCTATTCAAGTGGAGTATTCCCTTGTTGAGGTGGGGATTTTTTTTATTGTGATTGGGGTTTAGTTCATTAAACGTTTTATTTTCTCCCACTTGACTCCAATTTAGGTGGACATTTCCTATATGAAGGAGAAGGATTATTCCTTAGAAATGGTAATGGACTTCTCTTTGTGTTTATCCCTAGTTTATGGTCCTATTGAACAAAAATTTTCCTAATTAGAATGCAAAAAATGTGCTTCTTGAGAAGAAGCATCTGGGTCTAATTGTCATTGTTGGTTCTATTTGAATGTTTGTGGGTACTAGGCTAAAACCCTTTGTCTAGGGATATTAAAACAATGGTGATCTCTTTCATGCATATTTCTATTGAGTTGAGGAGGATTTTGGTTCTTCATTCTTCCTATTCTTTCTTTTTCCTCAACCATGTTCTTCCTTCCTCTAGAGCAAGGATTCCCCTTAGGTTACTAGTATGGGTTCCTACCTAAATGCCTCTATTTAAAAAATAAAAAAATTGTACTTTTTGAGACCCTAATTCCTAACACTTGTAGCTCAAGTACAAAAAAAAATTCACCCCTCATGAATTCCTTTACATTTATTATGTAATCTATGTTACTTTTATTGTAAGCACTTGGGCCCTCTCCTAATTTACCTCATCAAAATAAAGTGCACCCACAAAAAAATATTACACCCATTACTCCTTAAAGTGAAAACAATATTGTGATTCCCCTCTTTTATTAAGAATACAAATATGGTGCTTCGCATATGCTAAATCATTCTTGAGAAAGCAGCTATCTTTACATGATAAAATGTGCCTATCTTTATTTCCTACAATATATGGTCAAACCCTTCGACATTCTATCCATAATATATTGCATTTGAAGCTTGATGGACCTTCTTTTAAACTCTATCTTTTATAATGAATTTCATTAATCTATCTATCATGCCACTTGTATGCATCTTGTCACAAGACTTTTATATTATACAAGTTCTATTATTGATTATATTACTCACATATTTTATGCTTCAATTTGGACACCAGAACCTTCTCCTAATGTTGAAAATAAAATATATAGTTGTACACCTTGTAAACCTTGCTTTATTGATATAAATAATATCTAGACAAATGTTATATTTTATTCAAGTTTTAAGTTGTAAAATAAATATGCTTTTATATTGGGCACAATTAATTTTTGCATAGTGGATACACACTAACACTATCCAAAATCCCTTATTTTTTTCACCCATCACCTCTTCATTTGTCATCTCAAACCTCTTTATCCTAATTGTTATTTTAGCATCAAAACTACCTAAAAAATTAAAACTCTTCAGCACAACCATACAATCATTATTTATTTATTTTTAATACTTTTTTCCCTTTTTATACCTTTATGAATTTTTTTAACACAACATTATTAATATATATTATAATAATAATATAATAATAATAATAATAATAATTTATCTATATATAATTAGTCAATTTTCATCCCCTACCTTCACATTTTCCTTCGCACTCTCTTTTTTCTTTATCTAGCCTACAATAATAAAACTAATATAGTTTCATTATCCCTTTTCAACTATACTATTTTTAAGATCTTGTGCCCTATTTCTTTGACATGGGTCCATGATCCAGTTCTATTTTCTTTTAAATGGTAGATAGAATACCACAAATGAATGTACATTAATGATAGTTAATTGGAATTCAAAAGGATTTACAATGCATACTATTATATAGGAAAACCTAATCAATTAACATAGAAACTATTGTATACAATTAGCTAGCAAAAGTAGTATGCAACTTATTATAAGGTATATGCAAGCAGTTATTATTTAAGAAAGCATATAGACTATATGAATAGATGAAGTGAGAGAACAAACAAGGCATGATAGCAGAAGAAATTCAATGAACATATTTAGACAGTTTGCATCCCCCATGTGAGCTCATATTTAATGCTTTTTGCCAGTACATTTCTTTCTACAATGCTAAAACACTTCTTCTCACACCCAAGATTTTGTTTAAAATTTTGCCTTCACAACCTTGAAATCACTCAAAACAAGTCCTTGAGGCATGTGTATCCATTAACGTTGGAAATGAATGAAGCTTTCCAAATGTAGCTATAAATACACATGATTAACATTGTGTTAAATCATTTTAAATTATTGAATGAGTAGTCTTGCAGTATTAGCAAGGGTGCAATGATAGCATTGGGGATAGTAGTGGAGAATATCAGCAAAAGAAATTAGGAGGTTGTTTGAATTCTGCTAGTGAGAGGCAAGGAATTTTGTATCTCTTTATTTGTTGAAGCTAATATACTTTCCATCTGTAGAATTGGTTTTCCCTTAGGGGTTTTTCCATATATGATTTGTCCAAAAATATTGTGTTCTTTGTGACTATGAATTTCTTTCCATATTTTATTGGTGAAGTTGCAGTTGTGTTTTTTTTTTTTATTAGTCATGAATTTATTTTTTTCAGCAGTTTAATAATCGTATATGATAGGAGATTAATAATTAGTGATTGCAATAGAGATTTTCACATGGTAACAAAGCATTATTGAGGGTAGAAGATTTTTTCCCTAACCTAGATTGATTTCTTTAGATTTATTATTTCTTTAATCCCTTGAGATGGATTCAGCTAGTTTGAGAGATCAGGACAAATTGGATGGTTCCTCAAATTTTGGTGCCTCCAAGATCTCTAGGATTATAGCTGCTCATGAGTGCCTTAGGAGTATCAAACTACAACCTATAAAAGCAACTACTCCTAACTATTAATAGTTATGGGTGATTTTCAATCCTTGTGCTTAATCAACATGTGTGTCCCTCTAAAGAGTACATTGTACCCCCTATCTTGAAGAACAGATACAGAAATCAAATTCATACCTAAGCCTAGCACATGCAACACATCATGAACTAGAATTATCTTTCCATTCTCCCTCTGAAACTTAATAGTCCCTTTCCCAACTAAGTTAAGTTTGGACAAATTTTCCATAGAAATCTAGATATTGGTGTTTTCCTCCTTATAACTAGAGAAGTACTGTCTAACTCCTATCATATGAAATGACACCCCACTATCTATATAATAGATATTAAGTGAGGTTGAGCTCACCATACAAGATATAAGTGCAAACTCATCTTCCATTCTACTTGAGAGTTCTTTTGCACTTGCAAAAGCTACCACTTGCTTCTTTGCCTTCTTCCTTTCTGGGCAAATAGTGACATAGTGACCATACTCATGACATCCAAAGCACTTGACCTTAGAAAGGTCCTTCTTCTTCTTCTCACTTTGTGAATTTGATCCTTTGCTAGACCCCTTCTTTTCTTTCCCTTTCCCTTCTAGGGCAACGTTATCCTATTCTACCTCACTTTTCTGACTCTTGTTGGCCCCATTGACAAGACTTAGTCTAAACTTCTCTTGAGTGAAATCAGCCCATAGTCGATCCCAACTCAATAATGTATCTCATCCACTTACAACTTTAACAAACATGCTCCATTGTTTAGAAAACCCATTTCAGGCTAATCTCACTAGCTCATCATCACTAGGACTATCTCCAACATCTGCTAACTCATCCTTGACAAGTCTAAGCCTAGTGAGGTAACTTGTAACATCTTCTCCCTAGTTCATCTAGGTATTCTTCAGCTTCTCTCTGAGAATCATCTTCCTATTGGTGGTAGCATTCTGGTACAGATTCAAAATAGAATCCTGCATATTCTTCCCCGTATCTAGCTCTAAGATATGTGGAACAATATATCCTTGACACCATCAAGGATAATCCTCCTTGCCTTGGCATCATCCTTCTTCTATTTTTTAAGTTGTGTTGCATCCATTGGTATAGATACAACACTGGTAACATAACCCTTGATACCATTCTCTTTCAGCAATAAAGAAATTCTAGCTATGGCATAGGAGGATGGGCCATATTCATCATGGAGCACTAAAATTGCTTCATGAGATGGTGATAGGTGTTCCAGAGGTGAGAACACAACATGGTGATGTATGTAAAGCATGTGTATTGGGGAAGTTTGCAAAAGCATATTTTCTAAGGAGTGACAACAGATCTAAAGGTGTTCTTGATCTAGTATATTTAGATGTATGTGGGCCGATGTCAACAATGTCTCTTAGAGGATATGAGTACTATGTTACTTTTATCGATGATTTCTCTAGGAAGACCTGGATATACTTCTTGAAGACCAAGGATGAGGTTTTCAGTCGGTTCCAAGAGTTCAAGGCTCCAGTAGAGAACTCGACAGGAAAGAAGATAAAGGTTCTTTAGTCAGACAATGGAGGCGAGCACAAAGGAAATAACTTCTAGGAGTTCTGTACCAAAGAAGGAATCAAGAGAGAGTAGATTGTTCCTTACAATCCATAGTAGAATGGATTTGTTGAGAGGAAGAAACATTCTATATTGGAGGTGGAAAGAGCTATGCTACATGAGCAAGATATGCCCCGCTACTTATGGGAAGAAGTGTGTAGTATACTAGTCTACATTCAGAATAGGGCTCCACACAAGTTACTAGGGAGGATGGCACCAGAGGAAGATTTCACAAGAAAGAAGCCTGATATTAGCCATTTTAGAATATTTGGGAGTTTGGCATATTGTCATATTCTAGGTGATACACTTACCAAGTTATATCATACTATAAAGAGGGGATACTTTGTTGGGTACGGTGAAACCACAAAGGCATATAGGATTTTTATCCCCAAGACCAGATGAATTATTGTCAGACATGATGTTAAGTTCGTGGAGGACAAGGCATTTAGAAGATCTAGAGATTTGCCAGCAAAAGCTCCAAGGCCTATTCAAGGGAAACAAAGCACAAGTATAGTTACCAATACAAGTGTAGGCTCGAGTGGTGAAGATTCATAGAGCATGGAGCAACAGGTGCAATAGGAAATGCATCTAGAAGACTTAGAGGTTGATATCTCATCCTCTACAATTGGGAGCAGGAACCACAAGGTTCAAGAGACACTAAGGGATACTTAGGAGTTTGTGGGAGCTCTTAGAAGAGTACTAGACAACGAAGACAACTAGACAAGTTCAATGACTATGTGGCATTAGTTAGTCAATTGGTAGATAGTGAGCCTTCCAGCCATCATGAGGTTGCAGAGCATCAGGTATGGCAGGTTGTTATGGTTGAGGAGTATTCCTCAATATTGTAGAATGATGTGTGGGAGGTAGTTCCTAGACCAAAAAATAGAACAGTAGTTGCATCATGTTGGAGCTATAAGATAAAGCACGATTTAGATGGTAGCATTGAGAAATACAAGGCAAGGTTCATGACCAAGGGGTTCTCTCTAAAGGAGGGAATAGACGATGAGGAGACATTTGCTCTAGTGGCCAGGTATACTTCTATACAAGTTGTGATCTCGTTTGTAGCATAGATGGGATGGAAGATCCATCAAATGGATGTCAAGACAACATTGCTTAATGGTGAGTTAAAGGAGGAGGTATACATAGAGCAACTAGAAGGCTTTCTAGCATATAGCAAAGAGACCCACGTGTGTAGATTGAAGAGAGCATTGTATAGACTCAAGAAGACTCCTAGAGCGTAGTATGAGCACATTGATGCATACTTGTAGGAAATGGGCTTTATGAAGAGTAAATCAGATGCTAACCTCTACTACTTGGTGGTTGGCGGTGAGATTCTCATTCTTATTCTTTATGTGAATGACTTGTTTCTTACAGGTTCACTAGGGCTCCTAGAAGACTACAAGAGGGACCTTGCAGATGAGTTTGAGATGAAGGACTTAGGACTTATGCACTACTTTCTAGTCATGGAGTTGTGGCAGATAGATGGAGAGATTTTCCTTGGTCAAGGGAAATATTGCATTGAAATCTTGAAGAGATTCAGGATGGAGGATTGCAAAGCCATGTCTACACCCATTATCACAAATTGGAGGAAGTTAGATACATCTAAGGAGAAGGATGTAAATCCCACCTTATACAATAGTTGATTGGTTCGCTTATTTATTTGGTCAATACTAGGCCAGATATAGCATTTTTAGTGAACTCTCTTAGTTAGTTCATGGTTGAACCAAAGAGAATGAATTAGAAAACGACAAAGCAAGTATTGTGTTACTTGCATGGTATAGTTGAATATGGAATCACATATGTTTGAGGTGAAGGTATCAGGTTGATGGGCTATAGTGATGCAGATTGGGCAGGAAGTACAATGGACAAAAGGAGCACTTCAAGGTGTTGTTTCAGTTTGGGACTAGGAGTCATATCTTGGTTCAACAGGAAGTAGAAATCTATGGCTCTGAGTTCATAAGAAGTGGAATACATGGTAGCTAGCATGGCAACATGTGGAGCTAAATGGCTTCGAAAGTAATTAGTAGCCTTGTTTGGTCAAGAGGTTGAGACTACTATGATACATTGTGATTATCAAACTTGCATCAAGTTGTTTGAGAATCTAGTATTTCATGATAGGTCTAAACATATAGACATTAGATATCACTTCATCAAAGATTGTGTACAATAGGGGGTTGTTCAGCTATAGTACATACCTACAAAGGACCAGGTAGTAGACATCCTGACTAAGGCATTGGGGAAGGATAAATTCATCTTCTTCGGAGATAAGTTGGGTGTCATGTAGAACATCTTCGCTGCTAAGAGGGAGTGTTAGTTTTAGGTAGCTTGGACAGTTGTTCATCCATATGTGATTAATTACCAAATATTTGTTAATTAATTAACTCCTTCTAGAAGCAACTAGCAAACTATTAGTTAGGTTTTTTTAATCAAGAAACAACTAGAAACTTCTTGGTTAGGTTGTTATCAAGAAGCAACTAGAAACCTCTTGATTAGGTAGTATAAAAGGGGGGTCAAGGGAGGCATTTGGTGAATAGAACGAAGGAACACAAGAAGTTGTAGAAGCATTTGCAATGTTAGCAAATGAGTTTGCAGTTATAGCAAACGGTCTTGCAGTGTTAACAAGGGCGTAGTGATAGAGTTGGGGATAGCAGTGGGGAATATCAGTAGGAGAAATTAAGAGGTTGTCTGAATTCTTCCAGTGAGAGGCAAGGAATTTTATATCTCTTGATTTGCTGAAGTTAATATATTTTCCATCTAAGCAACTAGTTTTCCCTTAGGGGTTTTTCCAGAGACGATTTGTCCAAAAATATTGTACTTTTTGTGATTGTGAATTTCTTTCCGTATTTTATTGGTGAAGTTGCAGTTGTTTTATTTTTCGATATTATCATGAATTATTATTTTTTCAGCAATTTAATAATCATTGACAATAGGAGAGTAATAAGCAGCAATAGGGATTTTCACATTGTTAAAAAAAATCTTACAAAAATTAGAAATATAGTAGACATATAACTTAATCACTATTTGATATAGTTTAATGGTAATAACTTAACTCAAAAAAAAATTGGTCTAAGGCGTTTCTATGTTTATTTTATCTTATAATTAGTAGGACATCTTTAAACATTACACACTAAAGAAAAAATTAAGTTTCACTTTTCATCTAAGAATGAAAACTTCACATGTGATATTTAAGCCATCCAGAATTAATGTTCATGAAATAGATATGCATCAAGAACTATTTGAGACATCTCGTATACAATAATGTTACTGAAAACATAACTCAATATGGTACGTTTAGAGCTGCAGCTTTTGACGTAAACGTCGTACATTAAAAAACACACACAAGTTCTTCCATTTTGTTTCTCTTGCTATTGTAATTAAATCACGATAGATCAAAGGGGACACAGATAAATAGTAATGGAAAATTGAATGGTTTTCTGAGGCAGCTAAATATTCAATTTGTAGAGTACTTTGCAGATTTTTTCAGTGAGAAAAGACTTGCAAATGTTGAAATATATAAAGCTGTGCTGTCTATTCCATAGAACGTCTTAAATGAAGTCGCGGTCCACAACTACATCTTACGTTTGTAGGATTACATCACTCTTGCCAGTTTTGCCACGTAAACGAATTAAAAGTGATTTACTGATCGCTGCAATATGCAGTACGCATTCTTTCAACAACTATCCCGATAGTTTTCAGACCATCTCGGTGGAACGAGACTAGTTAAAGGTGTGTACATTTATAAGAAAAGAGAAAATACGCAAGCTCGCGTAAGTTTAGGTCAGTAACATCTAAAATTCAGGGCCACGTTCTTTTAAATGGAAGAACAAAAGATAATGCGAGAGAAAGAGTCGGTCGATAGAAAATAAAAATCAATCAAACTCAATAAATCCACCATCGTTACAATCCTTTTTTTCTGGTAGTCCCTTTTTTACGCTTAGTATTTTCCATTTTGGTGAGAATCTTATTAGATGGCTACGGTAAGTTAGTTAGGCTTCATAAAACACCTTCGCGACGTGTACTGGAGTTGAATCCTTAAACCTTTGGGGCCCGTTTGGCAGAGTGGAATACAGGCGGAATACAGTTTAATAAATGCCAAAAAAATCTAATACCGTGTTTGGGGCAACGGCTATTCAGGCAGTTTGTTCGATAAAAATGGCTAAAGGGTAAACTAAGGGTAATCCATCAGTCAACCAATTATTATTTGAATTCAATAATCTAAATAAATAATTCTCCTTATTGCTATGAAATTAATTTTTGATCATGGGAATCATTTGTTTTGTGTTTGGGCTTTTCTAAGCTTGGTTTCTTCAAGAAACTAAGGGTAATCCATCAGTCAACCAATTCTTATTTGAATTCAATAATCTAAATAAATAATTCCCCTTATTGCTATGAAATTAATTTTTGATCATGGGAATCATTTGTTTTGTGTTTGGGCTTTTCTAAGCTTGGTTTCTTCAAGTGATATTAGCCCAGGTTTAAGAATTGAATGCATAAGGAGATACAACTTTCTTTAGGAGATTTTGTTGTGGGTAATAGATAAAATTGTTTAGGAGGTTCAAAAATTGAATTCTATAATCTAAATAAATAATTCCCCTTATTGCTATGGAATTAATTTTTGATCATGGGGATCATTTGTTTTGTGTATGCAATTTTCTAAGCTTGGTTTCTTCAAGTGATATTAGCCCAGGTTTAAGAATTGAATGCATAAGGAGATACAACTTTCTTTAGGAGATTTTGTTGTGGGTAAGTGATAAAATTGTTTAGGAGGTTCAAAAATTGAATTCAAATAATAATTGGTTGACTGATGGATTTAGGAAATCCCCTTTTTCCTTGACTTCAGGTTACAATTTCAATGAAGCTTACAATTTACTCTCCACTGAAACAATCACTTTAACATTCTCCTCTCATTCCTAGAGTTACTGCTTTGTTCATCATGTGTTGCACAATTCTTTCTCTAATGGAAACTCGACTACTTCAAACTATTCATTTTTGAATTTTATAGGTCAAGGAGGGTAGTTAAGCTACAAACCCTCATGAAAGAAGTTCAGTGGTCAGATAGACTTTCCAAAACAAATTATTGATAATTGAGAATAGACCTTTTAAGTCTCCCTGGTCTTTGATGAAGATGTATCAAAGAGACTAACCTTAACTGGGAAAGGATCACAAAGTCTCATGAATCTAACAACTGATAGCATATCGGTGTGACATGACTCCATTAGTGAAAGCCCCATTGCATCCCATCACTCCATGAATGTCTATTCAGTAACCTCTTCCAAACCTAACAGGGCCTAATTTTAACATGCACCCGAGGCTTTGAGAATTACTTTAAAAAGATTTTAAAATATATGAAACACACACATAGACACAAGACTTATTTGAACCAAAATTGTAACAAAACTTGAAAGGAATATTTTTTCAAGTGATGAGGATTAATCAATTGTTGAAGGTGCTTCGTCGGCTTTCATATTGAAAAGAAAGAAACAATGGGGAAAAAACCAATCAATGTTAAAGCTTTGTATGTTTTTAATTATTCAGTTTATGATTTTCAAAGCCTTGATTTTTTATAATCATATATACTTTAAATTTTGTTTATAAAAAATACAATTAAGAGTGACAATTATTTCAATAATATGAAATATTTGTTATATAGCCAATTTCATTATTTAGACATTCTTCTTATTGTTATCTCATTTATTGTTATTAAAAGTACCTAAAATATGTATTTTCATCTCTCCTCTTATATATTTATTATCATCTCTCCTCTTAATTTTCCTTGATTGATATATATTTTTGTCTACCAACTTCTTAGCTAACCCTTGAATTTCCTAGAAATAGTATGTCCTAATTTATATTTGATATTTTCAACTGTTATCTATTATCAATATTCAACTATTTTTCAATTAAAAGTAATTTTTATATTAATTATCAAAACAAAACACATATTTTCTTAAACTACTATAAATCACTCTTAAAAGCATCTTCAATCCAATGCTGAGCATCCTCTCAATCATCAACCAAATTATTGACATTATCAACATATAAAAGAGGTGGCGGTGAGACCTCATGCCACTATTTTTCTGTCCGTGGTTTTGAACTTTGGTCTTTGGGCTCCCACACCCATTGACGAAGGCAATAAATAATACACGTACAATTACTGTCCTCTTTGTACTTTTAGTGTTCAACCCGTCTTGAAAGCAATGCCCATGCATGGGGATGCCATGAGGATGGGGCATCCAGGTAGTCAAACAAGTTGCCTGGATAGTTGTTGTCATGTTTGGGTGCATCGAATGGGTGGAATAGGAATTATTCTTATTTCGACATTGCCTTTTTCACAATTGATAATTTCATCAGGTCCACTACTTACATTGCGTTTACACTTTTCCACATTTTGATGATTTTGTCAGGTCTGCACATTACATTTTTCACATCCGTCAGATCCACCACAAGATTTCCACAACATTTGTCTGCAACATTTTGCCTGCAACATTAGAGCACAAGGGTTTTCATTGCAGCATTGGAGCACAACGGTTTTCACTGCAACATTGGAGCATGGGGTTTTCATATGCAACATTTCGTCTACAACATTGGAACACAGGGTTTTTCATCTGCAACATTGGAGCATGGGGGTTTTCATCTGCAACACTGCCACTGCTACTTGGTTGCCATTGCTACTTTTGTTGTCATTGTCTTCCAACAATAGGTATTTTTCAAAAGCAAGGGTTTATTTTACATAAGTTGTTGGAAGCTTTTTATTTTGCAACCCTATTTTCCAAGGGAGGAAACCCTAGCCTACAGCTCAATTTTTCTTTTGCAGTTTTAGATTGGAATAATACTTTAAAAATGTATAAGCTGTGCAATTGTTTATGTGGGTTTCTTATATCTTGTAATCAATGTGCATCAATTATTAAAATATGAATTTCTTAGATCTTGTAAACGTGTCCACATTTATGCCTATTGTGAATGTCGAAAGTATCAAATCCCAAATAATATTGTTTATTAAATTGCCTTGACCTAATACTTGCATTTTTTTGAAGTAATTTCCTTCACAATATACATTTAGGCATTAGTTTCACTAAGACGAATGAAACCCTATTAACCGAAGAACTTGTAACCTATAGACTAGAAAACAGAAAAAACTATCAACTCTTTGTGCTTGTCCAAAAACATTTGCCCCACCCAAATAAGCATATAGCACCCATAGTAATTAAATGCATGTGTTTGTTTGCACCCCATTAATAGCCTTCTTGACCACAACAATGTCCTCAAGATCCACTATAACATGTGTAAGACACCTGGGATGAGAGACTACTTTTGAGCGTCCTCTAACTATTTTGCCATCTTTAAACCACAGTTGAGTCACAACAACATGAAGCAAAGTCAATTCAGTACACCACAAAACATATATCAAAGTCCACATTTTTTGTAGAATGGTAGTCAAGGTCCATGGAGGACTGTTGTTTCCCTTCCCCAAAGATCATATGGTGGGCATGGATTCCAAGCATGAGCTTTGTTTGGTGCAATCTAGCAAGAGGGACATAAGAGACATGCAATCTCCTATAAAGTGATGGATTCTGAAAACTACACTAGCTTCTGACTCTACTGATTTGTAATTCAATACATAGACTTGCCATAGAGTGTTGGAGGGCTCAAGTGGTGAAGCGGTGGCCATGGAGGTTATAAACTTCTCCACAAAATCAGCACTCTCTCTATACTCTTCATTCAACTCTACTATACTAATGTGCTTTTCTATATCAAATTCCTTCCTTGTCCATTTTCAATTCCCCCCTTTATCTTCCATCTACAACCACAAATATGTCATAAGCACAAAATAGTTCAAACCAAGAAACCCTACAAAAACCCCAAAATAAATGTCCTTGTTCTGCTTCTTAAAATGACTGAGTAGTAAGGTTGGGCAATTTAAAATAAGTTGTAGATTCTCTCCGCACCAAATAGCTCAAATAGACAACCCTACAAAAACCTCAAAATAATGTTCTATTTTTTCTTCTTGAATGGTCAAGTAGTTAATATTAAGCTATTCTAAACATATGTTTCAAACTCTCTTTGCATCCACAAACATATCGTAAGCCCAAAACAATAAAAAAAACACACCTAAAAATCCCCAAAATAAATGTCCTAGTTTTGCTTCTTGAAATGACCGAGTAGCTAATGTTGAGCAGTTTTAGTTAAGATTCTCTCTGCATCCACAAACATAGCATAAGCCTAGAACAATTCAAACAACCCTACAAAACCTCACAAAACAATGTTCAAATTTTTCTTCTTGAAATGAATGAGGAGTCAATTTGATCATTTGAGCAATTTAAAACATTACGGTTTCAAATTCTCTCTCCATCACCTAACATATCATAAGCCCAAAACAATTCAAACAAACAACCCTACAACTACCCCAAGATAAATGTTCTAGTTTTGCTTCTTGAAATGAATGAGCAATTCATGTTGAGCAATTTGAAACATTAATAAAACAAAATAACAATTAGGAAATTGTGAAAAAAAGAACACACAGAATTTTACATGGACAAATCAAATTATAGCCTTAATTATATTAACTAGGATCTCTAAACATGACAACTAAAAAAGAAGGATTGCTGAAACAACTAATTTTACATTAGGATGCAACCTGCTAAAGGTAATCACCTACTCTTCCACCCTTCAATCTTTTGTTATAGTGGTCTAGAAGATTGTTCCTTGCACCACCCCAAATAAAGGTATTCCAAGGAACTTATTTGGTAAGGTTCTTGTCTTAACTTTTAAAATCCTTGAAATTGCTTTTTGCTTGTCCTAGCATGTATTAAAGAAGAAAATTTCTGCTTTACTCCAATTATTTGATTGTCAAAAATTGATTATTGTAGGCCTCCAATATTGATTTGAAACCTTGAGAATTCTATTGATGCAATGCAATAACAAAAGATTAATTTTGAAATAGGATGAATATCTTTGATAAGGATAAGGAAACTCTAATTTAAATAAGGATAAGGAAACTCTAAATTTCTTAAGGATAAGGAAACTCTAAGTTTCAACACTAGTTGATGATTAAGCTAGATAATTACAGTGTTTCAATCCTAAGACTTGAGGCAAAAGGAACATGAGTTAAGTACGTTAAGCATGCTAGTGTGAAAAGAGACCAAAAAATACTTGAAGTAGTGATTTTAAATTTTTGTTTTTGCTTTAACAACTTGGAATGGGTTGAACATGATGTAGGTTGGGGTTTGAAAAATATAGAATGATTTAGTTGTTTACATGTCAAGGTGATCATCCATGATCAAAATTACCACTAATAATGTTTACTGCATTAACACAAAAAATCTCTACAACCCTATATTCTACCATTATTAGTGGTTAACATTCTACAAGTATTTGGAATGGCCATAATTATCTAAATTTTCTGTGGTTAATTCTCCTTAGTCTGCAAATTACTTGCCATGGTGCAGTTTGCATTTCACTACATGAACTAAAATCTTCATGGTCAACACTATGCACATCTCATACTTTTTCTTTGAGTTCTTCTAAAAGGATAAATAAATAGTACCTCTTCCTTGGCATTGGTAGTTTGTTCCAACTTTCTTTCTTAACTAAGCCAACTTTTATTATTAATTAGTACTTTCTAGATGAAGGTATAAGTCATGTCATTCTACTGAATGTTCTTCAAATGTTATCCAACTTTCCTTGATCTTCAAATGTTTCTATCAAAAATCTTATCATCTCAGTATTTAATGGGATAATTAGATCCTCCAGTAGATATGTATGTCCATTCTTAGCTGGTAAGATCTATGATTCATGTTTCTGCTCTATGTTGTGCAGATTCATGTTCATGAGTCTTGACATTTCATTCTTCATCCAATCTGTTGCAATAAATAACTAATATTTGGAGGGGCAATGATTAATTAATTCCTTTGATTTATTGATACCGTGTAATATTAGTTCAATATTCCATTGATTTATGCCTCTTTCTACATTGTATAAGAAAGGTATATGGATCATAGTAACTCCATTAAAATGTTATCTGGTCATTCGATGGATCTTACTACTAATGTACAAGTTTACGAAAGCATTGTTAGGAAAATCACACTCTTGTGTATACTCTCCATTTTTCTTGCAGCCCAAGTGGTATTCATAGTAGTAGCATCAGAAGATGCTAGAAGGCAAAGGCACAAGAGAAGAAGGGTTGCTTTTCCTTTTTATAAATGTATTATCTATTCCAATGAGACGGATTGCCACAACCAAATACGCATGACTAGACAAGCATTCTTCAAACTTGCCAATATTCTAAAGGAGAAATGGAGTATTAAAGATATGATAAACATGAAATTGGAAGAACAACTAGTTATGTTCCTACATACTGTTGCCACAATCTAAGGAATCGTAAGATTGGCCATAACTTTGGTCACTCAGGAGATAGTGAGTCACCCCTTCCACAAGGTCTTGAAGGCTATCATATCACTTCATACCAGTTACTTTTTGCCCCTTTCTCCAAACACTCCTCCAAAAATTATTGGGAAGGACCATTTTGATCCATACTTCAAGGTAAATCTCATATTGTGATGTATTTTGTTGCTTGAGTCTATTGCTACATATTTGACAATAATATTTCTTACACTAGGATCGTATTGGAGCAATCGATGGAACCCATACACCAGTTACCATTAATGTTGACAACCAACCAAAATATTGTGATAGAAAAGGCCACCTATCACAAAATGTAATGGGTGTATGTTCATTTGACTACAAGTTTCAATATGTTCTTATTGGTTGGGAAGGCTCGGCTATAGATATCTGTGTTCTTGCTTTGACTCTGACAAGAGTAGATCCACTGCTAGTTCCCCTAGGTATATTTAAATCATTATTTTAATGATTATATATTCATTATTTTCAACCATAGTTTTTATGCTATTTCCAATCTATAATATTATCTTTCCTTTTTATAGGAAATTTCTATTTAGTTGATTTCGGCTATCCAAATGTTCATGGATTTCCTAGGTCTTATCAGTGTATGCAGTACCACCTCAAAGAGTTTTCTAGAGAAAACCCAAACAATAGTGCTCATGAGATATTTAACCACTGACACTCCTCTCTTAAGAATGTGATTCAGCACACATTTGGCATTTTGAAGCATTGTTTTCCTATCTTGAGGCATGTGACATCTTACAGTATCGCAAGTCAAACAAAGATCATGTTAGCATGTTTCATACTACACAATTTTATTATGATAGAGGATGGTGTTCCACCCAATATGGAAATTGAAGAGGATGATGATCATGATGAGATAAAAGTGCCAATTCTTGAAACTTATGGGATAACTCAACAAGATAGAGATGATTGGGGAAATTTTTGAGATGAAATAACACGAAGGATGTGGGAGGACTATAGATCTCAATAGTAATTATTTTTACTCAACATTAGCTGTGCTTTTTACTAGCATTTACACTTTTTTCCTCACTTTTGAACAACCCCAATGCTTGAATTACAAATCAGAATTATTCTTACACTTTCAAATTTCTGATTGAGTGATTTAAAACTATAATTTATGACTTACAAATCAGAATTATTGTTATGCTTTAAACTATTGATTGAGTGATTTAAAACTGTGATTTATGAGTTTCATATCAGAATTATTGTTATGCTTTCAAATAGCTAATTGAGTGATTTAAATCTGTGATTTATAAATTACAAATCAGAATTATTGTAGAACATTAAAACTATTGATTGACTGATTTAAAACTGTGATTTATGAATTGTGAATCACAATTACTGTTATGCTTTAATTTATGAATAAATTTATGCATTAATTATGATTTATAAATTGTGAATCACATTTTCCATGGTCCATCTATATATTATGTCAATGGCTCTCCACACACTCTAACAACTCATTATTACTAACAACTCGTAACTTATTACAAGTTTTGCAGCAATATAACAACTGCTTTTCTCGAAGGTGAAAATGTCTTTCACTAGTCTATTGACAAGCATACATGAGGATGTTCCTATGCCCCCCATTGCCACCCCTATTTCTACCCCCATTGTCACTCTTATTTCTACCCCCATTGCTACTCCCATTGGTAGTTTCTCTAGAAGTCCAAAATTGGTATGGACGAGAGAGATGGAGAGGAAACTTCTTGACTTGCTCCTTGAACAAGTTACTCTAGGAAGGAAAGGTGAAGGAGATTTTAGGAAAGAAGCATGGACAGCAATAGAGAGGAGATCTAATGAATATTTAAAGTTGAATCTTGGAAGAGATAACTTTAAAAATAAGTTGAAAATGTGGAAGTTAGTGTATAGAGTAATGAAAGAGCTACAAAATACTAGTGGTTTTGCTTGGAATGAGACAACATAGTACATGGATGCCGAGGATAGCATGTGGAATGAACTTTTGAAGGTAATTTCCTCTTCAAAGTCATGTCATATTCTAGTTTCAAACAAATATCTAATTATTTAATTATTGACTATGTAGAGGAATGAATTCAGGATTGCAAAAGTGTATAGGAGGTAGCCATTCATCTATTTTAATGATCTAGCAGTCATTGTGGGAAATGACATGGCAGAAGGAAATGTAGCTGCAATGGTGCAAGATGTCGATGATGGTAACCTCTTTGATGAGGCTGTTGATCTAGGTGATGATGAGGATTTTAATATGCCTCTGAATGTTGCTAATGATTTAAATGAAGATTACCTTCAGTCAAATCGGTCCACTACATCCACTAGAAACAATCTTTCCACACCAATGATAAGAAGGCCAAAGAGGCGGAAGGCAAGCATGGTCGCTTCTTTGGATGTAATATCTGAAAGCATCTATGAAGTACAAGAGGGAATCAATAAGTCACACCATCAAATTTGATAAAGAGGATACTAAGAAAGAGGCTATAGATTTATTTGCTACCTTGAAAGCCATCCCCAAAATTAGTCGACAGACTATGACTATCGCATCTGATACTTTTATGCAAGAACCAACAAGAGCTATTTAGTTCTTAGAGATGGATGATTGAGCGAGGGAAGATTATATTAGATATAAATTTGGAGGATTGTAATGGTTTTATATTAGATATAAATTTGGAAGATTATATTAGATATTAGAAACAAACATTTAAATGTTAGTTTTTTTCCTTTCAAGTTGAAAGACATTGTCATCTTTTGTATTGAATTGCTGATCTATATAACTCTAGTTTCTCATTACTGTGGTTTATTATTATTGTTTATACAATGGTTGTGTTGATGATATTCAGATATTGGTTTTAGGATTTCAATTCAAAGGTAATGTTGATGTTGATCTTGTTATTTATTTTTAATAGTTATATGCTGATGTTGTTTTACTTAGTCATAAGAAACTTAGTCACAATTTCTTAGAATAGCAATGTTGATATTGATCTTGTTATTTATTTCTAATATTAGAATTTTTTTGCTATATGGAGGCTTCAAATTTAGAGAAACTTACATGATATTTAGATATTGATTTTAGGATTTCAATTCAAAGGTAATGTTGATGCTAGTCCTATTATTTATTTTTAATATTTATATGTTGATGTTGTTTAAAGACAAAATTTAGGCTTTGGGATGGACTTAGAATAGCCTCTATAAGTCTGCAAAGAAATTTCATTATCCTCAAAAGCAATGAATAAACTTAAAAGGATATGACAAAATTGAACCCTATGGGGAAAAAAAATCAGACTTAGCCTGAGATAGTAGATTTACTGCCTCTTAGATGCTTCTAAATTGGCCACAAACTTCATATTTTCCTCTCTAAATACCTTGGCTAAGTATTCTGGCTTCAATCTACACACTTGAGTTTGAGACCCTCCAATAGCCTTGAAATGGCACTGAAAGGTCTACAATGAGTATTGATTAGCCTTGAGAATCATTTAAAACTCAAAAAAATTCCAAGAAAATTGAATTTATGGGGGAGTTCTCTGACTTGATCTAAAAACTCACATATTCAACCCCTTTTATGCTTGTATTCAATTTAAAAAGATGGGTATTTACCTTGTGATTAGTCCACAATAAAATTTGGAGTGCTTTGGGGATTTATAGATTTTACATGAATTTCCCAAAAAATCAATCGTTTTTTAGAATTAAATCTGAATACACTTATTAGCCCCTTGACTTCTCCAAATTGGTTATAAAATCTCAAATTTTAACCTTCGAATTCTGCCTACAATGAAACCTAGGTGAGTTTTCTTGCTTGCTTGCTTGGGATTTTCCAATACTTTTACAAAGAATCACACCATACAGGGTAATGTTCAAATTTTGGTCTAAAGATACCTTAATTGAACCCCTTCCTTGGCTTTGTATCAATCACAAAACTCAAAATTCACCCCCTTCAATGATCCACAATTAAACACAAATAAATTTGATGTTTGTAAAAACTTCTAAAATGGGTTGCCAAAATCAGTGTCCTTCACTTTTCCTCCTTCAACTTTGATTACTCAGTTAATTCCTTGTTTTCCTCATGGTTGTAGCTTCTCTTTTATAGTGGATTTTAATTGGTGAATTGCATCTCTCTTTTGTGGATGAATTTGTGTCACTTTGATTGAGTAACCACCTAAGAAAATCTCAAGTATTTATTTATCTATTTTTCATGGTTGTGTTTTTTTAATTTAGCTGTAGCTTCCAATGTCATCACAAAGCTTTTCTATCTAGTACTCTCACTTTCAATGAGCAAGTAGTTGACCAAATCTTGTATGTATTTTCATTTTAAATTTTAACTAGAGAGATTATTTTCTTATTAGATCTCCTTTAGAATTCTAGTGAATTTTCCATTTTAGTCAAGTTTGATGAAGAAGAATGATTTATGCAACTTAGTTTCGAGGTTAAAATTCATACAATTAATCAATGGGCATAAGCTTCTATAATGAATGTTTCTTAAATAATATATCTTGCTAATTGAATGTTTCATTTTATTTGAATTTGTTCATATTTTATATAGGATTGACGGATTTAAATTTACCAATGTGTGAGTGTGGTGCTGGCCATGTACTACTAAAGACCTCGCACACAACAAATAATCCCGAACGGAAATTTTTTTGTTGTCCAAATGGAAAAAAAGGTTTTCACTAATTTTTGTTGTATGTTTATGTTCTTTTGTACCAACTAATTGTTGTGGAGACTACTAATTTATATTTTGTATTGCAAGGGGATGGTGGTTGTAATTTCCCTTGGTGGATCGATGATGTCCCACCCACATCTATCGTAGCTAAATATGTAGCACTTGAAAGTACTGATTGCAAGTTGTGCAAGGTCAAAGAGAGTGACAACATGTTTTATCAAGGCATGTTGGGAATTATAATTGTTTCAATATTACTAATCTTTTGGGACCATATGTGTTAAAAGTCAAAGCAACTATTGAACATTGTAAAAGGGTTTCAGGGACCCTTCAAAACTTGTTTTCCTTAGTAAAAAAATATTGAACATTGTGAGGCATGTTTTATGGTTTTGAATAGAAATGGTGGACATATTTAATAATGACTCGACTATTTTTTTGTTTTGAACTTGTTTCTAATCATATTGTGGTGACGAATTTTGTTAAAACGACAAATAAATTATACTAGTCTTATTACTATTTTAATTTATTGTCTCTAATTTTTATATTAAAAAATTCCTAATTTAAAAATTGAAAATATAATCTTTAAAAAAATAAAAGTAATACTAATTTCATTACTATTTCAATTGATTGTCATTTTTTTTTTAAAAATCATAATTGAAAAATTGAAAAAACAATCTTTAAAAGAATAAAAGCAATACTAGTTTCATTACTATTTCAATTGATTGTAAATTTTTTTTTTTAAATCATAATTTAAACTTTGAAAAATAATCTTTAAAAAAATAAAAGCAATACTAGTTTCATTACTATTCAATTGATTGTCTCTTTTTTTTTAAAAAAAAAATCATAATTTAAAAATTGAAAAAATAATCTTTACAAAATTAAAAGTAATACTAGTTTCATTACTATTTAAATTGATTGTAATTTTAAAAAAAAATTCACAATTTAAAAATTGAAAAAATAATCTTTAAGAAAATAAAAGCCATACTAGTTCCATTACTATTTCAATTGATTGTATCTTGTTTTTTAAAAAATTCATAATTTAAAATTTGAAAAAATAATCTTTAAAAAAAAATAAAAGTAATCCAAATCAATCAAATGTATAGTGAAAAAATATTAAATAACAATAAAAAATAATCTTATTCCAATTCTGCTTTTGCACAACCAAATAGAGATTATACATATTCCCTATCAAATTCTAGGTGAACCAAACAGAGAAGAAGAATACGTATTCCAATTTTGTATTCCTAGAATAACAAACCTAGAATAAGTATTCCTATTCCTATATTCCTATTCTGCTCGCCAAACGGGCCCTTAGTTCTTGTCATTACCATTATTGGCATTCGATGTGATCTGCAAGAATTCATCAATGCATTTTCTATATGATTTTATTATCTCACAATGATGTGTGTGTTGTCAAGCAAGGAGATGTATCTTTTCCCTTTTTCAGAATTACTATTTTTATTGGATTTTTTAACATAGTGTATAGATGGATATATAACATATCAATCTAAGTCTTTCAATTTTTGTAGGAGAAGTATAGACCTTCATCTTTTTTAAGACAAGTGATGATCTATAGTAGAGAGTTTATTGGATGGAAGGATAATGGTTAAATTGTTTTTATTTCAAATTGCAAATATAAAGTCCATGTCAAAGCTTATCTTTCTTTTTAATAAATTTAATAAAATTAGAGCTTTCATTTTATGTTCTTTCAATTAAAAATACTATTATAAAAATTAAAAACTATATTTTTAAAAATAATCAAATTTATTTTGTTAAAAATTTAGAAATATTTTATTACTAAGACATAAAGTCTAGAGTTTAACAATATTACTTTAATACTTTTAATTAATTGTATTAATTTTTTAAAATTTATTCCAAATAATTCCTTAGATTGATTGAAAATCTAAAAATATATATTATAATTTATTTTAGTAAATCAAGAAAAATATGATATATTATATGACAAGATGATCTTTGAAAAGATTCAATGTATATATCTATGATAAATAGTTTCAACATAATGTTTTGTTGTATGGAAGATATCACATATTGAATATACCTAACCTATGAGTAAATGCTTTGCTCTTTGCAAAATATTTGTGAGGATTTTGCAATCATCTAATTAGTCAACTAGTCAACAACACATCCAAAATGTGCATCATACACAACAAGACAATCAATTATATTTGATTCTTACCTTAGCCATTCACTCTTCAAATGGTACAATATTTATTATTAAATCAGGATAAACCCAAATTGTTACACTATCAAATATTTTGGCCAAATATTCAAGGAATTTAATATTAAAAAAATTCTCAGTGATCCATTAATATGTACACTCAAGTTTTCTCTTTTTTTCATTCTCTCAATTTCATTATGAATGGGTATTTTATTCCTTCTAATAGATAATTTGAGATCCATAATCAATTTATGAACCCATTAAATGATATGTTATAAATGATGTTGATGCCTATTATGCATCTTTTCAAATAAAAATGGTGTTGTAATTTGTGATGAAAAATGACATGGAAATGAGGTGTATATTCATGTTCAATTGCATGTTTTTATTACTAATCTCATTATTGGATAATATAAAGTGTAGAACAAGAAAGTTCCCACAAAATTTGTTGGAGCCATGGTTGAGCTTCAACTTTTGCATTAAAACTTAGTTGAGCTTTTGTCCCTTCTATATTGTTAAAAATATGTGAATATGTGCCATTTTTTGCAATTGCTCATTTTTAGGAGGAATAATATTAACTATGTCACCACTTATATATAGGAGATCATTAATGATGACATAAGATGCATTATGAGAAGGTTAATTTCTATTGATATGTTTGACTATTGCATCTAGAAAGTTACTCTCCAAGGTCCTAAACTCTCATGTTAATTAAGATTACAAATGGATGACATAGGAATATTCCCACCTTACTAGTATTATCACATTATCACTTTTTTATCATGAGTATGACATTTACCTTTGGTTGACTTCTCACTTTATTAATTTTTCCATTTTGGAAGATGATGATGTCATATGATGCTTTCACATTTCCACCATTTTTTCGGGTGATAAGTTATCTATATATGTATTATTGATGAATGGTACTCCCATTATTAGCCCAAACACACATGACACAATAGAGAAAAAAATAGAAAATTGCAAGAGCCAAGTAATTTATAAGAACAAAAATATTTTATTTCTAGTATCCTCAATTAAATGAAATTAGAATATCTAAAATATAACATGCTAAAGCCACATTTGAATTTTCATTATAATAATCTACAAGCCAAAGCCACCATATATTGTCCCATCAAAATTATCCCTAATAGATCAATTATTTGTCCTCTTTATATTCTGAAGTGTAACTACCCTAGAAAGTTTTGGAAATTGCAACCTCTAATTTTGAGTTTAACCATAGTCATCAATTGAATTAATCCCTAGAGCTAGTTTACCAAATAAGGCATCTCATAGGATGACCCCTACTGAAAATTAGGATTCGAACAAAGAAGTTCAAGAGTTTATGAGAAAAGGGTTGATCATGGAGATCCTGAATCCATGTGTTCAATGCTAGTAGACAAGAAGGATGAAGAATGAAGGATGTGTATAGACTCCAAGGCCATGAAAAGGATAAAAATCAAATAAATATTTCCCCTACCAAGGATGGATGACCTTATGGACTACTCGAGTGGAGAACAATAATTTGTGATGATATAACTCAAGAGTGGGTATCACAACATTTAGATCAAAGGAGATGAATAGAAAACTACCTTTAAGACAAAATTAATTGTATGTGATTTTTTCATTCCTTTTTGGCTAACCAATGCATGGATCATATTAATTCATCTTATGAATGACGTATTACAAAAAAAATGGCAATTTTCTAATTGTGTATATATATGTATTTTGATTTTCATTAACATACTATATGAGAATGATACATGAGGAAACATGTATTCATGAGACTTTAGTGTGAATTATAGAAATGAATGACAAGGTAAAACCAACAAAAAAAACTACCAAATTCATCTTTTAAAAATGTCTCATGTCTTCCTACTTAAAACTATTGAAATTGCTCTCAGATAGGCATCTTAGTGATAGTATTAGAATGGGATTAAGCTAAGATGTTCAAATCTACAATGATTCTTTAAAGATTTCAAAAGGATATATGAATGAGTGATCTAAAAAGATGTAAAAATGAAATGCTTCAAATATTATTCTAAATGATGTAGAAATACTCCTGAATTTCCTATAACTATGATGCTTAACAACATGCTATCTCTTAGCTCTAGAATGTTTATAGTGATGCATAAAAACTTGGATCCTTTTACTCTCAAAAATCCTTGTATTTATACATTTTTCAAGAGGGGTAGGGTAGAGTTTATATTTTACCATAATTTCATGAGGGTAAGATCAAATGAGGTCCACCAAGATAAGGAATTAGTAAAGGTAAATCCAAAATGAATTATTATTTAAGATATCATCCTTGAAAGGATATATGAGGATAATAGCTCATGTTCTTTCTTTTATTGATTTTTTTCCTTTTGAGATATTTGCCAAAAAGATGAGGATAAATGTTTATATTCTTTTCTTTTTGAAATAGATTTTTCATTTTGAATTTATTTTTCCTTTTTGAATTGTTTTTCCTTTCTTAAATGATTTTTATGTTTGAATTATTTAAATTGTTGAATTTTAATCTAATTGAGAAGGAAGCAATTAATTGATTAAGTTAATTGCATAATAATCGGATGCTATAATTAATATAACTTTCTTTTGTTTTCCTCATTTATCTAGTATTGTTTTAAACCTCGCCAATTTAATTAAAATTGTATATTTGAGGTCCTACCAAATTTAAGGTGTCTACCAATGCCCCTCTTTGAGCTGATATGTGAAACATATAAGTTCAAAGAATGTCTTGATTTTTCTAATTTTTTATCAAAATTTGAATGTTGATGACTTGATGTTCTAAAGTTGACATGATAGTGCTTAATTTTTTGCATTTAATGCCCCTATTTTAGAAATTTTGGTATAATCCCCTTGTTTGATTGGTTGATTGATGTTTGGATATTGATATGTTGCCCCCTCAGAAATGAAATTGGAAAGGTGGTTCTCAAGATATGGAAATTTCAATTTTATTTTTGAAAAATGATATAGTGTTTAAAATGTGTTATTTGAATAGTGATTTGAATAATGTATGATATGAATTAAACACTATGAAAAAAATACCCATTACTTTTCAAAAAAAAAGGGGGTTAGATGATGAATAGGAGCAAGCGGTAAAATTAGTTCAAAACTTACCCCAACTTGGTTAAATAAGGCCAAAAGTACCTTTTACCTATTCATTTTCACACTCACATTTCATTTTTACTCATTTGGAGCTCTAGTCTAGCAAATATGGTTGTCCCATTGCAAGAGCATAGGTTCAAGAGGGATCAAAAATATTAGTTTTGTGTCAAGTATCTTCACAAACCTCTTTGATTTCAACATGTCCAATTTTTTGATGAACTTTTAAATTCTTGCATGATTTCATTGATTAAATTTTGATTTAATCTATTGTAGCACCTTTGATATTTCTAGTGGTGCATATGAATACTTATAGCACATCTAATAGATTTGGTAGTGCATTCATAGCATAGATAATTAGTTTAGAGTTTTATGCATATGATTAGAGTTGTAGCACTTAGGAACTTAATTCCAACACATTTTATTACCATGAGTATGAGGTGTGGGACTAAAAAATTGCAAGGACTTTGAGTACCAAATTTGAAGACTTTGCTAGAATGAGCCCCTATAGTTGCATTTTATGCATATGTACCCAACTATCATTTTCAGGCTTGTGGTGTGTTTATGGTGTTCCAAACATTTCATATCATATAATTGTGCATCTCAAGTTGTCATATTTTAGTTTTGAATCATTTTCTGAGGTGTTATTTTGAGCACTTGTCAAATCTCCATTTTTGCTTGAGTGTCAAATAATGTTTAGAGGTCTTGCACCTAGTTTAGTTTTATGGTCTACCAGTTTGGGAATATTTATTATGCATATCATAGAACCTAGGTTTCATATTTCAAGTTTTTTTGACATGTTTTGATAAGGTTTTGATTTTCCCAAAGTTGGTTGTTAATTGTTGTCTGATTGATGCACTTTGATCATAAATTCGAGAAGCCATGTTTAACCTAGTTTATCCTATTTAATATAGTCCTTCCCCATTTCATTTAGGGGTCAAAAATATGTTATGTTTAGGATTTGATCTTACAATGAATCTATTTGATTAGTTTTAAAATGGGATTTCAAATGCAATTTCTAACTTTACATCACAGATTAGACTCACAAAATGATTGGAAACCATGTTCGAGGTTCTTTAACTTTGAACCTATGATAGATGAATCCAACTTGTCACATGCTTATATTCTACACTAAAAATACTAACTATGTTAATTTTCAAATCTCAAGGAATCTATATTCAAATCTCAATGAATTCATATACACACTTTCCAAGATCTATCCCATGTGTGAATATCACAATTTCACTAATATACCTAGTTTTGGGGTTCTTGGAAGCTAACTTCAAAAGTTTTCCAAATGCATCTTCTTTGATGTCATGAACCCAAAATGTAACCATATACTCTCCACCTAGGGAAAAATAAGTGACCCAAGTTTCATCTCCCTAAGTGATTGTTTGACTAATTTTCAAAGCCAAATCCAAATGCAACTTTTTGTTTCTGGCATGTTTGGATGCGGGACAATTTTAAAAGAGAAACTTTAGAGGCTAATATATTTTGATTAGAATATCGTCATGAGCTAAGACTTCTCAAAATGAGTGTACGTGGATCAGAGAATAAATGTGTTAATTGTCAGGCCCCATTCAGGTATTTTTTTAATTTTGTAAGGCCAATTCAGGGGCCTATCAGAGCAAAAGTGGTGATTTTTAAAGAAGGTAAAAATGATTTTTGTAAGAATTTGCCTGAGGGAAAAATGACCCAAGATCAATAAGCTCAAGCACTAGCACAATATGGACCAATAAAGTATGATTAGAATAACAATATGAAATTGAATTGATGTACATACACACTAGGAGTGCTTGAATATAAAGGCCTCTAGATTGACTAGGAGTCAACACAATGATAAGTCTCACAACTAAGCACATGTCCACTAAGAGGGGATTATCCTCCATTGAGCATAGAAGTTAGTTCGATGATGACATGATAAGCTTAAAATGGGTGTGTCATGTAAAATTATGTTGTAGACACCATGTGCTTAATTAGAGTCTGAACAACTGCATTTTCTACATGAAAACTCAGTTGATTATGCAAACTCTAGTGTTGTAGTCACCATGTGCTAAATTAGAGATACTAACTCTTGCATTGTCAACAAGACAACTCATGTGAGTACACATAATCCTAGGTTTCTAACTAATAAATAATAAAATAATGCATTAGCCTAAGTAAACTTAAGTAAAGTGTAATAATAATTAATTATTTACACTAACACCCCCCCCTAAGTGCAACTTAGGGGAATGCAATTAAGCTTATGAAAGCTGTAATGAAAATGCATGATGGGTCCTGACTACTAGTCCATGTTAGGTACCCATGTACAAATGCAATGAAATCTCTCGAAAAATGGAGAAAGAGGGAAAACCTCATGGGAAAAGCCCTCCCCCAAAAAGAGAAATGAAAAAACAAGATGCATCAATGGATGGAGTAATTAAGACACACCCCCCACCCCCCCCCCCCCCCCCCCCAATTACAATATACATCACGTATATACAATAGAGAAATATGAGAAGGACAAAAACCTAGAAGACAAAAAGATCCCCCCCATAAGAGAGAAGAAGAAGGAAGGAGACAAGGTAGTCCCCCCCCCCCCCAATGTAGAATGCCTACTAGTGATCACTGCTCCAAGATGAATATAGAAGTTGATCCATGACTGCTAGATAATGTTCCTCCCTTTAGGAAGAAAAAATGTCATAGGTACATATTAGATGCTTCCCCAATGTGTAGAAAGAATCCTGAAGATGAATGGTGTCTTTGAAAATTGCCCAACTGTCCTTGTGTTGATACTGACAGTCGCCCCTTCCAACACTGCTTAAAAGAAAAAGTTTGGATCTAGAAAGGATGGATGTAGAACATATCCCAAAGAACTAACTATCTCCTCAAATGATAAAGAGACCTCCTGCAACTATTGTACATAAGGATTCACAATCATATCAACCTAGTAAGACTAATCATGTAGAGAACGGACAAGAGGGTCAGAGTATTCCCTCACAAAAACTGAAGAAGGATCATCTTCATCAAAGAGAAGATGTATATCATCCATGATCTCTCTTAGATCTACTATGGACTCCACAAACAAACCTAAAATATCTGTTATGTAGTCATCTCCTAATGTTGGAACCCGAAGACAAGGTGTACCCAACTATACTGAATTACATGGATCTATCACTATAACAATGTATGCATGTGGAATTTTCTGATGTTGTGACCTCATTCTGCATCTATCAAAAGGATCCCCCACAAGTGAACATATTGAATCACTATCATTATTATCACTATCAGTTTCCACAATGTATGAAGTATGGAGAGGATTAGAGGATAAGCTAGGTGAAATTTCCTCTCTATGAATATCTCATGAGTCTCAAGATCCATATGTCTATATTCCTTAACACTTTCATCATATCCAATGAAAGTACAAGGCCTTGGTGGTGGTGCGTTGCATTCCCTTGAAGATATGTGTGCCCATGCTGGACAACCAAAAACTCTAAAGTGTTTCACAACTAGTTTTCTTCTGCACCATGCCTCAAAAGGAGTCATTCCATCTAAGACATTATGAGAAGACCTATCAAGGATGTGATTAGCACTACTTATAGCTTCAACTTCAAGTGATGGATCAAGAGACTTAGTTTGAATCATAGAACTTGCCATTGACTTAGAAGTTCTAATCCTCATTGTTGCAACGCTTGTCTTTTATGGACTAAATGTTATAAGATTTTGAAGATCAATACCTCAAGTTCACAAAAGTCTCTAAGTCTCAAGTTCATGTATCTACTTTCATTGTCCATACGAAGAACCTTGATGGCTTTACTTGATTGCTTCTCAACATGACTCTTGAAGGCTAGAAACTTATCAAAAACTTCATTCTTGTGATTAAGAAAGTAGACCCATGTGTAGCATGAAAAGTCATCAATGAAACTAAGGACATAGTGACCCTTGCTAAGTGATGTCACTGAAAAAGGGCCTGCTAAAACCATGTGAACCAACTCAAGAATAGTTGATGCTCTCCAAGACTTCCCTTTGTCAAACTTCTCTTCTATATGCATATCCATTGAACAAGTTCAACATTCACCTGTAGAAAAGTTGATTGTAGGTACACCTTTGACCATTTTTTTGAGCTAAGTTGATGAAGGTAGCGAAAGGCAAGATGTCCATACCGCTCATGCCATAATTTACTTTGTGATTGTGATTGTGTCAACAGGGGATGTGAAGGAGACTTAGGAAAAAAGTGAGAGAAAGAATAAAACCTTATGTCATGATTGACTTTACCCACTACAAACAATGGATCATCCTCAAGATTGCATACCATTATTGAATTAGGAAGGAACTCAACTTTATTGCCACCTCCATAGTGAGTGATTTGGTAAATCGAAAGGATATTAGTGCTAAGGTTAGGAATGTAGAGAATATATTTGAACTCTCCATTTTCCATCTCAACTTGTCCTTTCCCTTTAACTTCCACTTTTGTATCATTCGCTACAAAGATGTGACGTACCTTGGACTACTTCAATAAAGAAAAGTGTTCTTTTGAAGAACCCATATGATATGAGGCACCTGAATCAAGAATTCATTCCCTTGAAGAACTTGAACTTCCCATTAATGCTTGCCCTTTTCCCTGTGAAGTGGATGGATTTGAATCCTTGGAAGCATTTTGCACATTAATTTTGTTCTTCCTAAGTAATTTTTCCTACTCATTGATTCTCTTAGTCTTGCAATGATGCTCATTATGATTTGGTTTCTTGCAATATGCACAACATAGTTTAACCTTCTTGTTGTTGTTTCCCTTCTTATTGGAAGAAGAATTGCCTTGCTATCAGGAGGAAAATTGTTGTGTCTCTAATTGTGATTTTTTCTTCTATTGCTTTTTCTTGTTGTTGGTATAACTTTGTCCACCTTGATTTGATTGGTTCTCATTACTAGCCACCAATGCTATAGATTTGGATGACTTAAGAATTCCCATATCTATCAACTTGGATTGTTCCAACATCAACATTTTTGCAAATGTATCAAATGTAGGCTTAGTGAAGGCACTTCCCATGGTCAACCTATGAGTGTTGTAACTCGAAAAAAAAGATGCATACTTTGAAGGCAGCCTCTTCAAGATGTGATGAATCAATCTATCATCCTTCATGGAATTACCACAATCCTTAAGTAGTGCTCTCAATTCATTGGCTTTGTTGACATAGTCTTGAATTGTGTCAAATTTCTTAGGATGCAATATAAGTAGATCATCCTCAATTTGGAATCCCTTTTCCTTGTCCACCATACCGTACAACCCTTCAAGTTTCTCCCAAACACCCTTGGCATCCTTAAATCTAGAAATATGGAAAAAGAGATCTCTATGAACACAACTCCTAATAATTCCTAAAGCAGGCTTATCTTTAACTTGCCAAGCAACTTGTGTATTAGCATCAGTGGGGTTTACAATTGTACCATCAACATATAAATTTAAACCCTTTTCCATTAGTCTACTCCATAGAATATCTTTCCATGTAGTATAATTGTGTGAAGTTAAAAGTGGAGCTTTAAGTGAACGCATGATGCAAAAAATTAAAAGAGCACAAGAGAGAAAGAGAGACACAAGAACACAAGACACCCCCCCCTTGAAAGTGATGCTTTTGGCACTTTATATGTAGTGTGTTTACAATAGGCTAGTTATCCAAATGAACAAAAGTGGGCTTTTGAATTTGTTGTTTACAACCTCCCTTTGAAGTTCAAATCTGGTACTAAGCAATGTAGCTTAGATGTACAAAATTTTTAAAGTTTTATCAAAGTAATACAATGCAAAAAGGGACCTACTTCTAAAAGTGGTATTTTGGTCTAGACAAGCCTATAATCTAATTGTAGATCTGGAAAGTAGATAAAAATTAAGCACTTTCAAAAAAATAGAACCTAAAAATGTATCCAGATGAGCTCAAACTAAGCCTTTGAAGTTGCAAAAATTGAGATTTGTGATTTGCAAAAAAAATTAGGAATAGAGATCTCAAACATCCTACACAAATGTGTAGATCACAAAATTCTAACCCAAAATAGAAAAAAAATTGCTCGAAAAAAGGAGTCTATATGAGGGAGATACCGTTATTTGAAAATCACCTCTACAATTATTTTTCTTGAATCACCACTGTCGCACCTCCAAAAATCAATTGACTCTAGATTTCACCTCAAATGTCTAATTTTGATGAAGCAAAAGTCAATTTGGGGGTTTTTTGACCTTTTAAATATGATACCAATATTTGATTTGCACCAACAAGCTCCCATCTTGTCCTACAAAAAATCTCTCCTAGTAGCCTAAAAGGCCAATTTTTTTACAAAATTTCAAAAATAAATTGCAAATCTAAAAATTAAAAATGAAGATCCAAATAAGACAAGTGCGAAGAAGTCAATAAAAATGTAGATCTAAAAATTCATTGCATAGATTTGAAGAGATCATACCAATTCTGCAAATTGGGCCTTTGGGTTCTAATTTGCAAAAAGGAATTTTCCTCAGATTTGACTATGGCCTAGGGTAGGCAAGTTTATAGTCAAAATTCACCGAATCAATCTTCTAGATATAATGGTGAGGTCTACTTTCACTCTAGACACTCCTAATGACTGTGATAGTTTAGATCTAAATTGAGGTCCTCTAAGAGATGAAGCAAAAAATGGTCTCCAATGGCTATGTGAAGAGAAGCTCCCTCAGCTCTGATACCATGTAAGAATTTTCCTTAGGGAAAAATCACCCAAGATCAAGAAGCTCAAGAATTAGCATTGTTGGTGTTTTGAAATGCTATAGGTTTCAAATTACCCCGATGAGAACAAAATATGTCTAAGGGTAGCTACTTCCCATCCTTAACATATCATTTCAGACATCGAGCCAACTATAAGGCTAGACCCTTCTTCTACTTCAAGCTCTGCAAAACCTAAGTGGGTGGACCTTAGATTCAATTTATATGGTATCAATGCTAAACATATTCTTGAATCTATTAATAGCAGATTTAACCCTTATTTCACCTAATGACTCATGCAATAACACAGGTCTGCAATAGCTAAATGCAATTCATAAGCTGAGTGAGGGTCAAAATTTTGGCTCTTTAAACATAAAACATAAAGATAATTTGAATTTGATTTGATTTTATGTGGGTGGGGAAACTGGATGAAAACCAAGTATGGACAACAAGCTAATGATCCTGTAGCTGATCAGTGCCTCATCCATTGGGAAAATTCACAAATCTTTCTCATGCATTTTGGATATCTAAAACACATACGCTATGCTAAGACTCTAGATCTATCCATTTAACTTGTAAATTGGATATCAATGCTCAATCTAAATCTCATTCTTACCTGATATCCTTCTCAATAAACTTGCAACCCTGTTGATTTCTAAGAAGCATTTATGTAATCTATTAAAATATAAGCAACAATGAAACAACATACAACCTTAAGGGATGGCAATTATGATCTAGATTCTTTGTTCAAAGATCATAAAACATTGCAAATCACTGATAAAGGATACAAGGTCTAAAATGAAACTAACCACATGTTGGTCTTTATATTAATTTCCTTGAAATAATACACAAAAATGCATAAAATTGACTCATAAGATACCTAATAAACCAGACTATACAATATACATCTACTGTCATACAAGAGAGAAAATGATTTGAATGAGAAAATGATGGGATAGGAAGGGGGTATCATAGCCAAAGCATAGCTTCAAAGTTTGGAACCAGCACATCCCAGATCTCTCCATTCAAACTTCATCAATTCCATAGAAACCATTTCTACTTCAGTTTTCAATTCCAAAGAACCTTTCCAATAGTTTCCAACCTACAATGGTCTCACCGTGAAAAACTAGAACCCCCACAAAGAATGTGAAAGTGAATGATATAGAGGAGAGTGAATTTCTAGATCTATTGTTCATCTCACATGTGTCCACTTGGAAAACATCCCCTAGAAGTGACAAAGCATCTCTCTAATCTCTCATTGCCATTGGTAAATCAAATCCTCTATCATTTTTGCCTCCCAAAAGCATAAAGTTATTTAGATATTTGATGGAAATCATAACTAATTTTGATGCCATATTTAAAACTAAAGGCAAAAGAAAAAATTATTTAAATGACCTCAATAGGCAAGATAAATTTTTCAAAATCATTTTTCTCCATACTTAAGATTCAAAAAAATTTCATATCTTCCCTCTAACTCATTTTGATGCTAAATGATGAATTATGCCCATTCTGTTAAGAATGCCTTGGAAATTACAAATTTGCTTATAGACTGAACCACTAAACATCTATGCATATTCACTTATAGATGTGGTCTTTTCTCCCAATAATCTTGCTGCTTCTTTTGGTTTTACATGGGTGGCTTCTCCTTATTTCATTCACACCCTACTCTCCTACCTTCTTGCTTTTCTCATGGCCTCATTCTCCTACTTGGACATGAATACTTCCTACTATGGAGCTTCCAACACTTCCTTAGAAGCGACATCTTCTTCTTAGAGTATGCAACAAAATCGAAAAGCGGGAGCAGACTTTTTTAGACTGTCTAATAAAATGCCTCTATTTATCCACGTGTATAATTATTATAAGTTTAGTTGGTACTTGATTGGGAGAAATGATACAAGATTCTATCAAGCATGGCATCGGCATTGCTTTACCATTCGACAAAATTGCGAGCAGTTGGTGATTCATAGAGACCTCAAGGTGTCAAGGTGAGAAACACAATGCTCGACTCCAACTCCAAAACCATTATGAGCAGCAAGTGTGTTGTTCTATTTTAGAAGTAGAGCTCCAATAGATTTTCTCACCACATTTAGTAGATCAAGGAATTGGATATCCATAAGAGATATAAACTGGAGTTGGATTGTCAGCTACACAACTGGAGCAACACACCACCACTGGTCCCTCCTCACTCCTCTAATTTAAAACAAAATGTGTCTTCCTTTTATTTGCAATGTTCTACTCTTTGATTTGGTTTGCTATAGTTAAAATAAGCATTTTATTTTCTTTGCCTTTATCTATTGTGGTCTAAATCTATGTGGATTAAGTCACTAAATTCATTACAAATTTCAACAAATCTTGTCTCCAATGGGGGCAATCATCCTATTTTGCATTTTTTTATTTTCACCATTGGAGCCCCATGCAAGAGTGAAAGATGCCTTTGGATTAGACAAGTTTGAAACCATTACAAGATCACACTTAGATATAATCCTTTAGAAATATTACCACACAACAAAATCCAAGCTATATATAAAATTTCCTATTATGATTTTACATTGAATCTCCATTCTTGCTTCAAGGAAACACATTTTTTATGCATTTTTTTGTTGCATTAGTGGCAATGTCTTCCTGTACTAAGAATTATTTCTTCTTTAATTGCAATTTCTATAGTTTCTCAAGCTCACAATTCTTTTCCACTCAACTGCTTATTCATGAGCCCAAGCTTTGCCATCTGTTGTTTGTTGTAATGTCTTCACAATCCATCTTTTAGTAACTACAGATTCCCAATGAGCTACTTGTCTTGCTCCTTCAAATGCCAATTTGAGGCAAATGGCTTTCATATTCTGCTTCTTAAGGTAGCTAATTCATTATTATTTTCTCTAAGAAGGTCATCTTTAGCCCATACTACTTCATTGATCTCTATTTGGTTCACATGAATTGTCTCTGTCTTTCTTCTAACTATTGCTCCAATTCATGCATATGATGGTCCCCTTTTGCTATGGGCATTACACATATATCCCATTTTTCTTTGCAATGATATGTGCATATGCCAAAATGTCAACATGAAAAGCATTATTATAATATCCTTTTGAAACAAGTTCATTCCCTGACATCTCATTAGTCTGAATTAATTAGTCGGGCCTAGAAAGTGTGTCCAGCTAAAAAATAAATAAAAATTTAGACAACTAACATCTCATAGTGGCCTACTAAATCATTCGATATTGATTGAAACATATTTGATCATTATTGATTCAATTTTTGAAACTCAATTCACCTCTTTCTACAAACTATGATTTTCTACTAACAAGGCCTGTCGGCTGGATTTAAAAACTGATCCAAATAGATAACCAGGCTCTAAAATTGAACATACTGATTCTCTGTTCCATAATCTCTAACCCTGTTGAATCTTGTTTCATGAAGAATTCTCAGTCAAACTATATTGATTGTCAAATCTACCCTTTCAGAATTCCCTGCAAGTAAACATGTCAGAAACAATAAATTGCGTTCAAATTTGGCTTTGAAAACTTGGGAAGACAAAAATTGGGGCATTGGTTTACTGTCATGAGGAAAACATAAATCTATGATTAGGTCTCATGATGAATAATAGTACACATTTGGTGAGTGGTCAAAGTAGGCTACTCAAATTTGCAGACTGGAAACACTGACAAAAAAGCATTTTTTGTAAATGGAATAGACCTGGGAAAGTGTGTAGATGGATTTGTCAAGACTTAAAAATTGGCACACTTAGAGTATTTTCAATGGATAACAAAATGGTACAATCCATTTGATCTCACTTATCATATATTTAGAGATATGAGATCACAAATGGGGGTACTAACCAATTTGCATTTACTGACACCGATAAAACATTACAAATTGCATTTGGAATCATGTTTGAAAACTGATCAAACAAATTCGTCATAATCTCAAAATTGAAACATAGTAAGTCTCTAACCACTAGAATGAAATAAAATAGGAATTTTATCATTTTTGTCAATTGGGTCAAAGTTATAACAAGTCAAATAGGGCCTTCCAGAATTCTAAACAATTCACATCAACATGACAACAATAAATGACCAACTTTAAGGGATTCAAAACCTAGGCAAATAGATTTGAAATGACTCAAAATCTTAAACACAGACTCTCTAATATGGACACTAAATACTCCCAAAGTGACGATTCATGAAATGTTACTAGGTGCAAGATATTTGATTGCAAACACAACATGCTGTTGCTATTTGACACTTATGCAAAAATGCATAATTGGACATTGCTCAAAATGAGACTTCACAAAATGGCTCAAAATGGAAGCATTAAACACCTCTTAGGCCTCAAATGCATAGTCGGGCACATATGCATTAAAAAGCGCTTATAGGACTTAATTTTTCAATGGTAATCAAAATTGGGGCTTTGATTTACAGTCCCAACAGTCGCTCTATCTGGGGATGCATGTTCCTTGTAGGCATGGAAAGGATTTATATATTTAGAAGTAGATCATTCCCAAAAACTTCTCTCCAAGAGCTTTATTGAAAGCAAAAACAACTACTTCTAAACTTAAAAACAATGGCCCCGGGCCAGTGAACTTTCAACAAAAAATTTTACCTCTGTCATAAATCTGATTTTCATTTGAACTTTCATGAAGTAATTTGGAAAAAATTTCTTCTATCAGTTTCACAAATTAGATTAGCATCTTGAAACAACTCACTTGGAAAAATTAAGTCGACACCTTCACTTTCATAATGCATATAAAAACTAGATTCATTCTCAACAACTTGCTCATTATGAAAGTTCTGATTAGCATGCTCAAAAACATCAGACTCAAACTAAAAATCTTCTCCAAAAAATGAATCATGCATGCTATTAGTTATGAATATGAAAGCTTCATATTCAGCATGGGGAACAAGGTCACACATACCTTGAAATTGTGTATCCTTATGTATAACTAGATGGTACTCAAATAAGCAATCAGATTTGTGCTGACACATGCAATGTTAGCATCTGAAACTAATCCAAAATATTCAAATGGTCCTTTTAAATCAGCAAATGGATTAGTCATCACATTAGAGTAAAACTCATTATAAGATGTATGCTAATTTTCAATAACAACTTCATCAAACAACTTGTTATCCATATCATGAAATGCAACATCATTATCATTTCCAATGTCATACTTGGAAGAAGAACAATTTGATCTCTTATAGCATTAGGATAATGTATCATCATTAAAATCATCTTCAACTAAATCTGAACATTCCATGTGCTCTTCAAATAGTGGATTGATAACCCCATGTAATGATCCTCTTTGAACATTTTGACAAGTGATGTGCTAGTCAACATCAAAATCTTCACCATACAACGGGTTCGTAAAAACCTTGAAACCACTTTGAACATCACTATCATGGACACTTTCAGTATATGAAGAAGAAAAATCAGAATCATCACAAGAAGACACATCATCCACTCCATCAACGAAGCATGTAGAATATAAATCAACGTTATTGCATTGTCTTCATTAAGATGATTCAAATGTCTTGCAAACCAATCATCTTTAGGTGCTGATGCATTAAGCTTAGGATCACTCATATGTCGATTATCGTTGCATATATCTTCAAGACATTCATTCACACAATTAGGTAATCCATCCTTATAAATAATCTCTTTGTCTTCATATTGTGTAGACAACTCTTCTTTACAACTTTCAACCTCAACTTGTATAACTCTGAAATGGAACTTCACTTTCAAATTTAGAAAAAGAACGCATACCTTTACTTTGGTAAGAGTATTCACTTCTGTCATTTCTTTCTTCTTCCCAATTTGCATTAGATTCACATGAAGATGAACATGTACTACCACTATCCTCTTCTTGACTCAAGGAACAAATCTCACCATTGTCTTCACATGATGCTTCTTCATAATACATTGGATCAGCAACTTTGCTACCATCACTTGAAAGATCACTTCCAACTTCTTCATCCTCATTCTGAGATAAACACCTTTCAACTTCATGATTCGTTATGATTTCAACATAAAGAAAATCACTAATAGGAGAAAAAATGACTAAATTTATATCTTGCATATCTAAATGATCCAATGAACTAACTTTGTCATCTGTTGTGGTGATATCACAAACATGTATGGTATATTCAAAAAGAACGGACTCAGCTCCTTTTTGCAACAAAGAGACTTCATGTTCACATGTTTTTACTTCTAAATTTTCAAGAAGATTATTGGCAATAGTAGGGGTGCCTATTTCCTGATCTAAAATAAAACACTCTTTATGACATTGATTTTTCCTTTGCACCTCATCTTGCTAGCAAACATTCATAGAGAAATGACTCCTAGTTAACCCATACTTTATATTGTTTTCAATCTCTATTGTTGTCATGAATGCCTGATGTAAAGTCTCAGGCTCTTTATCTCTTAATAGATAACTCATACTTGTATCAAACGTATCAAGATAAACCACCAAACACACTTGATTATCTAGTTTATAACTTTTAGGAATCTCATACAAAACTTTTGTAAATTTGATATTAAATTTAGGAACCAACTCACCATTCCTAATTTGGATCTTCAAGAACTTATCAAAATAATCAGAGATGCTTACTCTTTTCTTGAACTACTTCATGAAGGCTGAAATTAATTCATCCCAAGATGAAATTGAACATGTTGGTAGAAAGGAAAACCAATCCATAGCATCATCTTCTAAAGTTTGAACAAACAGCTTCTTATGAATGTCTTCATGAGAAATTTCAAAATCACCAACCAAGTCACTAGATATCTGAACATGATGATTGGTTGAATTTTCATTGTTCCCACTAAACTTAGGCAAATACTTTCTGAGATTATATAGCATAGGGTTTGGAAAACCATGAATTCCATTGAAATTTAATGACATGTATCTCTTGGAAGAAACAGATCTATAATTCTTATTCATGGATTGCATATCAAGTGAAGGGAAATTTGCCATTTCTTACAAATTTAAAAGTCATTCACCATTATTACTTCCAAAATTTATTACTTGCAACAGATCTAAAATTATTCCTACCAATTCAAACTCCAAACATACCTCAAAATATGAAAACACTTGCTAAATCTATTCTTCACAAAGTATGTTGAGATGTATTAACCTTTCTCCTATTTAATGCTGAAAATACCATTTGATGGAGAATACTTTGTAAAAGCTTACTTTCATGAAAATGAAATCACATGAAAGTGGGAAAATACCTTTTAATGTTAATGCTTGCAAACAACTTCAATGCTTCAAATAACAATAGATTCAAATCTCATCTAGAGTTAGTAACTTTTGCACTGCATCACATAACTCTTTCACCCGCTATCAAGAACTCGAGATACGTTCTTCAAACCTGCATTCCAACTATTATTTCCATTAAAATACCTTCACATTCATAATGCACTAGTACAAAGATATGACTTTGAGTTGCCACTCACTTAGTGAGGAAAGATTTACCAAACTTGCAGATCACAACAACCTGGTCTAGAATTTACAACAAGTATTTAAAAACTTTATACAACAACTTGGGAATTTTACACTCTTGAAAAAGTGAAAGAACTTGACATTAACTCCGAATTTTGATAGCAACTCATCAAAAATTTTGAATGACTTCAATGTAACAATAATTGCAACCCTTTCAAAAGTGCTACTATTAGGAGTAAGGCACAACTGGAAGACATGAATCTTCAGTAGAGAAATGGAAAACACCTCATAATCCTATTGTTGTAGCAAATTCTTCCTGTTGTATTGCAATCTTTTAAAGTTCTCAAGGTTTATCTATAACACAGAGCCTAAAAATACTATTTATACCAGAGATTCCAATACTTTTGACAATGAATTTCCTCATAGGCTCCCCAGTAGAATCACCATTTTGTTGGTGTTTTGAAATGCTACATGTTTCAAATTACCTCGATGAGAACAAAATACATCTATGGGAATCTACTTCCCATCCTTAACATATCATTTTAGACATCGAGCCAACTATAAGGCTAGACCCTTCTTCTACTTCAGGCTCTGCAAAACCTAGGTGAGTGGACATTAGATTCAATTTATATGGTACCAGTGCTAAGTATATTCTTGAATCTATTAAAAGTAGATTTAACCCTTATTTATCCTAATGATTCATGCAATAACATAGGTCTACAATTGCTAAATGCAAGACAATGCAATTCATAAACTGAGTGAGCGTCAGACCTTTGGCTCTTTAAACATAAAATATAAAGATGAATTTTATTTTATTTTATTTTATGTGGGTGGGGAAAGTGGATGAAAACCAAGTATGGACAACAAGCTAATAATCCTCTAGTTGATTAGTACCTCATCTATTGGGCAAGTTCACAAATCTTTCTCATGTAGTTTGGATATCTAAAACACATATGATATGCTAAGACTCTAGATCTATCCATTTACCTTGTAAATTGGATATCAATGCTCAATCTAAATCTCGTTCATACCTAATATCCTTCTCAATAAACCTACAACTTTGTTGATTTTCATGATGCATTTACATAACCCATTGAATTATAAGCAACAATGAAGCAACATACAACCTTAAGGGACTACAACTATGATCTAGATTCTTTGTTCAAAGATCATAAAACATTACAAATCACTCATAAAGGAGACAAGATCTAAAATGAAACTCAACAAGTGTTGTTCTTTGTATTGATTTCCTTGAAATAATACACGAAAATGCATGAAGTTAACTAATAAGATACTTAATAAACTAGACTATACAATATACATCTTCTATCATACAAGAGAGAAAATGATGGGAATGAGAAAATGATGGGATGGGAAGGGGTATCATAGCCAAAGCATAACTTCATGGTTTGGAACTAGTACAGCCTAGATCTTTCCATTCAAACTTCATCAATTCTAAAGAAATCATTTCTACTTCTATTTCCAATTCCAAAGAACCTTTCCAATATTTTCCAACCTACAATGGTCTCACAGTGAAAAACTAGAACCCCCACAAAGAATGAGAAAGAGAATGATATAGAGGAGAGTGAATTTATGGATCTGTTGTTCATCTCACATGTGTCCACTTGGAAAAAATCTCCTAGAAGTGAAAAAGAATCTCTCTAATCTCTCTCTGTAAATGGTAAATCAAATCCTCTTTCATTTTTGCCTCCCAAAAGCATAAAGTGATTCAAATATTTGATGGAAATCATAATTGATTTTGATGCCAGATTTAAAACTAAAGGCAAAAGCAAAAATCAATTAAATGACCTCAATAGGCAAGATAAACTTTTCAAAACTATTTTTCTCCATACTTAGGATTCAACAAACTTTCATATCTACCCTCTAACTCATTTTGATGGTCAATGATGAATTTTGCCCATTCTACTGAGAATCCCTTGGAAATTAAAAATTCACTTATAGACTGAACCGTTGAACATTTGTACAAATTTTGACCTCATTTTTAGGAAATTCATCCCGTCCTAGTTCTAATGGTATATTAGAGTGCATATTTTAGGTGAAAATGCCCCTTTGGTAGCTTTTTTAAAATTTCTATAGTCTAAACTATAGAAGATTACATTTTTAAACCAAATTTTCAAATTTTTGGAGGTTTGAGTGCTCAAAATTAGGCAAATATATTCATTATTTCAAAAAAAAAGTTGCCTTATACCTCCCCAATCACTCACAAGACACCATGTGTCAGATTTTGAATGGTTCCCACAAGTCTAGATGATCACACAGCCCCTGTCAGAAATTTTGCCGGATTTTCAATTTTCTGAGAGGTCACTATGGTGCTTGACGAAACATCTCCCATTTCCCAGTGGCAAAATAGAAACCAGTGAAATATGGCCCTTTTTTGATGAGTCAAAATCTTGTTGACCTTGCAACTGACCATAGTGGTTTCCACCTCACGAGCTGCAGCTTACAAAAGCATGTTCCTCAAAGACATCTTACTAAGTATGTGTTTCTTTATTTATACACATTGAGCATCTGACATATAATGAATGTGGGATAAAAAATCTTATCCTCCCTTTGCCCCTTCATAGTTTGGAGCTCCTTTTACATCTTTGTGGCTTTATTATGGAGCTCTTTCTTAGTGCACAACCTCCTCTACTACATCAATAAGCTTAGTGCCTTTGGTATAATGACCCTTAGTCTAGTTATTTCCAATGCAAGAATGTCTAAAAATGAAATTATCCAACGAGAAGATTTTCCCATAAGGCCCTGTCCTGACACTGTCTATTGTTCTAGGTTCAAGATCCATGCGTATAGCCATGGGAATGAATATCTCACAACTCACCTCATTATAATAAACATTTACCCTCTCAAGATGTGGATTAGATGTACCATGATACCTTCCCATTGGATCGATCTAGTGCTCATCACAAACCACTTCCCAAAACTCTGCCCTAATCTAGTTACTACATTGCCCACCCTAAATATGTAAGATTTCTCTCATGTTTGTAGCATAGATTAAAACCCTGTAATGCTCAAAATAAACAAGAACACCTAAAATTCCAACCCCAACTCTGCAAGAAGCTCCCACACTATTAACTACCCTACACGTGGCCTCCTTAGATGTGGTCTTTGCTCCCAATGCTCCTACCACTTCTTTTGGTTTTACATGGGTAGCTTCTCCTTATTTCATTGACACCTTTCTCTCCTACCTTCTTGCTTTGTTCACGGCCTTATTCTCCTACGTGGACATGAATACTTCCTACTATGAAGCTTCCAACACTTCCTTGGAAGCAGTGTCTTCTTCTTAAACTATGAAAAAAATTGGAAAGTGGGAGCATAATTTTGTAGACTGCTTAATAAAATGTCTCTATTTATCCACATGTACAATTGTTATAAGTTTAGCTGTTACTTGATTGGGAGCAATGACACAACATTCTTTCGAGCGTGACATCGGCATTGCTTTATTATTCATGAAAAGTGTGAGGATTGGGTGATTCACAAGGACCTCAAGGAAAGCAACATAATGCTTGACTCCAACTCCAAAACCATTATGAGCAGCAAGTGTGTTATTCCATTTCAAAGGTAGAGCTCTAATAGCTTTTCTTGCCACATTCTATAGATCAAGGAATTGAATATCCACAAGGGATATAAACTAGAGTTGGATTATTAGCTACACAATTGGAGTGATGCACCACCACTAGTCCCTCCTCACTCCTTTGCTTCAAAATAGCAGGCATCTTCCATTTATTTGTAATGTTCTCCTCTTTACTTTGGTTTGTTGTGGTTAAACTAAGAATTTTGTTTTCTTTTCCTTTCTCTACTCTGGTCTAAATCCATGTGGATTAAGTCACTGGATTCATTAAAAATTTCAACAAATCTTATCTCTAATGTGGGTAGCCATCCTATTTTTCATTTTTTTATTTTCACCATTAGACCCCACACAAGAGTGAAAGATGCCTTTGGATTAGATAGGTTTAAAACCATGACAAGAAAACACTTAGATATAATCCTTTAGAAATATTACTACACCATAAAATCCAAGCTATATATAAAATTTCATATTATGGTTTTGCAGTGACTCTCCATTCTTTCTTCAAGGAAACACACTTTTTATGCATTTTTGTGTTGCATTAGTGGCAATGTCTTCCTATACTGAGAGTTCTTACTTCTTTAATAGCAAGTTCTATAATTTCTCAAGCTCATAATTATTTTCCACTCAACTTCTTATTCATAAGCCCAGGCTTTGCCATCTGTTGTTTGTTGTAATGCCTTCGCAATTCGTCTTTTACTAAGTATGGATTCCCAATTAGCAGGTTATCTTGTTCCTTCAAATGCCAATTCAAGGAAAATGGCTTTCATATTCTACTTCTTGAGGTATCTAATTCATTATTCTTCTCTCTAAGATGGCCATCTTTAGCACATACTGCTTCATTGATCTCTATCTAGTTCACATGAAATTGTCTCTAACTTTCTTCTAATTGTTGCTCAAATTCATGCATATGATGGTCCCCTTTTGCTATGAGTATTACACATATATCCCATTTTTCTTTGCAATGGTATGTGCATATGACAAGATGTCAATATGAAAAGCATTATTATAATATCCTTTTGAAACACCTTCATTCCCTGACATCTCATCGGTCTAAAGTAATTAGTAAGGCCCAAAAAGTGGGTCCGGCTTTAAAAAAAATCATTTTGGAATAAATGACATCTCACAGTGGCCTACTGAATTATATGATATTGAATGAAACATATTCGATCATTTTTTATTCGATTTTTGAAACTCAATTCACCTCTTTCTGCAAACTATGACTTTCTGCTAACAGGGCCTGTGGGCTAGCTTTAAAAATTGACCCAAACAGATAATTGAGCTCTAAAATTGAACATACTGATTCTTTGTTCTATAATCTATTATCCTATTGAGTCTTTTCTAATGATGAATTCTTATTCAAAAGAGATTGATTGTCAAAACTGGCCTTTTAGAGTTCCTTGCAAGTAAACATGTTAGAAAACAATAAATCACGTTTGGATTTGGCTTTGAAAACTAGGTAAACTGACACTTGGGAAGACAAAAACTGAGGCATTGATTTACTATCATGATGAAAACATAAATCTTTGATTAGGGCTCATGATGAATAACAAGACCCATTTGGAAAGCAGTCAAAATAGGCTACTCAAATTTGTAGACTAGAAACACAGACAGAAAAGCATTTTTTTGCAAATGGAATGGACCTGAGAAAGTGTGCAAACGGATTTGTCAAGACTTAAAAATTACCACACTTAGACTATTTTTAGAGGATAACATAGTGGTACAATCCATTTGATTTCACCTATCATAGATTTAGAGACATGATATCACGAACAGGGGTACTGGCCAATTTGCATTTACTAACACCAATAAAACGTTACAAATTGCATTTGGAATCATGTTTGAAAACTGATCAAATGAATTCATCATAAGCTCAAAATTAAAACATAGTAAGTCTTTGACCACTAGAATGAAATGAAATAGGAATTTTAGCATTTTGGTCAATTAGATCAATGTTATAACAAGTCAAATAGGGCCTTCCAAAATTCTTAACAATTCACATCAGCATGACAACAATCAATAACCAACTTTGAGGGATTCAAAACCTAGCAAAACGGACTCAAAATGACTCAAAATCTAAAACATAGGCTCTCTAGTATCGGTGCTAAATACTTCCAAAGTAGTGAGTCATGAAATGTTACTGGGTGTGAGATATTCAATTGCAAACACAACTTCTTGTCGTTGTTTGACACTAACGAAAAAATGTAGAATTGGAAATTGCTCAAAATGGGACTTCAAAGAATGACTCAAAATGACAATTTATCTTCATTGAATACATAGATGCATTGAATGTAGTTTCTAGAAACATTAAACACCTCTTAGGCCTCAAATGGATAGTCAAGTACATATGTATTAAAAAGTGCTTATAGGGCTTGATTTTTCAATGGTACTCAAAATTGGGGCTTCAATTTTGAGTCCCAACAAGCACAATATGGACCAATAAAGTATGATCAGAATAAAAATATGAAATTGAATTGATGTACATACACACTAGGAGTGCCTAAATATAAAGGCCTCTAGACTGAGTAGAAGTTAGCATAATGATAAGTCTCACAACTATGCACATGTCCACTAAGAGTGGATTATCCTCCATTAAGCAGAAGCAATTGTGATGATGAGAGGATAAGCTTAACATGGATGTGTCACATAAAATTATGTTTTAGACACCATTTTCTTAATTAGAGTGTGAACAAATGTGTTGTCTACATGACAACTCAATTGATTATGCAAATTTCAATATTGTAGACACGATGTGCTAAATTAGAGATGCTAACTCCTACGTTGTCAACACGACAACTCATATGGATACATATACTCCTAGGTATCTAACTAATAAATAAAAAAATAATTCATTAACCTAAGTAAACTTAAGTGAAGTGTAATAATAATTAATTATTTATACTAACAAGTTTAAATGTTCAACTAGTGATACAAATTGAATTCTATCAGTATAAGGAATTTGGTCGGAGCATTCTTTAGAGGGTCAGGTGATTAAGTTTGAAAAAACAAATTATTTGGGCTACCTAGTGTTGTAAATCTTAAGTAGAAACCAAGATACTGAGAGGGGGGTGAATTAGGATCTTTAATACTTAAACCCTTTTAACAATACTTTCTTGTATTCACCATATTTACTATCGCATGTTTAATTGCATGCATAACATAACTTGAAAAATCAAACTGTAATAACATGTAGGTATAATCTATCAATCACATGCATGAAATGTAAACACATAACAAAACAAAAAAATTACCCAAAAACCCTCCAAGGTGAAGGTAAAAATGGGGTGGGATGACTCCCACAAATCTTCACTATTGCGGTAATAAAGATAAGCTATTAGGGTTATAATGTTTGAACATATCCAATGATCTACTCTATGAGGGGTCTTCCCTATTAAATTTTTTTAAGACTATTAGCTCTTGCCCAATTAGAGGATTTTACACTTACAATATAGTAAGAACTCTATTAGGAGATGTACAAAGATTTATTAAGACCACTTTGTTAAGAGATTATCCCTAACTCAACCAATTAAAATTGATTCATTACCTAATCCTCGGTCTACTCTGATAAGTTAATGTTGGATCTCCTCTCTTGAGTCTAATTTGATCTCTTAAGTAGTAAAAAATTACTTTCCTCCATTGCTTGATTAGGTGGCTTCTCTTACTCTACAATAACTGACCTCTTTTCCTCTTATGTAATGCTCACACTATCACCCTTGACCTTTATCTATGATAAGACAAATAGCATGTCTACTTCTTTTCATTACATCACCATACTCTTCATTATTAATTCACTCTTCTAGCTAGGTTAAGATTTTCTCTATTTAAAGATTTTGTATAGAGTTTTCTAGATGCTTCCTTGTTTCGCCTCTTCATCTGATTGGTTCATCATAGAACATAGGGATCTTTGATCCACATCATAAAATGTGTAATATTTTTTGTAACAATCTCTACAAGTATTAAATATCTCATCCATGTTGGCCTAAAATAGTTTACCTCAAAGTTTGTATCATTCCTGACTTGAATGTCAATTTTGTGTTGCTTGGCACTCACTATGCTCAATCTTTACTATGATCAGTACCTTCTATATAAATCAACTTCAATATACTTGAACTACTTGGTAAACATTATACTTGGCTTACATTAAATAATCAATGACCAAAGACTTGCTCAGATCATATAGAGCTTTGGTATTTATATATTTTATACATAAGTCTTTACATGACTTGGCCTATATAGAGTAGCTCGGTCACAGTGTTGACCCTCTAACTTTGCCTGGTACATGACTAAGTGTTTGACACTAATAGACAACAATAGTTAGAGATACCAACAATCTCCCCTTTTGACATTAGTGGCAAAAACACTTTGTCATGATTACATTGTTACAAATATGAGTACTCCTCCTAAGCCTATGACTTAGTTCATATAGAACTACAAAACTTTGACTTATGTAGAATAAATAATGAATAGAAAATAATGTATTAATACATATATGCACATGACTCTAAGTAGTCTAATTGTTTCAGTGTCATACCTATATTTCCTTCTTAATTTTTGAACTTTGATCTCATGAACGTTAATTCATTCTGACTCTTCTAAGCATTTCATCCTTTCTTTCCTCTATTATTACCTCCACTTAAAACATATAAATAATTACTACATTCCCCCTTTTTTGTGTCACTTATGTCTAATGTTGGGGTTGAATAGGTGGAATCAAACTATATTTTTCAATAAATGGTTTATGAAATTGGTTGATCATAAAAAGTTCATTATCCCAAGTGGTTCTTGTTGATTCCAAAAATATGATTTTGCAACTCCAATCTATCTGCCAAATCAATCAAACTTTTAGCAACCGAAATATTATGATCTTCGTGAATAAAATATTGTGCTAACTTCACTTCTCATTACATAATCTCTAAGTGAGGTATCAACATGGATTGAATGGAGATCAATTTTGACCTCATTTTTCTATCAGTTATCTAGAGCTCAGCCAATTTTCCTTCAGTATTCAATAACTTATTGTAGTGGCTTGAGCTGAATTTAGCTAACTACAAAATGATGCTACCTATTCTCTACATATCACCCTAAATCTATTGGATGTCTTCCTAAAGATCATTGGAAAATTATAAGTTCTATGGTATTTTGTACATGTTCCTTGTTGGTCTTGGCTTGGTTTTGACAATTGAGTGTCAACACACTTAACCACTTTTCGTATAGAAGCCGAGTGATCTTCATGTGTTGAGCAATCTTCAGGTGCTGATCATTATACAAGTGTCGAGTGATATATAGGTTCCAATTCATAGTTGATGTCGATAAAGTTAGAACACTTCATGTACCAAGTGAGCCAGAATTATATTGGTGCCAAACAAACCAGGATCAAGCATGTGTCGAGCACCAATAATCTAGTATTTTTTGAGTAACATAGAATCAGCGTATGAGTTTGTGCCTTCACAAACTCAGATGTAAACCATTTTTTTTGAGTAGACATAGAAGGATTTTGAAGGATAATAAGGATAAGAACAAATCTTTTATATTTCCTATGCAATCAACATGCAGCCAATAAGAAAAATAGAGAAGGCATGCCACCAATGATAAAAGTGCAAGGAATGAGCAAGAATTAAAGATTCAATATGGATCATAGATCCATACCTAACCCTAAGTCTATGAAGCCTTTATAAGAAGGCTTAGACCCCACAATTTCAACTTGCTAAAGGGAAGTCAAGGAAGTTGCTAAGTAGATAGGAAAATTGTAAAATAGGGCAAATAGTAGGGGTATCAAATACTTAGTGAATTGTGTAGCATTTACTTATCCACTTGATCAGAACAGAACAAGGGCGATGATCAAATATCAGATCAAGCAAGGATCACATTAGAATGAGCAGATCAAGTGCCTGAAATTAGCAATTGAAGATTGTAAGCAATCGGGTCAAAGATTTCTAATGCTCTCTAGCAATTGTATTAGATAATGAAAATCCTATGATGATAGGTTAGCTTAACAGCTATTTTGTAGATCATTTGAAGAGGTGATTAAATCCTTTAACAAGGTGACACTTCATGTAAATTTTTTAAATCTTTAACTAGGTCACTACTGACACAATGTAAGGCCTTTAACATGGCAGACCATTAGAAGTGGTCAAACAATTATTGCTGCAGTGATTTTGTGGGTATCATCCCGACCCCAGTTTTACCTTCTTATTCTTGGAGCGTTTTTGGGTTACCAAATTTTGGTGTTATGTGTGCTGATGCATGTGTTTACTTTATGTTTATTTAAAATGTTTACATAAATGTAGTTTACTTTCTATTATTTTTTTTAAAAGATTTGAAAAGGTTAAAGTGTGGTACATTTTATTCACCCCCCCTCTTAGAAGTACTCTTCCCATTTGAATATTCCATTAATTGGTATTAAAGCAAGGTTCTCACAATGAAAAGCCTAATAGCTTAGAGAAAAGATCTGAAGATGGAAGTCTTCAAACTTGGGAAGATCATAGACAATCAGGTGATTGATGTGCACCTCACTCTACACAAATTGGAGGAAGCTAGAGAGGAATTGAAAAAATCCTTGAAAAGAAGGAAGGATATAGCCATAGCTGAAAATGACATACACTACAAGGAGACTAATACCACACAAGTGTTTTCCAATGGAGATTCCAAGAAAATTGATGCAGCAATAGGTAAATTGATGGAGAAGAACAGAGCTCAAGTAGAAGAAATTAGAATACTCAAGCTTGAACAAGAATCACAAGCCATAATGCTTTGTGAAGTATCTGAATAGAAGAAGATAACCATTGAAGAGAAGGCTATGATAAAAGATGACAAGAGAAATCTTACCAATAGACTAGAGGAGAAGACAATTGAGTTTGAAAGAATCTCAAACATGCAGCTTGACACCTTAAGCCAGATGATGAATGCACATCATGAGCTGAATATGAAAGATATTGAGATCTCTACACTAAAGATACAGAATGAACAACTAAAAAATGACCTAAAAAGAGAGAAGGAGATAGAAAAAAGCTTCAACAAACCCAATGAGGCTATCAATTACTTTAAGAAATTACTAAAATCACCAAGGGCTAGTAATGAGACTTCAGGACTTGGTTACACCAGCGCTGAATAAGGAGAATCATCCAAGACTGCAGAAGAAAGGAGTAACAAAGGTAAGAATACTAAACCTACTTGTCATTTCTATGGTAAAAATAAACATACCTCTAATGTATGCATGAGAAAGGATGGCCATCAACATGATAAGCCTAAAAATACAAGCTTTTGTCACAAGTGCAAAAAGCAAGGACATCAAGCACATGAATGTAGAACCAAGACCATGAGGACACCAAGATTTGATGGTCACTGCTACAACTACAAGAAATATGGACATAGAGCTTTTGAGTGCAGATCAAAGCCTATGTGGACACATAATTAGCCTACAAGGAGAAACAACCATGCACACCACTACAACTGGGATTACAACACTAGGTATAGCTATCACTACTATCAAGAATATGGAGACATTCCTAAGAACTACATAAGAACACACTTTAGAGGAAACTAGAGTAGATGGTTGAGTCAAACCACATGTTTCCATTGCTTGAACACTGGTCATATCAGTAGGAATTGCCCAAAAAATTCAAAATCACCCAAGTCAGAAGTCAACAAAGGAAAAGAGAAGGTTGATGTGGAACAAATTAGAGGGAAAATGAACAATACTTGGAAGAAGAAAGATGAGTGCAACACATCAAATGAAGGGATCACTTCACCCAAGAGGTTGAGTGATCACATCTCATCCAAATAAGCATGAATAGGTGTATGGGACTAATATACAAAGCTATATCATACATCAGTCCCAACTCATGCAAGTACTACAAAGAAGAAATCAACATGAATAAAGATGCCAAGTCAAAGCTTGAAATTTCTACAAGAATTGTTGAGTTGTCCTTAGATACCGAGTAAAGCTCCAATGCATGCCAAGTTGCTAATAGTGACCGAGTTGATGGTTGATGCTGAGTTGAAAAATGTTAATGTAAGCCGATTGAAGTGTAAATCTAGTAGAAGCCGAGTGAATGAAAACCAATGAAAGCTGAGTCATATTGAAACCTTCAAGTGTCGAGTTTACAACTGTATGCCCTAAGCATTTAAAGCTAGGTTTTGAAAGGTATAAGGTCTAATTTTGATCATTTTTTATGCCATTCAAATGTAGAGCAGAGACGAGAAGAGTGCAGTAGCGATCAAACAACAACCTTGACACCTTTTGCATCAATTTCAATAGTGATTTAGCATAAATTTCATTGATCTAAGGTATTTACCTAAAGATCAATAGTGTTGAGCTATGCAGTGTTAAATTTTTAATATATTGAAACCCTAGATCTATATAATGGCTTCTAGTTCTAAGAACACCAAGGGAAAGGAAAGTCATGAGGTCCATTTGGTTAGTAATTAAGTAAAACAACCTGAGTTTAGACCCATTCCTAAGGTAGCCTACAAAAATTACCCTGCTGATGTGTTGTCCATAATTCCACCCAAGGTCGTCATGGTACAGGATGTAAGGAAGTGTTACAAATACAAGATAGGGGCTATAGGTGACTTTGATATATTCCAAGCCTACGACAATTTGTGTGACAATAGGAGTTTGAAGGATGAATTTCATATAGTTGAGAAGAGGGGTTTAACCAATGCCCTAGTTTACCCTATAGGTTTTAAAAGAGAGTGGATAAGAATTTTTTTATATAGGATACACAATGGCTATCTGTGGCTAGAAATAGGACCAGTTAAGATAACAAAGAAGATAGTGCATAGGGTTATGGGTTTCCCAACCCTAGATCAGCCTAAGACCCTAAGAAGTGATTCAAAAGAGGTCACTAAAAGAAATACAGGGGCTAAGTGGAATAAGAGGGGTATGAAAATTGATACTGTAATAGATCCTCTTCTAGATTTTACAGTGAGAGTGATATCTCACAAATTTTATGAATCCAGTAGATTAAACAATGTACCATGTATTGCTATTGATGTCGCCTATAATCTTGTAAAGAAAGATCATACATATGATCTAGCAAAACTAATGCTTCAACAGATAAATGAGAACCTAGGAGCAATAAGAAGGTCAAAAGGTGCTCAATGCAAGTTTGGTTCAGTTCTTGTGTGCATATTCTTTTATGTCTTGGAAGAGTTTCCATCAATAGGAAAGGTGAACTGGAATCCAAACAAAATTTCAATTACTCAAATCAAAGAGTACATTGAACAAATAGGAGACAACTTTGAAGCCCAAATGACAAGCCATTTTGAGGATTTTAAGAAATTCATGAAACAAAGAGTGAGAATACCACTTTCCCTAGTGGAAAAACATATCAATGACATATGTTTCTTGGTAGAAATTGACTACACTTACATACAACCAACAATTCCAAGGGTGAGATGGCTAAGGCCATTAGGTTATGAACTTGATGTAGATGAAGGCTCAGTAGCAATCACAACATTGCTTGTAGAAGAGATTGATAAAGAGGAACCTCACTTCAGAACATATGATGTTGTGCATTCCAAGGTAGATATGGAACTAAAAACAACCTCCACCTTAAAGAAGAAGGATAAATTGGTGAAGAAAATAAAGAAGAAATTTGGTGTAGAAATTGAAGGGGAAGTAGGTGCTAAAGAGGAAGAAGAAGAACAAGGTGAGAGTGAACAAGAAGAACAAGGGGAAGGCCCAATGAAGTTAACCCAAGGCTTAGGAGAAGATAAGGAGGAAGGTACTAAGGAAGAAGAAGCCAAGGAAGCAACTACACAATCCAATTCAAAGAAGAGAAAGGCTAAATATCAACCTCCAGCCCAGCCAAAAGAGAAAAAGAAGTCTATAGAAACAACTCAGGCCAAGCCAGCACCAATAACAAGAGCTACCACAAGGGCCTCTACTCAAAAGGCCATGGAGCAAGTAAAAGAGAAGAAAAAGACCACTAAACAGATTAGTGAACTGCAAAAGAAAAAAAGAAAGTATGTAGCATAGCCAAACACTAATGATGAGGAGAGAACATAATTAGAGGATATCAGCCAATTCAGAGTGGTAAGTCATCCTCCCAAATCTGCCATAGATAAAATTTGTGAAAATAATAAAAATGTAGATTTTACTAATTTGAAAAGTGTTGATTTTGATAAGTTAAGTAATGAGGACCAAAACAAGATAGAAGAATCAGTGTATGCCATGATGGCAGAATTTAAGAACACGCCTCTAGAGCTAGACAATACCATGCCTAGGGAGTTATATGAGATAGTTGAAAACAAATGGCATTATTGTCTCAAAATGGAGAAGGAGATCAAAGAATCTACCTTAGCACAAGTGATGCTTGATCTGACAAGAGGTCAAATTACGAAGGCTGCTAAGAAACATGGTGGCAAATTTGCACCAAAATATAGAGCCTTTAGTATTCAGCAAAATAAAATTGAGGATGTAGTGAATAAGTCCACACAATTGTGGAAGTTTATATACAAATTGACTAATGACAAGGATGTAGAAGTAGATAAGGCTAAAGCCAGTGAGAAAGAAAAGAAAGCCAAAGTAGTGGAGGAGGAAAAGAAAATAGAAGAGAAGATAGAAGAGGAGAAGATAGAAAAAGGAGAAGAAGAGAAGAAAGAAGAGGAAGAGAAGCAAGAAGAAGAGAAGAAAAAGGAAGAGGATAGAGAAACAAGAAAAGGACAAGAAGAAAAAAGAGAAGAAGAAAAGGAAGATGAGGAGGATAAAGAAAAAGGAGAGGAGGTAACCTAAAAGGGAGAAGATATGGCAACAACTAAGCAATAGCAGCAAGATGAACATAGTGTGCAAGACACACAAATGCCACCTCCGAGCCCTCCTCATGTAACCATCACACCTATAGATACTGTAACAATCAAGGATGTTCCTGACAAATCATGTTAGAACATCAATCCCCTAATTGTAGAGGATCTCTCCAAGATCCTTCACCGATCAACTTTACAGGCACAATTATGCACAAATCCTATATTAGTGAGTGTAACTGAGTTATAGAAGGTAGTAATAGAACCAAAAAGAGACAAGGTGAAACCACAAGAACCACCTTTCATCCATAGAGCTACTAGCACTCAAATTTTAATGCTTCCACTACCATCTCCAATAATTTCAATAGCAATAGGTGACACCATTCAGAAGCCAAGTGCAGAAGAAGGGAAATCTGAAGAAGAGAAGGAGGACACATCAAAAGAAGAGGAGCAGGCTACAATAAAAACACTAGTAGAGTTACCAAAAATAGGCACTCCTACAAAAACTCTTCAGAAGCCAAGCACTAATGTAATACCTTTGCAAATATCAACACCAGGCTCGAGCTCAACCAAGGTGACCAAGGTACTTCATTATGGAGACCCTGAGCTAGATGAAGAGATAGTAATACCTTCTTATGACTCAAAGACTATCACCACTGACTAGATTACAAAGATGTAGGATGCATTAAATAGAAGGAGAATACAAGAAATACTTAGAAAGGAGTATAAGCACAAGCAAGCACTACTTGAGATAAAGGACATCTTTATGGATGCCTTTAGCTTGCAGTCACTAGAGTCAAAGCCTATAATGGAACAATTATTAGATATAGTTGACCAGGTGACAAGTGAAGACCAGGACACAAATGTCAAACTTATGGAGTGGTCAAACAAAATTTCAAGGGAAGGTGAACAAGAAAATACCCAATGGTATAGCACTTGCACAGGTAGATTTGGCCAAGAACATTGAAAAGGTCAAAACTGTACTTGAGAATATCTTCTCATTGTATAAAAAGTTGTGTGATTTCACATTCTTCACACTGGAGACCAGCCAATGGATATTGAGCTTGGAGAGAAATCTAAAGATTTCTAGCATGTAATTACCAAGAGATCCAACTCAAAGTGAGAAGCATTTTTGTTAATCGCTTCACACTCAAAAGGAGTTAGCTACACTTATGAGTGAAAAGACCAATATTAAGGTCAAATTAATGCAGATTCAGTCCTCCATTACCCCACATCTGCAGGTCCTCCATAAAGAGCAAGCCTATGTAGAGAATGTTCTCAAGAAAGATCCTAATCTTTCTACACTTGGTGGGCTTATACATCTTACTACAAAGACCGTCATTTAGTATAAGTCACCTGAAATTGCTTTGGAAAATTGGGATGCAACTCTAAAAATGATAATGGAGGTAAACATCACATTTTTGGAAAAATATGGTATTACTCCTTAGCAACCTTTGACATAAGTATCAAAAAGGGGGAGATAGATATAATGTTAAGGGGGAGAAATAACAATAAGGAAGATATGACTAAGGGGGAGAATAATAAGTATTCTAGTAATTACATTCTTTCATTCATTCTTTTGGAGAATAAAAGGGAAAATATTTCAGATAGCCAAAAAGGGGGAGATAAGACTTAATGTGTGAATAGTGGGGAGGAGAAATAATGTTTTCGGGGAGATATGAATAAAACTTGCAAGTGTAGACAGAGCAGATAGAATAGACAGAACAATTTAGCAAGTAGGTATAGATTACAAAAATAGGGTAAAGGCAAAGAATATCAAGTACATTTAGTACAAAATTTTGGTTGCAAGAATAGACAAGGAAAAATCAGCTCAGGGGGAGTTATAAGGTATTTTGAACCAATTTTGAAATTTTGTACATATGCAAAGTAGAATTATTAATGTACTCATAAGGTCATATCAATAATGTTTAGTTAAGTGTTTTTGACACTCATGTCCAAGGGAGATATTATTGGTCTTAGTTTGGTTTTGACAATTGAGTGTCAACACACTTAACCACTTTTCATATAGAAGTTGAGTGATCTTCTGGTGCCGAGAAATCTTTAGGTTTCGAGCATTATACAGGTGCCAAGTGATAAATAGGTGCCAAGTCATAGTTGATGCTAAGCAAGTCAAAATGCTTCATGTGTCAAGTGAGCCAGAATTATACAGGTGTCAAGTAAACCAGGATCAAACATGTGCCGAGCACTAGTAATCTAGTATGTACCGAGTAACACAGAATCAACATATGAGTTTGTGGCTTCACAAACTCATATGTAAACCATTTTTTTTTTAGCCGAAAAAGAAGGATTTCAAAGGATAATAAGGATAAGAATGAATCTTTTATATTTCCTATGCAATCAACATGCAACCAATAAGAAAAATGGAGAAGGCATGCACCCAATGAAAAAAGTGCAAGGAATGAGCGGGAATTAAAGATTCAATATGGATCACAGATCCATACCTAATCCTAAGTCTACGAAGCCTTTATAAGAAGGCATAGACCCCACGATTTCAAGTTGTTGAAGAGAAGTCAAGGAAGTTGCTAAGTAGATAGCAAAATTGTAGAATAGCACAAATAGCAAGGGTATCAAAGACTTAGTGAAGTAAGCAGCATTTATTTATCCAGTTAATCAGAATAGAACAAGGGTGATGATCAAATATCAGATATAGCAATGATCACATCAAAATGAGCAAATCAAGTACCTAAAATTAGCAATTGAAGATTGTAAGAAATCAGGTCAAATATTTCTAATACTCTCTAGCAATTGTATTAGATAGTGAAAATCCTATGATGATAGGTTAGCTTAATAGCTATTTTGTAGATCCTTTGAAGAGATGATTAAATCCTTTAATAGGGTGAAACTTCATGTAAAGTGTTTAAATCCTTTAACCATGTCACTATTGACATAGTGTAAAGCCTTTAACAGGGTAGGCCTTTAAAAGGGTAGGCCATCAGAAGTGGTCAAACAATTATTGCTGCAGTGATTTTGTCGGTATCATCCCCACCCCAGTTTTACCTTCTTATTCCTAGAGGGTTTCTAGGTTACCAAATTCTAGTGTTATGTGTGTTGATGCATGTGTTTACTTTATGTTTATTTAATATGTTTACATGCATGCAGTTTAGTTTCAGTTATTTGTTTTAAAAGATTTGAAAAGGTTAAAGTGTGGTACTTCTGATTCACCCCCCCTCTCAAAAGTACTCTCTCCATTTGAATATTCCAACATTCTTATAATTGAACATTTTTCTCGGCAATGTTTGTTGAGTCTTTGTCCACAACCTTATTCTCAAATTTCTTGGTTGACCAATCCATCAAGTTCTCACTTATTTCTATATGTCCAGCATTTATTTTTTCAAAAATAGATACAAGATGGGAAATCAGTGGGGCTTGCCCATAAAAATTATGTATATCAAATGCTTCCACAAAAATTTCCTTCACATCATGTAATTCTTTTCTTTTTTGATGATATCTTCTTAACTATTCGTTTTCCTTCTTCTTCACCATAACTTCTTGCTACAAAATTGTTTGTTCAAGGGTGACATTTTTCAAATCCCATTTTGGCATATCAATAACTTCATCCAAACTATCTTGAATATCTAGAGAGAAATATTTTATTGATTTCCCTTTATCAAGGGATGAAGTATTATTTCTTAGCACTACTTTGAGAGATGGCGAGGGGGTATCACCACTCAATCTTTCTTGTATATTAGTGCTAGAGGCAACAATATTTGCACTCGACATAGTTTTATAGTCCTCCTTATTTTCCCCAATTCAAGGTTCTGACACTCTTGGTCCTTGATGAACTTTGGTATAAATGTCTACATGTGTGTCTTTGGTTGTTATCTATGCCTCTTGCTCCTCCTTATCTGCATCTAAGGGCTTCTCTTGTTTAGTAACTAGAGTGGCAAGGGTGTCAGCATGAATATGTGAAGTGTTGCCTTGTGGACTTGACACACCTAAAATCATTTCATCACTTTGATCATCCTAAATAATTACTATCTCAATTCCTTTCTCTTCTGTTACATCTTTAGTAATGAGACCAAAAATAATTTATCCAAAGTAACTCATTCTGGTGAATTACAATTTCAATCTTATTTTACAAAATCATAAAAATTGTAAACTTAGGAACAAATCGATTCCTATATTTCTCCAAAAATGTTTCTTTTTTTTTCTTGTGACAAATCATGCTTAACTTTTGCTAATGTGTTAGTTCTTATGTCTTTCTCTACTTCATCTACCTAGTGCCACCTTTTGTCAAGTTTGCTATACAAATGTATTGGAATGTTGTTCTCCAATTTTGAAGCCGCCAAATTGTGACTTTCCATCATGTCCACCATGGATTCTTCAATTTTAGATGTTTCCTCATTATTTACCATATAATATTTCACATATCCAAAACTAGATAAACCAACAGAGACTCGTATGTCAATACATACCTCATCAATAGTTTTTTATTCTTCTTGTGGTTGGTTGCTTAATCAATCTTCTTCTATTTGTTTGTCTAGTAGGAGCTTGAGATATTTCTCTCTTAGTTCTTGATCTTCTTGACTCAATAGTATCCACTACTCCTTCCTTTGTAGATTTCTCGACACTAGTAGTTGTTTCCCTGGTCTTTGGTTTGGCTGGTGAGGCAGGAGAGAGAGGTTCCACCACTGGTTTCTTTGTAGTTCTTGTATCCTTCTTACTAAGTGGTGTGACAACAACTAGGGCTTTACCCTTTACTCCTTCTTCTTCCTCTTTCTCATCATCACTACCATTTTCTTCATCTTCTCTAAGACCTTGTATAATCTACAGAGGTTCCTTTCTCTTTTGTTCGGTGCCTAGATTTACCTCTAGGTCTTCAATCATTTTCCTTCTTTTCTTCTCCATAGAATCTAGTTTGATATATTTAGTGACTCCTACCTTAACTTATTCATATTTTCCAAAATATTCTAGTTCAATATCAATATCTTCTTTTAATAATACAACAATATTTTCATTCAAAATCTTAATGTCAATTTCATAGTCAAATGTTGTTAGTCATGCCTTTCTCAGCTTTACTGCCTACACAAATGTATTAGTTGTGTCCACTAAGAAGCATACATCATTGTAATTTTTCATTACTAACTCTTCTTGTATTCTCCTCCTCATCTTCATTCTTTAATTGAATTCTTCAAAATATTTATTCACGACATTTTTAAAATTCTCTCCTAATTAAGTTATATATTCATTGATTTTCCTTTTCATTGGTTCCCCTATTCCCAAACAATATTTCTACTACTAGGGAAATAATTATGAATGTAAAAGAAAATAGCAAACTTCTCTCTTCACACATACAATGTTCTAGGGTTTTCCTTCCTTAAGAATACCTAGGTGACTTAGAGTTAGGTGTGAATCAATTATTGTGATTCATCCATCAAGCTACTCAATTCATCCGTTTAACTAATTTTTTTCTTGTACCACATAGTGATTCTCAATGGAGATTCAATCTTATCATCTAGAATCACAAAAAAACCCTTAAGTCAAATAAAAAATGGTTTACATAGTAGTTTTTGCCATTAAAAATAACTATGTCCAAAACTGAATTATTCAACACTTGAAGTCTTCGATACTTGAAATCCATTGTATCTTCAATGTTGGGACTCAGCCTTTGAATGACTTGACATGCATTGATAACTCGACATCTAAATGTCTTGGTACATACTGCCTGATCAACACTTGAGTGACTTGACACTAACTATTTACTTGACTCATATTAGTGCTTGACACATACTGTATATCTCACTTGACATACACTATCTGTCAACTTATGCTCGACATGCATTACTTGTTCAACATGAACTTGTTAGAATATATATTCCTTTGATATAACTAAGGGGGGTGAATTAGTTATCCAACTATTATCGCAATTATTAACCTCAAAAAAACTTAACCATGTGAGTAATATAAATTGAAACCAGAACAAGATACTCATGCACAATTAACACCAGATATGTTAACTAGGGAAACCCTTGATTAGAGGGGAAATCCTAGTGGGGAAGGTACCCACAAGATGATGTACTAATATAATTATTCCTTGTTAGAGGATAGACCCCATTAGGAGTCTGTTACAACATTTAGTACATATGAGTCCCTATAAAGAGACTTTGAATCTCTGTTAGGAGATTCCAACCCTTTTAGGAGTTGTGAAAACGCTGTTAGGAGTTATGGAAAATAAATTGACCTACTACCAAAATAGCTTCAAGGTTAAGATCAATGAACCCATTGTCCAAAAGATCTATGTATTATTCCTTGTAGAATAATATAACTGAAATATACTTCTTCCTCTCTCTCTATCCTATCAACTAGAATTCTACTCCTTTAGATTTTGTAACCAAATATCATACTCCGCATCTAATGATCCCTTGGATCACTTACACACATTCAGTAAGCATTCTACTCCTTCTCACTCTATGCACTAGTACTTCACATCCCACTTGGTCCTCTCCACCAAGATGACATTACAAATAAGGAAAATGACTTTCCTTTATATTGTATCTTCATAATAATTCCTTGAGTTAACCTTGAGGCTTTCCTAATTAATTAAAATAAGATAATTAATTAATTCACAATTACAATAGGACTGTCAGCTCACAGTCTATACAAATATTTACATGTGTAAAACCACATCTTGTGTACATGCTGGCATCACTACATGACTATCCTCTATCACATATGTCTGTGTATAATCTTCATTACATCTCCGATCAAAGATAGCAATAGATCATCTAAACTCTATTTTCCAATCCTCTGTTACTACACTGCTTCTAGTAAATCAAGTGTAAATTTCATATACCATCGAATCAACTTAGTCATATTGACCACATCATCAGGATAGACTCACAAACATATCATCTACTACACATCATCTAATACTTCTTCAACTTCTGTGCATCTTAAGATCTTTGAGTGCTATTCTTCTAGTCTTTACATAATCATTGCTATGTTGACATCAATGACAAATGTATTAATGCAACATATCAAGATACTCTCCCAATGTAGTATCATTAAAAATCATGCTAACAATCTCCCTCTTGTCATTGATGGCAACATAGATGAAAAATATCTAAGTTCCAAGAATACCAAACTGTACTCTGTTGCTTCTGTTGCTATCTTCTTTTCATATCCTCTTCATCAATCTAAAATGTTCAGGCTACTGGCATGTTCATGGTAAACATCTTACACTACTTTTTGACTGCATAACATTTTACGCATAATCACTTCCTTCTATGTACTAACATGTTTTTCCACACACTCACATATTCTTCTGTGCACTTACATATCCTTCTGCACACTTACATATCCTTCTACGCACTTACATATCCTTCTACACACTAAAATGAATCTTTCTAAATCTCCCTAAAGAGATAACACTCCCCCATTGACAACTCAACAGGTGCTTCTCTTCACATATTCTCTTCCCCATTGATTAGGAGATGTTTTTCATGCATATTTTTTCCCCCATTGACATCAATGTCAAAGGTGTCAATACAAATACAAAATACCAATTGCTGGAATACCAATTGTTATAATATATTTATTCCAACTCTTCTATCAGCTCAATTATCCAAAGACACTATTTAATACAAGATACCAAATACCAAGAGTCCTCAATGACTCAGTACATACTAGATACTCCCCCATATAGGAAGCATTAGGATTCAATCCGGTCTAAACATAGTGCTCTATACTACTAGACTGATGCACTCCTTACATCATCTACTCTAAATTAGGTAGGGGCATAACCCCTAGCATACCTCTTAGGTACTCAAAAGTATCTTTAGGAAAAGGATTTATAAATATATCTACAATTTGATGTTTAGTACTTACTCCAATCTTATCTCCTTCTTTGTTGCCTTCTCTCTCAAAACATGATACTTTATGGATATGTGCTTTGTCTTAGAATGTAACATTAGATTCATAGACATACTCACTATACTTGTGTTATCATAGTAAATGACAATAGGTTCTATAAATTCAATTCCAATATCCTTCATCATTTGCTTCATCCACATAATTTGATTACAGTTATTTGCTTCTACAACATACTCTGCCTCAGTTGTACTTTGAGATGTGTAACCCTATTTCTTGCTCAACCAGGAAACCAATCTTCCTCCAAGAAAGAATGCTCCACCATTGGTGCTCTTTCTTTGTTCCATACTATCTACTCAATCTACATCAATATACACACACAAGGTAAAATCACTTGATCTATAATACCAAATTCTATAATCAAATGTTCCCTTCAAATATCTAAAAATCCTCTTTACTGGTGCATAGTGGTACTCTTTTGGATTAGCTTGGAATCTTGCCATAATCCCAACTACATTTGCTATATCTAATCTAGTGTGAGTTAGATATTACAATGCTCCAATCATAGATCTATACTTCTTCTGCTAAACAGTAGGTGTCTCGTCTTTACTACATAGCTTGTGACTAGTTATCATCAGTGTACCAATAGGTTTACAACTTTCTAAACCAAATATTTTCAACAAGTCACTTAGATACTTACTTTCCTTGTAAAATAAATATCCCATCTTTGCTTTGTGTAATCTGTAATCCTAGGAAAAAAATTATTTCTCCTATCATGCTCATTTCAAATTTATTTTTCATCTCTTGAGCAAACTTATCACTTTCTTTATCATTTCCTCCAAATATTATGTCATCCACAAATATTAAAATGATCAAAAAACCATCATCAACTTTCCTTAAATATAGATTACCATCTTCTGTACCTTTAGTAAATCCAAGCTTAGACAAATACCTATCCAATCTTGTATACTACGTTCTAGGTTCTTGCTTTAGACCATACAGAGCTTTCTTCAGTTTGCATACAAACTCTTTTTCTTTTATTAGAGGGAATCCATTAGGCTGCTCAATGTAGACTTCTTCTTCAAGTTTTCCATTTAGAGAAGTTGGCTTGACATCCATCTGATAAACCTTGAAATTCTTGCTTGTTGTGTAAGCCAAGAAAATATTTACTACTTCCATTCTCGACATAGGTGCATATGTCTCTTCATAATCAATGCCTTCTTGCTGTGAGTAACCTTTTCAAACAAGTCAAGCCTTTTTTCTCACAACTTCTCCTTGTAGATTTATCTTATTTCTAAATACCCACTTGGTTTCTATCACATTCTTGTCTTTAGGTCTCAGAACTATTTATCATGTTTCATTCTTCACAATTTGATTCAATTCTTCTTTCATTACTTGTATCCAATAATCATCCTTACATGTTTCTATTAGAATTCTTTAGAATAACTGAGAAGGGTTGGGGGGGGGGGGGGGGGGGGGGGGGGGGGGTGGTTGAATCAGTTATTCATGGTCCAATAATGTCCAATAAAACTTTCTAATAAAATAGAGGTGAATCAAAAGTATTATCCTTTTTTTTTCTTATCATGCATGCAATTAAACATTAAACAATCATGAAAAGTAATCATGCATCACCACATAACACAAAGGATTTTGATGACCGAAAAACCCTCCAGGAATAAGAAGGTAAAACTAGGGTGGGGACGACACCCACAAAATAACTGCGCAATTGATTTCAACCACTTTTGATGGTTTTCCTTGTTAAAGGCTTTACACACTGTCAGATGTGACCATGTTAAAGGATTTCTACACCCTGTTAGGAGTGTGCCCTGTTAGAGGACTTAAGAGCATTCAACTTAGAATTTTTCCTTATTAAAGGATTTATATAGAGCTGTTAGGCTCACCCAAGTCTATGGGATTTATAGTCACCTTCTCAAAAGAATCTTTTATCCCTCTCTAAGGATCTCCTATCCTTCTCGTAAGGATCTGTTATCCTTCTCCTAGGGATCTTCTATCCTTTCCTGAGGTTTATCCACCTAGCTATTAACTAACCTAGCAATATAGGATTTCAATATCTAATACAATGGTAAGAGAGTATTAGAAGGGTTTTGGCCTGATAAAGATTGCAACCCTAACCTTGTAGATTCCAAATCACTCTTTAGTTCCATTCTTTGTTTTGCTTTTCTCCCTTGTAGTGTTGATAGCTTGTTCACCCTTCAAGATCTATCTCCTTGAGTTCTTCTACTCATTATGCCATTGCACATTATGGCCACTTGATCAACTCAGAGTCTTGATGCTCTGTACTTACTCCTCACTATGTCCTCTATTTGACACTTCACGCTAGCCTTCTCTTGGCTTCTTTGCATGATCACACTCATGACCAACTCCCTCTCAATTTTGATCACTGACTTGTAGCTCCTTATAAAGAAGTTCTGTTCTTCATTTCCCTCTCAAATCTTGATTTGATCTTGAGAAAATGGTATTGTTTTCCCTCTAAATTTCTTCTTCTAGAAACTTCATGATAAGTCCACCAGCATTCACCTTGAATTGGTTTGCATGGTTTACATAGACTTTTGTGACATCTACTCATCATACTTATCATCCAACTAATTCACAAAATTCAATGTAACAAACTTATCATTACAGATCTAGCGAATCTTTGACTTAACAAATAATGCAACAACTCAACATCATTGGTTTACTGATGTTCGACACCTTTTGTGTTACTTAGCTCCTACTGTTGTTTTATTGGTGCTCGATACCTATAGCATTTTTGCTTTGCTCGGCACTTGAAGACTTACTCGACATCCATTACCTTTTTCTGATGCTCAACACCTAAACAATTTTGTGTTACTCGGCACCTAAAGGATTTCTCAACACACACTAAAGTTGAACTTGCTTGGCTTCAACTAAGGATATTCTCGGCTCTAACTAGCTTGCTTAGCTCTCTCTAATGAACTTAGTTAAGCTTTACAAATGACTTAGTTAAACCTTACATCTTTGATGTGTCTTAGTGTGTCCATTCTTTGTGTCTTAGAGTATGTCATCAATAAACTATTTCATCAATGGCTTAACTAATCCTTATACTTCTTTTGAACATCATAACTTCAACCTTTCTCTAGGTGCTCTAGTTACATCTTATTGATTGTCTCCTCCTTTTCAATCAACCAATTGATAGTACTTGGATCACTTAAGCAATTGTCATTCCTTCAAGCAACAAGTTTGACATCAATGACAAAACAATGATTGAAAACATTCTTTACTAGTTCCATTATTCTTCATTCATGATCCTTTCAATCATTTCCAACAATCTCCCTCTTTGGTACTCATGGCAAACCAAACTGATCAATTGATTAAGCTGATCAACTTAATTACCACCAAAATTAGATACCAAATAGAAAACTTCTTGTCATTGCATATCTTCCTCTTGACTGCTGCATCCTTACTACTGATCTCATACATCTCCATATCTTTACTTTTCATTGTTGTCATTACATATCTTTGTCTTGACTATTGCATCCTTACTACTGATCTCACACATCTCCATATCTTCACCTTTCATTGATCAGTTTCTCATAAATCTCCCTCTTTGACATAAATGCCAAAGATATAGCATCTTCAACATGCTAAATATAAGCTTTGCATCTTCATGTTTTCTCCCTCTATCACCATGCTTGTGATTGATCTGGAATTTCTATTCCTATTGTCATCCTCTGCATCATTCTTTTGATATTTCAATGATCTACTCCTGTTGATGCAGGGAAACTTCTTTCTTCCTTTAGACTACTTGAGTTAGGGGCATTACCCCCAACTTGCCTCTAAGATATTCATAACTATCCTTGGGCAATGGTTTGGTGAAGATATCTGCCATTTGTTCCTTTGTGTGAATGTACTCCATCTTTACTTGTTTTTTTTCCACCAATTATCTTACATAGTGATACTTGATTGCAATATGCTTGGTTTTTGCATGCATTACTAGATTCTTGGATATGTTTATAACACTTGTATTATCACAATACAGTATCACAGGTTTGGTTACCTCTTCTTTCATTCCTTTCAATAGATGTTTAAGCCATACATTGTTTGTGCAAGTGATTGGTGTTGCCACATATTCTGCTTTTGTAGTGGACTGAGATGTGCATGTTTGTTTCTTGCTAGTCCAAGTAACTAGCCTTTTTCCAAAGAATAGTGCTCCACCACTTTTGCTTTTCCTGTCATCAATGTTGCCTCCCCAATCTACATCTATGTATGCATTGAGCTCAAACTTCTCATTCTTTTTGTAATATAGGCCAAAATCATTAGTTCCTTTAAGATACCTCATTATCCTTTTTATTTCCATGAGATGATTTTCTCTAGGATTAGCAGAGAATCTAGCCACTATTCCAACTACTAGTGCTATGTCTGGTCTGGTACGTACAACATATTGTAGTTTTCCAATCATGGATCTATACACTGTTTGATTAACTTCAGCTGATTCATCATTTTTGGATAGCTTATGTCCTATTGCCATTGGTGTGCTAACTAGTTTGGAGTCTTCCAATCCAAATATCTTGAGTATCTCTTTGATGTACTTGCAATCCAACAAAGAACTTGATTTCTCCAAACATAGACATTTCAAACTGATGTTTCATTTTGTCAGCAAAAATTTTGCAAAGTGCTTCCTTTCCTCCAAAAACTATGTCATCCACAAAGATTTTAGATACAAGAATATCCTTGCCTTCTTCTGATTTGATGTACATGTTGCTGTTATCCTCAGTTCTTTTAAATCCTATTTGCACTAGATACTTGTGAAGTCTCTCATACCAAGCTCTAGGGGCTTGCTTTAATCCATATAGAGCCTTTTGCAATTTGCATACCTTGTTTTTGTTCTTTTCATCAAAAAAACCTTTTGGTTGCTCTATGTAGACTTCCTCTTCTAGTATACCATTTAGAAATGTGTACTGTACATCCATTTGATAGACTTTAAATCCTTTGAAGGCTGCATATGCCAGTAAGGTCCTTACTCCTTCCATTCTAGCAACTAGAGCAAAATTTTCTCCATAGTCTAGTCCTTCTTCTTGTGCATAACCTTTATAGACTAGTCTTGCCTTGTTCCTTGTGATTTCAACATTCTCATCTAACTTGTTTCTAAACACCCACTTGGTTCCAATTACATTTTTGTCAGCTGGTCTTGAGACTAAGGTCCATGTCTTGTTCTTTTCAATTTGTTCTATTTCTTCTTTCATAGCATTGTACCAATCACCATCTTTTATGGCTTCACTTACTATTTTTGGTTCCATTTTGTTGGGTAGACATGTCTCACTTCTAAGTCTATTCCTTGTCATTGGTCCTACCTCTTTGTTTCCAATAATTTGATCTACAGGATGATTTATTCTTACATACTTTGCCAATACTAGTTCTTTCCTTGTTTGCATGTTGTCTCTTTCAAAATCTAAATCATCATGCATATTTTCATTAGGTATTTATTCATTTCCTTCATGTTGGCTACTCTCAAAATTTGAATGAAAATTCTCTATATTTTGCAGCTCGATTTCTGATTGTGTCTGTTGCTCGACATTCATTGTCTGTGATTCGATAAATGTTGGATTTTGTTGCTGATTGTCATTTTGATTTGCAACTTCACCATTATTAGGTATACTTTCATAAAAGTATACAAAGATCTTGTATTCTTCTGCTTTCTTGGTGTTCTCAACACTTTGAACTTCTGCAAGCTCATCAAATTTCACATTTGTGCTTTCTACTACTTTGTTAGTGTTAACATTCAAACACTTATAAGCTTTGCTTCTAGTAGAATAACCAAGAAATGTGCCTTCCTCACTTTTTCCATCAAACTTTCCATTTCTAGACTCTTTATATATATAGCATTTGCATCCAAATATTTTGAAATGTTTTACGTTAGGAGAATGCCCATACCATAATTCAAAAGGTGTTGCATTTGTGCCTTTCTTAACTTGAACTCTGTTTAGTGTGTAGATTGCAGTCCTTATAGCTTATCTCTAGTACTTGAGTGCAACATTTTTCTCCATCATTAAGGTCCTGGCATAGTCAATAACTGATCTATTCCTTCTTTCTGCTATACCATTCTGAGGTGGAGTCCTAGGTGCTGATGTCTGCCTTTTGATTCCTCATCATTGAAAAATTCTTCAAATTCTCTTGATGTGAATTCACCTCCTCTATCATATCTGAGACATTTTAGGCTCTTCCCAGTCTCTTTCTCAACTTTGGCCAAGTACCATTTAAACATTTGGAATGCATCTAATTTTTTTTTCAAGAACATGACTGTCATCATCCTTGAATAGTCATCTACAAATAGCATTATATATATGTCACCTTTGTATCTTTGCACTTCAATAGGACCACACAAGTTGGTATGAACTAGCTCTAATACTTCATTAGAAGTATAAGTTTTTATTTTGAAAGTTGACTTGGTCATCTTCCCTAGTTGGCATTGTTTGCACATGGTGTTATCAAGCTTTTTTCTCTTTGGTAGACCTTTGTATTTCTTCATTTTGTTGATGCTTATCAAATTGTCAAAATTTACATGACATAGCCTGTTGTGCCATAACCATACATCATCAGTTTGAGCAATGAGAGAAGAAGCATCTTCCATGTCTAGGTAGAACAAATTACTCCTAGTCTAGTCACCTTTTCCTAATAGACTTCCTTGGGAATCATAGATCTTGGCAACCCTATTTTCAAATTCAACCTTGCATCCTATGTTGCCTAACTCTGAGACACTTAACAAGTTATAATTCAGGCCTTCAACATAGTATGCATTATCACATGTTATCTTTTTAGTAAGCTTGATACTACCTTTCCCTTTTATCTAACATGGTGCATTGTTACCAAATCTAACACCGTTTCCTTCATATTGAGTAAAGGAAATGAACTTAATTTTATCTCGAGTCATGTAATGAGAGCATCTACTATCTATGATCCATTTTTTATTCTTGTTCATGGAGGTTACTAGGGCAGTTGCTTCATCTTCATTTGATTCATCTTTCATAGCCACATAAACTACATCATCATCATTTTTGTCAGAGTCTTCTTCAACAATGTAGCATCTTTTGCCTTTACCTTTGTAGTTCTTGTTATCCTCCTTTTTTTTCTTGAAGTTGCCTCCATCCTTGTAATTTTTCTCTTGTGTGCATCTGGCTGCAATGTGACCAACTTCATTATAGTTGAAACAAATGATTGGCAACTTTCCTTTAAATTTTTCTCTTCCTCAGTGAAATCTTCTTGCTAGTAATGCCTCCAATTGGTATACATCATCTTCATCAATGCTGATGTCATGAGAAACATACTTTCCTTTTCCACTCTTTTTCTTTGTTTGCACCTCCTCATTGTCTTTTATTGTCATCTTGGCTTTGAATGTAGATTCAAAGTTTTCTGGCTTGTAGTTGTTAAAGTTGGATAGCTCAAAGGCAGTGAGTCTTCCAATTATTCATTCAAATGACAATGTGTTGCCTGGTACACACCTTAGCTCTTGGATGGCTAATACTCTTATAGCATAAGTAGAAAGAAAAGTTCTCAAGTATTTGCTACATACTATTTCTTCTGCTAACTGTCCTCCTAGGCTTCTTATGGCACTGACCACTTCCTTCATCCTTGCACCATATTGAGTAGCATTCTCTCCTTCTTCCATTTTCATGTCATCAAACTTTCCTCTTAGGCTCTCTCTTTTGGCTCTCTTGACATTATTGTCACCTCCATAGATTCTTGATAATGTTTCCCATATTTGATGTGCAGTACCAAATTCTTTGATGTCATCATACTAAGCATAGCTTAGTGCTGAAGCAATATCTAACATCACTTGATTATGCTCCTTCTTGCTCATGTCATCTACAGTGAGGGGTCCTATAGGGTCTACATGATGAACTGTGATTGAGGTATGTGCATAGTCACCTATTGATCCAAGGTGTAGCTTCATCAGGCTTTACCATGCAACAAAGTTGTCTTTGTCTAGTTTGGAAACTTCTCTCTTGGACATCTTGATCTTCTTGCTGCTAGTACCTTGAAACAAATCAGCAGTGTGCTCTGATACCAATTGTTAGAATTCTTTAGAATAACTGAGAAGTGGGGGTGGGGGGGTGGGTGAATCAGTTATTCATAGTCAAATAATGTCCAATAAAACTTTCTAATAAAATAGAGGTGAATCAGAAGTATTATCCTTTTTCTTTTCTTATCATGCATGCAATTAAACATTAAACAATCATGAAAAGTAATCATGCATCACCACATAACACAAAGGATTTTGATGACCCAAAAACCCTCCAGGAATAAGAAGGTAAAATTGGAGTGGGGATGACACCCACAAAATTACTGCACAATTGATTTCAACTAGTTCTAATGGTTTGCCATGTTAAAGGCTTTACACACTGTCAGATGTGACCCTATTAAAGGATTTCTACACCCTATTAGGAATGTGCCCCATTAGAGGACTTAAGAGCATTCAAATTAGAATGTCACCCTGTTAAAGGATTTACATAGAGCTGTTAGGCTCACCCAAGTCCATGGGATTTATAGTCACCTTCTCAAAAGAATCTTGTATCCCTCTCTAAGGATCTCCTATCCTTCTCCTAAGGATCTCTTATCCTTCTCCTAGGGATCTTCTATCCTTTTCCTGAGGCTTATCCACCTAGCTATTAAGCTAACCTAGTAATGTATGATTTTAATATCTAATACAATGGTAAGAGAGTATTAGAAGGGTTTTGACCTGATAAAGATTGCAACCCTAACCTTGTAGATTTCAGATCACTCTTTAGTTCCTTTCTTTACTTGGCTTTTCTCCCTTGCAGTGTTGATAGCTTGTTCACCCTTCAAGATCTATCTCCTTGAGTTCTTCTACTCATTATGCCATTACACATTATGGCCACTTGATCAACTCAGAGTCTTGATGCTCTGTACTTACTCCTCATTGTGTCCTCTTCTTGACACTTCACACTAGCCTTCTCTTAGCTTCTTTGCATGATCACACTCATGACTAACTCCCTCTCACTTTTGATCACTAACCTGTAACTCCTTATTAAGAAGTTATATTCTTCATTTTCCACTCAAATCTTGATTTGATATTGAGAAAATGGTATTGTTTTCCCTCCAAATCGCTTCTTCTAGAAACTTCATGATAAGTCCACCAACATTCACCTTGAATTAGTTTGCATGGTTTACATAGAATTCTATGACATCTACTCATCATCCTTATCATCCAACTAATTTATAAAATTCAATGTAACAAACTTATCGTTACAGATCTGGAAAATCTTTGACTTAACAAATAATGCAGCAACTCGACATAATTGGTTTACTGATGCTCCACACCTTCTATGTTACTCGACTCCTACTGTTGTTCTACTAGTGCTCGGTACCTATAGCATTTCTACTTTTCTCGATACTAGAAGACTTACTTGTCATCCATTACCTCTTTTCTGATGTTCGGCACCTAAACAATTTTGTGTTACTTAGCACCTAAAGAATTGCTCGGCTTCAACTAAGAATCTTCTTAGCTCTAACTAGCTTGCTCGACTCTCTCTAATGAACTTAGTTATTCTTGACAAATGACTTAGTTAAACCTTACATCTTTGATGTGTCTTAGTGTGTCCATTCTCTATGTCTTAGAGTATGTCATCAATACACTATTTTATCAATGGCTTAGCTGATCCTTATACTTCTTTTGAACATCATAACTTCAACCTTTCTCTAGGTGCTCTAGTTACATCTTATTGATTGTCTCCTCCTTGTCAATCAACCAATTGATAGTACTTGGATCACTTAAGAAATTGCCATTCCAACAAGTAGCAAGTTTGACATCAATGACAAAAAATGATTGAAATAGGAATGACAAAAAATTATTGAAAACATTCTTTACTAGTTCCATTATTCTTCATTCATGATCCTTTCAATCATTTCCAATAGCTTCTTCTATGCTCTTAGGTTCCACTTGAGAAATTAGACATAATTCCTCATTCACTCTATTCCTTGTCATCACACCTTTATCTCTACTCCCAATTATATACTCTGGAGGGTGATGTTTTGTCATGTTTCTTCTTGAGGTAAGAGTTGACATCTCAACTCTTATCTCATCTCTAGGTTCAAATCTCTATTCTTCTCTAATCTCAACAAATACACCATTCTACAAGTCATTTTTCATCTAAAAAAGAACTTCAACATCCTATCTAACATTTTCTAGAACTATCCTCTTCTTCATCAAAATTATAATCTTCCATCTTCTCTTTAGTACCAAAATTTTCATCAATCCTTATATTTGTGCACTCAACTTTTATTTTAGTTATATAGTTGAAACATCTATATGCTTTGCTTTTCAATGAGTAACTAGAAAACATACCTTCATCGCTTCTAGGATCAAACTTACCAATATAGTCATCTCACTTTATGTAACACTTACTTCCAAATATTCTAAAATATTTGAATGATGGTGAATGACCAAACCATAGCTCATAGGGTGTCTTTCTCATCTCTTTTTTGATCTGTACTCTTTTCAGAGTATATACTATAGTGTTAAATGCTTCTCTCCAAAATGTATTTGAGACATCATTCTCAAATAACATTTCTCTTGCTACTTCTGCTACTAACTTTTTCCTTCTTTTAGCAATCCCATTCTGTCTAGGTGCCCTAGGTGAAGATAACTATCTTTTGATTCCATTCTCTTCACATAACATGTTAAACTCTCTAGAGGTGAATTCTCCTCCTTTATCTGATCTCAAAAATTTAATCTTGACAACATATTCATTTTCAACTCTATTATAGAATATCTTAAATTTCTCCAAAGCTTCAGACTTCTCTTTAAGAAATGCTACCCACATCATCCTAGTGAAATCATCAACAAAAATCATAAAGTAACTTTCACCATAGAATCCTCTCATTCTTGTAGGACCACTTAGATCTATAAGAACAATCTCTAGTTTCTCTATAGTAGAGAACTTCTTGCTAGGATATGATACTTTCCTTTAGTTAGCCAAAATATACTCCTTGCAAACAACATTAGTAGGCTTAATAATCTTAGGTAGATCTCTCATGACAAATGTACTCCTAACCTTCACAATGTTATCAAAGTTTATATGACATAACCTTCTATACCATAACCAATTGTTATCAACTTTTGCAATGAAATATGTTATTTTAGTAGGATTCAACTAAAATACATTACCTCTAGATCTGGTTCTAGTACTAATTAGCTTACCATTTTTGTCTTTGATGATGTATGTCTTTTCTATGAATTGCAACATATAACCCTTGTCTACCAATTGTTCAACATTAAAAAAATTATGTTTCAAACCATCAACAAAGTAAACATTGTCAGTGTTAATTTTAACATCAAGATTAATAGATCCAATTCGTTTTATATGATAGGCTACATTTTTACCAACCCTAACAATACCTCCATAATGATTTCTGAACTTAACAAATTTGTTCATATCACTAGTCATGTGATGTGAACATCCACTATCAATTATCTAATCTGATTTCTTCTCAACTTAGGTAACTAGAGCTCTTTCCTCTCTATTTTCTCTATCAAGATCATCTTACTTGATAGACACAAATCCTAATTCATCATCACTTTCACTCTGACCTATTTCATCAGATTCTTCATCCTCATTTTCATACAAAAAATTTCTATCTTTATCTCTTCTAGACTTGAATTTTCCTCTAAAATTTTTCTCTCTTTTAGGATATTTAGATGCATAATGACCATATTCATCACAAGTCCAACATTTAAAGATTTTATTACCATCTTTCTCTATTCTTACTAGAAGGGCTATTCCTTCCTGAATCTTGTTATCTTCTTCAGATCTACTGCTATTGGCAAAATCTCCTCTTGTACTTGTACTTCTTGATAGATTAGGTCAAATGTTTAGGGCATTGAAAGATGTCTCAACTTTGGCTAATTCTCTAGACTGCCTCATTTTTACTTCTACAATTCTAAGCTTCCAAGTAGTGTTTCTTTAGTGAAATATTTGGTGCAGGGCATTACTAGCTAAATCATCTGAGCTATTTGCTTGAATGGCGGTGTCAAACTTTTCAAGATCTTCCATATAACTTCATCATCTTTCTTAGTTCCACTAAGAGACCAAATTCCTACAACAATTTTTGATATTCTACCAACATAACTTCTTATAGATTCATCTTCCATCATCTTAGCATCTTGAAATGCACAAATCCAATTTTCCAATCTCATTATTTTTACATGATTATCACATTCAAAAGTAACTTCTAATGCTTTCCAAATTTTATAAGAAGTTTGAAATGTCTTTACTTGACTATATTCATTTTCTAGAAGAGATATATTAGGGCTTCTCTAGCTCTCATGTTACACATGAACAAATCTCTTTCTCCCTCATTGCATTCTTCAAGCTTTGATTCTTCAATACTTGTCTTCTTAGCTTTTGTTAAAAGTCAATATCCTGGACCCATGCATAACATATGAGTCTTCATCTTTTCTTTCCAACTATCATAGTTGGCCCCATCAAATCTTGGACTATCCTTCCTAAACATATTCACCATTGATCTCCCAAGGCCATTAAACCCTATCGTCAAGTTTTTGAACCTCTAATACCAATTGTTAAAATATATAGTCCATTGATATAATTGAGAGGTGGGGGGTAATAAATTATCCAACTATTCTCATAATTATTAACCTTAAACAAACTTAATCATGTGAGTAATATAAATTGAAACCACAATAAGATACTCATACACAATTAACACAAGATATATTAAATAGGGAAACCCTTGATTAGAGGGAAAACGTCCTTGGCGGGGAAGGTACCCACAAGATGATGTACTAAATATTTCTTATTAGAGGATAGACTCTGTTAGGAGTCTATTACAACATTTAGTACATATGAGTCCCTATAAGGATACTTTGAATAACTATTAGGAGATTCCAACCATATTAGGAGTTGTGTAAACCCTATTAGGAGTTGTGGAAGATAACTAGAACCACTACGCAAACAACTTCAAGGTTAAGATCAATGAACACACTGTCCAAAAGATCTTTATATTATTCCTTGCAAAATAATATAACTAAAATGTAATTCTTCCTCTATCTCTATCCTATCAACTAGACTTCTACTCCTTTAGATCTTGTAATCAGATCTCATACTATGCATCTAATGATCCTTTGGATTGCTTACATGTAATCAATAAGGATTCTACTCCTTCTCACTCTGCACAATAATAATTTGCATCCCACTTGGTCCTCTCCACCAAGATGACATTAAAAATAAGGAAAACAAATTTCCTTTATACCATATCTTCATAATAATTCCTTGAGTTGGCCTTGAGGCTTTCCTAATTAATTAATTCACAATTACAATAGCATTATTGGCTCACAGTCTATACAAATCTTCACACATGTGAAACCACATCTTACATACATGATGTCATCACCATACAACTATCCTCTATCACATATGTTTGTGCATCATATTCATTACATCTAAGATGAAAGATAGTGATAGATCATCTGAACTCTATTTTCCAATGCTCTACTTCTGCATTACTTCTAGTAAATCAAGTATAAATTTCATATACCATTGAATCAAACTTGGTTATCTTGATCACATCATCAAAAAAACCTCACAAACATATCCTCCATTGTGCATCATCTAACACTTCTTCAACTTCTACACATCTTGAGATCTCTAACTTCTATTCTTCTAGGCTTTAGAGAATTACTACTATGTTGACATCAATGATAAATGCAATCATGAATGCAACACATCAATACTCTCCAATGCTTAGGATACTCCCCTAATGTAGTATCATAAGAATTCATGCTAACAAAACTAAGTTCTATCTTTTAAATGACTTAATTGTATTTTCAATCATATGTCAAAACCAATCTAAGACTAATATCTAGTAGGTTAGACATCAATGAAAACATAACAATTTATCCAACTGTAGTTTCCAATAATCTCCCTCTTTGGAATTGATGGAAACACCTCGCAAACTTTACTTATTGTACTAGTTATGATGCAATCCAAAAAGTTTCAATACTGTACTATCTACTCCCTTTGTGTTTTTCTTCTCTCTTTATTAGTTTCTTTTTTATTCTCATTTAATCAATCTTAGGATGCTTCCTTCATCAATTTATTACACACTTCTCTTAATATAGTAGCATATGTCTCCCTCTTAAGAATAATCATTCTTTTCTACATAAATTCTCCCTCTTACTCCTGCATTCTCATCTCTTAAATTGATCAATACTATATGGTAACTCAGTAATACTCTCCCTCTTTATTTTTGGATTTGTATGGTAACTCAATCAGTAATGCTATCTCTCACTCTTTGATAATAATTCCAATGACATTTACCCATACACACACATCTTCAGGTCATTGCACTAACTAGTACATCAATGCCATCTCAATGTTAACTCCTTGTAGCTTCTTGTACTCATAGTTTAGTGGCTTCCAAGTGAAAGCACAAACCTGTGTCACCATTTGTGATATCCGAAAAGGTTATGACTGAAAGGGTTTTGGTTGTAACAGTTTTGGCCAAAACACGTATGACCCTCCAGACATGGTAGTTTTTTGCACCGATGTGGCAGGGGGGTTATGACCAAAACCCTTTTGGTCATAACCCCGGTGGATTTATAAAAATCAAAAAATTGCTTGTCGATGGTTATTTCACTGTTGCGATTTTGTGTTGTGGTTTTCAAGTGGTTAGAGTGTTTTGGCCATAACAAGTAAGTTTATTTTTTATATTTTTAAATATTTTTAATGTTTTTTAGTTATTAAATGTTAGCATTAATTAAATTAATTTTTTTAAAGTGTTTTAGTAACTAAATCAATTATGTTTTAAGTGTTTTTTTAGTGATTGATTATTTAGACTGGTTAATTTTCTTTATATAGTTAGATCTTGATATGTTAAAGATAAAAAACTATATAGTATTTTTTAATTAAATATGTACATTTAATCATAAATGTAAATTTTACATGATCAAACATAGACAATTTAAATTAAGACTTAGATAACTAAAGTAATTACACTTGATAAAATATTAACATAGTACAAACCTATATAGATAACTAACATGTAACTTGAAACATTAGGTAGAACTAAACTATGATAAGTTCTAGTTGTTCAAACTTGAAAACTTAAAATTTAACCAACTTCAAACTTAGAAAACTTGGAAACTATAATAACATGTACATGAAACTTTGAAAACTTGTTAAGACATCAAGCTAGCTAAAAATTAGTTTCATTTTAGAAAACATTAACATAGTAAACCTATATGTACTAAATAGTTACATACATGCATATTTTTTGTTCACATGCATGAGCTAGATGTACTAAATAACATGTGCATATTTTTAGTTACATTCAACTTTGTACATATTTATATACATACATGTTTTAAATTATATTTAACTTTCAGTTTTATATGTACTTATGTATGTATATCTTAACTCTATATTTATAGATCGATATCTTTGCATATATCATTATGGCATCTGGTACTAGTGGAGTGCCTACATCCTCAAGGGAGGCTAGTGTTTAGGGAGGGGGTTGTAGTACTGAGTCAGGCATGACACATAGACTAACATCATCTTCTAAGGAGAGACAACATTTTTTTGTAGATACTATTGCTAGATTATCTCATGCTCTCGACTATCTTGCTTCTACATTGTTGGCTTCTACCACTCTCTCTGATAGGGAGAAGATTATTTCTATTAGAGATGATTTGTGCTAGATGATTGAGACAATCTCTACATACAACCCATTTGATGATATTAGTATTGAGACATTTTACTCTTCCCTTTCTCACAGTGTTAGTGGCACTGTGAAGGATACACAGATTGATGCTGAGGTCTCCACCACTATGGTGAAGATTATGCTTCCCTTTTATACAGATAGGGCTAGGGTTAGAGGTTATTTAGCAATGAAGTGTACAGATTAGCTCATTGATCTATTTATATATCCTAAGTGGTTAGTTGCACATCACAGATGGCCACAGAAGGACGACATGCACATTAAATGCATATATATAATTTAAAATATATGCTACTAGCATTAAACATGCACATTAAATGCATATTTAACTGCAAGTTCATGTTGTCAAAGAGCACACTTTATACATGTTTCTAATCCATCATGCTCCCCTTTTCCGTTTCCACTTTCAAAGAAATTCCATAAAAACCTAACATTGGTTCTAGCATGTTACATTGCTAACAAATTAAATGCTTTTGCAGATTTGAATTGTCTAATGAACATGAAATGATAAGTAGAAACAATTATCTATGTACATGTATCAAATAAAAATAGGCATGTACAAATAAATACAAATTAAAATAAAGTTAAATAAATGTGTAAGTTCATGTAAACTAACCTACACATCCATCAGACCAAATCTAGTGCTCTAAAACATTTATTCCATGATTTCTAAGATCTTCATAGAATATTGCAAAAAAATGAGCCACATAACTCCTATCATGAACTCTATCATCACTAATATAGAAATGAACCTCTTTGATGATGATGTGTTCATTTTCATCCAACCTTTCTATCTCATCCACCTCAAATTGTGCATGTCTATAGGTTACTTGTACAAATATTGCAACTTGTTCAGAATGATAATATTGCCCTTGAAGCTCTGTTTGAGGTGAAAATGTATAATTCTCAAAAAAATCTACAACTTAAAGTATACAAGCAGGTGGAAAACAATTTTTGGAATCACGAAACTATTTAGCTTGCCATCATGCACCATGACAACGCTAGATATGTGGATATATCAATGGACAAAACTTGGTCATAAACTCATCATAACGCAATTCACTCTCCTTCAATACAATTTTTTTGGATTCATTTTCTATCTTATTTTGGTATGTCTCATATTCATATCTCAACCATGAAACTGGTGTTGATTCATTAATATTCTCCATTTGCATTGAAAATTTACATAAATCTCCACAATCTCCACACTTATTTTTGATGCATTGCACTTTGAACTCATCTGAATCTTCTAATTTATCACATAACATGGATTTCACAAATTGTGTTGTACTATTAGGGATGACCAAATTAGGATCAAGTACTGCCATAACTTTTTTATATGATCGCAAGTGTAGACCAAATTCAACATGATTTTGACAACAAGAAGTTGCATGCATCCTATTTATGCGCACAAAGGAAGGATGCAAACTCTCAAACATTCTCTAACATATTTTGACATTTGAAAATTCTTGCTTGAATATTTGAAATAATTCACTTTGAGTTATATCTATGAAATGTTTTGGATGTTCAATTTTGGCCCTTGTCTCTTGATCTTTAATTTGTATAGTATCACGTGTGTTGGAAGAAACACAAGTACGTGTGGTCAAAAATTTAATAACTTGTCTTTTTACATCTTCAAAAATTCTGTCTTTTTGAAGAACTCTGCAAATATTCACCCAATTATTCTTAATGTTATAATCTAGCATATTTCTCCTCTTGATGTATCTCTGAACAACTCTTCTAGATATATGTAGTATATTAGAAATTGCATGTACCTATTTTCTATGTGTCACTTTTCTACTAGATATAGTGTTGAGATAATGGGTGTTGCACACATTGCATAATATTGTTATATTTTATTATTTTATTTTTATTATGTAATGTTGTACCTAGATGGACGTGCAACATGTAAAGATTCTTATGGAATATTCTTGATAAGTTGTATTGTAACATTGTGAAAATATTTGATGTAATTATTTAATATTGGAAAAAAAAAGAATTAAATGCCCAATATTAAATGTGGGGTCAGTGGATTAGGTAGCACATGGTTTTAGCACATGGTTTATGTAATACCACTTGGTGGTTTTGTGGGACTTGCTACTATATAAGTAGCCACAAGGGTAGTTGTTGTTATAGAAAAAGAGTGAGAAAGGCAAGAGTCAAGTGGGACCAGGCTTGACAGGTTAGCCAAGGGAGTATTTGTGAAGGTTGAAAGCATGGCATGGGATGTGTGGATTCATTCTTGTTCACATAATTTGCTCAGTTGTGGCTATGGCCATGAGGGCTTCCATGGTTGTATGGAAATGGAATTTTTTGCTGAATAATACATGATGATGGATGTTTTTGGAGGCTAGGTTTTTCCCTCAATGAGGGTTTCCCAGGGTATAACTTGTGTCACAATTTTGTGGGTATGTTGTCTATTCTCTTGCATGTGGATTTTAATTTTGTGTTTATTTTAGATCTATTATGGGTTATGTGGAAACTATTATATTATTTGTTGTCAAGTTTCCTTACAAGTGGTATTAGAGCTATGGTTTTATTATTGTAACCCTAGATTGAATCCATGGGAATGCATGAGAGGATAAAAGGAAAGGGCAAGATATATGAATAATTTATTGCAAGTCTGAGGGTTTTGGATTTGCTATTATGATGGGATGTTAAAAGATTTGGGCATGTGAAATTGTTGGAGAAAAGGATTTTTTTGGATGTTTCATTTAAATGAGGGTTTTGGGGGGTAGCTTGCAGAAATGACCTCCTGGGTAAAAACAGACCTCACCATTAGATCCGGGTCAACATTTCCATAAAATTTGATATATAATATGCCCTAGTTTGGCCATGTTTAGAGGAAATGAAAGAGTTTTTTGGTTTCAGCCCGTGATGGCCGTCAAATTTAATCCCGTCGGAATTTTTGTCACTGAAAAAATAAAAAATGAAAAATCGTATTGAAAATGGTAAAAAGACTGTCTTAGTAAAATGGCCATAACTTTCTCTCAGAATATCAGATTTCAGAGTTCTTACAGGCATTGGAAAGATAATTTAGAGCACTACAACATGGTGTAGGTTTGGTTCTATGATTTTGAAATTTTGTCAGGTTTTTAGAGCCCTAAACTCATATGTTTTTTATTTTGAGCACGGATTGGGGCATAACTTGGGCATACGGAGTCGGATTTTGGACTTCGAGTAGTCAATGGAAAGTTCTTGGAGAGCTCTACACATTAGTTCAGATTTGATATAGGTTTGGCATGATTTATTTGTTGATATATTGATCTAAATAGTTTATTAATATATTTTGACTATGGTAGCATTGTGAGTTTATGGCATTGGAGATTTAAGTTTTGATATCATTGTATACTCAAGTTTGGTCTCATGATGATATGGTTATCAGTGTTTGGTTTGCATATGCATGATGACTTGTTGGGTCTACAAGTTGTGCAGTGTTGTAAGCGGTCTATACTTACAGGTTGCATTTATAGCTTGGTTATGGGTTGTCTTTGCCCATTGATCTTTCATTATTAATGCATATTCAGATTGGTGGCTTGGATTTGGGTTGTCTATGCCCTAAGTCACATGATTTTATGATTTTATCTTCATGTAGAAGGGATGAGATGTTGTTACCAGGTACAGTCATGGAAGAGGATTGTGGTTGACTATTTTATGCTGACAGGTTGGACACTTTGAGAGCCAGATGCTTGGTTCATGGATGTGATCATGGTGTCATGGATTTTGGCATGACATGATTGGATATACAGGTACATCCTTGATGTTCATTAGATTGGATTTTCTGATTTGATTATAGTGGTATATCTTCTTGGTTGAGGATCATGGTTATTTGGTTTTCTTTTGAGGAGCTCATGATGTGCACTTTCAGTTCTTTGATGGTTTGATGCCTTGGTTGATTCTCATGGTTAGAGGATGGTTATTTTTTCATCATTATGTCATGGATAGCTTGGATACATGGTTTAGTGGGAGCTTGTGACAGTGATGGGGTGACAGTGCAGGATTAGTTCTTGGTTCTGTTTATATCTTCTTGGTTTGGAGAGGATGGATTTTATGATGCCATAGGTGACTTGGTACCACGGTTGAGTGGGATTTTTGTTGGCATTGATATATTTATTGAGTTTTTTGCAGATGTTGGAGGTTTGTCTTAGATCTTGTTGCTGCAGAAGCATCTTTGACATTTGCATGGTGCACTTGTTATCTTCATGGTGTTTGAAGATGGTTAGATCTTGAAGACTCATGGAGTTCTTGGTTATCTTCATGGTATGTGGAGATGGTTCTTCCTAGTATGTGGAGATGGTTTTCTTCATGGTGTGTGGAGATGGTTGCATCTTGAGGACTCACAGGGTTCTTTGCAAAGGTGTGGTTTATGCTTTTATTTGGCATGTTATCCTTGATATGAGGATGGTTTCATTATTATGTCATGGTATACTCTTTATACATGTTTAGAATTGTGACATGTTATGGTATGTTCATGTGGAGCGTGTTATCTCTTTAGTTGAGATGGTAAGATCATGTTGTCATGTTTATGTTCTTGAGGCCATGGTTGGAACTTTGACATTGATCTTGGTTTAGTTTCTTGGTATTGAGTACACTGATCATAAGCTGGATACTTCATGATATTGTAATGTTGCATTTGGAGTTTGCATGGATTGATTGGTTACAGGTGCTCATGGATACTTAGAGACAATGGTGATGCTGATTTCTCTTGGATTAGAGAAGCATTTGTTGGGACAGTTGATGGTTTCAACAGGAAGTCCGAGGGCAGTCACCTGATATGGACTTGAGAGGAGATTGTTCTTAGATGAGTCTTGGTTGGAGACTTGGGTATCTTGATGAGCATTCTCATTCCCCACTCTTGGTCTACTTGGCGGTTTGCTACTTGAGAGGTATAGCCCGTTGTTTCTCTCAGTTGCATTATATTTATGCTTTTCTTTCATGGATATGGATCTTGAGCTATGGTACATGAGTTAGTTCTGGAGGGTTCATTTGAGAGATGGTTTAGCATTGGTTATCTCCATGTGCATATGTTATTATGCTGGTTGAGTTTGGGAGATGGTTTTATATTGGGCATATTCCTTGGTTTAGGAATGGTTTTATTGAGTTTGATCTTCTTGTGAAAGGTTTACATCCATGATTAGTTATATGGTATGGTTTGGGTGTTGTTGAGGCTTCTTGTTGGGGTTTTATGGAGGAGATCATGCTTGCACAGTTTACATCTAGAGGTGTGTGTAGAAGGACATGATATAGGTTATGATTTGCATGGTTTCTCTGGTCTTGGTTATCTTCCTAGATGTTTAGTTTTGCTTACATTGGATTTGAGATTGGTTGGAGATTGTGATCACTGGTTTGTGCTCATGTATGTCATGTGAGAGATGACATGGTTATTTCTTTATCTCTTTCCTTTGTTAGTTGTGGAGAACTTGGAGACTATTGGAGACTTGTTATGAGAGTTGTTCTTGCAAAATATCAGTTTATGTATTGTGGATGTCCTTGATACTACATGGATTCACTTCTTTGAGATGTGTTGAGTGGATTGGTTATAGATTTGACATTATCTTTTGCAGTGGGAGCTTCTTGGTATATATGTGGCAGGTATTGCTCTTGAGGCTTGTGATTGCAGGTTGTAGATTGGATATGTCAGTGATATGAGATTCACTTGTTATACCTTTGAGGTATGGATAGTTGGATGGGTTTGGCACTTTGCTGTGGGTGCTATTTCAGCTATGGATATTTTGACAACTACGAATACATGTGATTACCTTTGGATCAGGTTTTTTGTGCTTGGAATTTCAGTTGGTACAAGATTTTATGATCTTCTAATGCGACAGGTTGGGTGGCTTTCTCTTTGGATGGCTTCTATGTATGTCCAGTGGCAGTGGCATAATAGGAGGGATTGTTCCCTTGTTCATTTATGTGGCTACGGATTGACCCTATGCAATGTATACAACAAGTGGAAGATTATTGAGATAATGGGTGTTGCACACATTGCATAATATTGTTATATTTTATTATTTTATTTTTATTATGTAATGTTGTACCTAGATGGACATGCAACATGTAAAGATTCCCATGGAATATTCTTGATGAGTTGTATTGTAACATTGTGAAAATATTTGATGTAATTATTTAATATTGGGGGAAAAAAAGAATTAAATGCCCAATATTAAATGTGGGGTCAGTGGGTTAGGTAGCACATGGTTTTAGCACATGGTTTATGTAATACCACTTGGTGGTTTTGTGGGACTTGCTACTATATAAGTAGCCACAAGGGTAGTTGTTGTTATAGAAAAAGAGTGAGAAAGGCAAGAGTCAAGTGGGACAAGGCTTGACAGGTTAGCCAAGGGAGCATTTGTGAAGGTTGAAAGCATGGCATGGGATGTGTGGATTCATGCTTGTTCACATAATTTACTCGGTTGTGGCTATGGCCATGAAGGCTTCCATGGTTGTATGGCAATGGTATTTTTTTTTGAATAATACATGATGATGGATGCTTTTGGAGGCTGGGTTTTTCTCTCAATGAGGGTTTCCCAGGGTATATCTTGTGTCACAATTTTGTGGGTATGTTGTCTATTCTCTTGCATGTGGATTTTAATTTCGTGTTTACTTTAGATCTATTATGGGTTATGTGGAAATGGTTATATTATTTGTTTTCAAGTTTCCTTACATATAGTAGTCATCAATGCTCTACCCACATTACTCAAATCACTTCCTCGAGTTGTGTTGTCAATTTTGTTATAAGCATTTTGCAAGTTTTCAATTTTATTAATATTATGGGCATGGTTTTTCCTGCTATCAACACCCAATAGCTCCAAAATAGGTCTCATGTCTTTTCTACTAAACAACTTGACAAATAATTGTGCCTATCCAAATATACTTTTATCTTTGAAATATTCATTCCACATGTTTTAACAATGCTTTCTTATAGTGTTATCATTTATCATATCTTTAGATGGAATTTGGTTAAAAAGTAGTTCCTCATCCAAATCCATCAAATTTGCTATGCCTTCTAATTTTTTTCTATCATTAGAAGTGCCAATTTCTTCCTCTTCATTACTTTCATTCTCTTCATGAATCTGATCCTCTTCAAGAAATTCAATAGGTTTGTTTTGTTTATGTTTTGTATGACCTTTCATTTTGTCATCTCTTATTCTATTATATTTCCTTGATCTTTTCCTTTTACTGCCCATTGAATACTTTAATCTATAGAAACAAAAAATTTAATTTAGATTTCACTAAATACTAGCTAATGCTTCAATATAGAATACATAAAAATAAGAAGATAGGAAAAAACACCTTAAAAATATTTGATACTTGGTAGTTCTGATTAAATCCACAAAATAGTTGCTGAAAATGGCTTCAAAAATCATTGTCTTCTGAAAATGCTCTTTTATTTTTTGTTGTTTTCTATATTTATTGAAAAAAAAGAAAAAAAGTAACTTTATTTTATATGAAATCGCCAACTTACCATTGGCAATTTGATAGGTTGATGGGGGTTGCGACTGAAATAGTTTCAGCCGTAACTGTCTATGTGGCATCCTATGTGGTAGCCACACAAGCAAAAATAAGAACTTTTGTAAACATCTCACTTTGAATGCCAATTTGACCTACTAAAATGAAGTTTAAAAAAAACTAAAAGTATACCTCTATAATCTCTGAGTCAAGATTATGATCATATAATTTTTTTATTATTTTGATTATGGATAATATGTTATAATTTGAAAATATTACAAGTAGGTATTTTAAGATTTAGGAATATGCCTATTCAAAAATAGAAAAAAATTATTATTTTTTAATGCTGCACTAGAGGAGAGAGTCTTCATTAAGAATATGTAATTTGTATTTAAAAAATATGTAGATTTGATAGAAAAAATTTGACAAGAGTAAAAAATCTCAATTTCTAATAACTTTGACTTTGACCAATTATAACTTGAAAAAATTAGCCGAATTGCAAATTTTCTTTTTTAGTGCACTAGGTATACATGTCAACTCTAACATATTGCATAATCAGACCAAAATATAATCATTTCCATATTTTTTTTTATAGGAAAAAAACTCTATATTTTCAGCATTTAAAAAAAAAAAAGACTTTAAAAATTCAAAAAAAAAAAAATTTCAGTCATTTAAAAAAAAAAAATTACAGACATAAATTTCATCCAATTTTACATATTTTATTAGTTTACATCATCTTCAAATTCTAAACACAAATGTCACTTTATGTCGTTAAAGTTGAAGAGTTTAAATTTTGATATCACTTTCCTTTATAAAAGGTGACACAAGTTTGTACTTTTACCCTTCCATTTCACACCTTTAGGTAGATCCTAAAGTGTGACCTCTTGCATCAATTTGTAAAATATTCTGATTAAACCATTTAATGTAGCGAAAAATCTTTGCTTAGTTTTCTTCAGGTAGGGGAATGACCCTAAACTTGCCTCTTACATACTCTAAAGAATCCTATGGTAGTTCCTTAGTAAATATGTCAGTTAATAGCTCCTTTGAGTTCATGTATTCCAATATCACTTCTTTCTCTTGTACCAACTCTCTCAAGTTATGATACTTGACCTCAATATGATTAGTCTTGGTTTACATCACTAGATATGTTTATAGCACTTATGTCATCATAATAAATCACAACAGGTTCAATGATCTCTTCCTTCATACCTTTCAACAATTTATTGATCCATACAATGTTTGAACAATTTATTGCTATAGAAACATATTCAACCTCTACTATAGATTGTGAAATCTAGTTTTGCCTCTTTCTTATCCATGAAATCATTCAAGAAGAAATATCCTCTATTTTTACTCTTCCTTTCATTAATATTTCCTACCAATTCAACATCTAGGTAAACTTTTAGTTCAAATATGTCACTTCTCTTCTATCGTAAACCATAGTCTTCTATTCCTTTTAGGTATCTAACTATTGGATTTACTTCCATCATATGTTTTTTCTAGGATTAGCTAAGAATCTAGCAACAATTCCAATAGCTAATGCAATGCTAGGTCTTCTATGTACAACAATTGTAGTTTTCCAATCATAGACTTGTACAATGTTTGATTCACCTCATTGGAATCATCATTCTTTGAAAATTTGTGTCCGATCACCATTGGTGTTCCAGATGGTCTTGTTTCTTCCACACCAAAAGTATTCAATATTTCTTTAATATACTTTGATTGAGTTATGAAAATGCTTTTTTAATCTGATAAACTTGCAAACCAACAAAGTATTTAATCTCTCCAAACATTGACATTTAAAACTCCCTTTTCATTTGATCATCAAATGAATTTCTCAATGAATCTTTTCCTCCAAATATGATGTCATCAACAAATTTTTTAGCTAGCAATATCTTATTTTCAACTTCAATTTTTAGATATGAATTGTTATTGTCATTAATTCTTGCAAAACCAATCTTCACCAAGTAATTTTATAACCTTTCATAAAATGCTCTAGGTGATTTCTTTAAACCATATAAAGCTTTCTGTAACTTACATACCATATTACTTTTGTTTGGATCAATATGTCTTTTAGGTTGTTCAATGTTTCCTCAAGAATTCCATTAAAAAAATGCATATTTTACATTCACTTGTTACACTTTGAATCCTTTGTAGGAAGCATATGAAAGAAAAGTAATCACTCCTTCCAATTTTGCAACTGGGTAAAATTTTTCACAATAGTCAACCCCTTTCTCTTGTGTGTATCCTTTACAAACCAATCTTGCCTTGTTCCTTGCGACTTCACCTTTCTCATTCAACTTGTTTCTAAACATTGACTTAGTACCACTCACATTTTTATCTTTAGGTATGGGTACTAATGCCCATGTTTTTTTCTTCTCGATTTTCTCAATTGCTTCATTCATTACCTTGATCCAATCTTGATTTTCCAAAGCATCTTTTTCAAATTTAGGTTCAAATTATCATAATAAATATTTGTCATTTTTTGGTCTTCTTTTCATGACTCCTAAATCTTTATCTCCAATAATTGTTTCTAGTGCATGATGTATTCTCACATACTTTTCCAATACAGGTTTAGATCTTGGTTCCTCATGCTATTGTTCACTAGATTCTACATGTTCAACATCTCTTGTTGTCTCTATCTATAACTCGACTTCCTCTATTTTTTGTTTGGCAGTCACAGTCCATGACTCAGCTCCTATAGCCAAATTTTTACTAGACTGATGATGCCTAGTAGAAATCTTCTATAGAACTTTGGCAGTCACTAGTTGCTAATACTCAATAACCACATTCTTTAGGTTTAGGTAAGGTGCTAGGTTCACCTTCATAGATATAGACAAATTTTTTATAATCTTCAAGTGCTTTCTTGAATTATTGTTTATTTTTATCTACAAATTCATCAAATCTAGCATTTGTACTTTCAACAATTTTGTTAGTGTTATAATTCAAACACTTACAAGCTTTACTCTTAGTGGAATAACCTAGGAATATGCCTTCATCACTTTTTGCATCAAGTTTACCTTTTCTTTCATATTTTAATATGTAACATTTACTTCCAAAAAATTTAAAATAATTCACATTTGGTGCATATCCATACTAGAGTTCAAAAGGTATTTTGTTTGTTCCTTCTTTAATTGAACTTAGTTCAAAGTGTAGAAGGAAGTGCTAACTACCTCTCTCCACTACTTCTATGAAATATTCTTCTAAATCATTAGTGTTCTTGCATAATTCATAATTGATCTATTTGTTCTCTTAGCCATACCATTCTATGGTGGTGTCCTTTGCACACTCATTTTCCTCTTGATTCCTCTATTATTGCAAAATATGTTAAACTAATTTGAAATAAATTCACCACCTCTGTTTGATCTCAAAAATTTTAGACTCTTTCCTATTTCTTTCTCAACTCTAGCAATATACTACTTAAATATTTGAAATGCATCAAAAAATTTCTTAAGAAATATCATAGTCATCATTCTTGAAAAATCCTCACAAATAGAATAAAGTATTTATCACCATAATAGGTTTGTATTCAAATAGGACCACACAAGTTAGTATGAACCAACTTCAAAACATCATAAGAAAAATAGGTCTTGCTCTTGAAACTAGAATTTATCATTTTACCCATTTGAGATTGTTCGCACATCACTTTATTAAGATCTCTTAGTCTTGGTAACCCTCTAACTCTTTTCATTTTAATAGTCCTTACCAAGTTATTGAAATTCACATGACATAGCCTCTTATAACATCACCAAACATCTTCAAATTTTTTAGATAGACAAGTATCTTTAGATAGGTCTAGATAGAGTAGGTTACATCTTATTTTCTCTCCACTTCCAACTAGTTCACTAGTAGCATTATAAATCTTCGTCTTCTTATTTTGAAAATAAACTCTATAGCCTAAGCTTATAACCTATGCTACACTCAACAAATTATATTTCAAACCATCAACCCAATATGAATTCCCACATTTGATCTTTTCATTCATTTTAATTGATCCTTTACCCTTCACATAATATGTTGTATAATTAAAACATTAACACTACTTCCATTATAATGTTCTTTCTTATCAAACTTACATGTATCACTAGTTATATGATGTGAGCAACCACTATCAATTATCCATCTATTAGTCTTACTCACAAGTGATATCAATGCAATTTTCTCATCTTCATCAGAATTATCTTTCATGCCACATAAACAAATTATTCATCATGATCATCAAAATTACTATCAAAACCATCCTCTTTAGCATTAATATAGAAAGATTTCTTACCTTTTTCTTTGTAGTCTCTTTTAGTGTTTTTGTTTCAATTGTCTCTATCATCTCTCCTTCCTTTATACTTGAAATCTTTCCTCTCATTTGTTTCATCTCTATTAAGGCATCTAGGTGCAATATGACCATCTTTACTACATGTAAAATAGATAATATGAATTTTGTATTTGTAATTTCCTTTTCCTCTAGGAAGTCTTCTTTCTAGCAATTCTTCAAGTTCATCAATGTCATCATATGATCCATTGTCACTTTCTACATACTTCTTTTTCTTCTTTTTCCATAGATCCATCAAGGGTTAGTTAGGATTTGAATGCATATACAACATAAAAGGGGAGAAATTATCAAAATTTTATAATTAAAATGTAGTAAGTCTACCAATTAGACCATCCAAGGTCAAATCATTACCATGTGCACATCTCAATTCTTGAGTTGTAGATACTCTGATTGCACAGATAGGAAGTAAAATCCTCAATACCTTATTTATCATAGTATGATCAATTATATGTCCTCCAAATCCTATAATAGAATTTACCACTTCTTTGATCCAACTACAATACTATGCAATATCCACACCTTCTTGCATTCTCATATAATCAAAATTTCCTCTTAAACTTTCTACCTTAGCTCTCAACACATTCTTGTCACCACCATGAATCTTTGCCAACTTGTCCCATAAATTTTTAGTGGTAGTGCATTCCTTCACATCATCAAATCTTGCATAACTAAGGCTTGCTAAAAGTTCAATCATCATTTGGTTATAATATTTCTTCTCTTTGATTTGTTAAACTGTCATAGGTCTAGGCACCTCAATGTATTCATTATCCAAGTAGTAAGATGTGGAATCTCCAATAATAGATAAGTCCAATCTCATGAGCTTTTTCCATGATTGGAAGTTCTCCTTGTTTAGCTTAGGTACCTCTTTCTTACACATCTTGATCATTGGCTTGAGTCCCTTCAAACTTTCCTAATAAGAACCTAAAGCTTTGATACCAATTTTTATAGTGACTTACAATAACTGGGGGGAGGGAGGTGAATCATTTATCCTCAAGTCCAAATATACCAATTCAACTTTTTATCTCTTCAAACAGATTAACCAATCTCAAATATCCACTTGATCTCTATAGCCTATCATCAACAATTTAATATTTCATGCAATTGCTTAACTCTCTATCTCTATATGTTCCATATGATAGTAAATAAACTACTATAAATTATAAGATGCAAAATGATAACATCCACACATGAAAATAACACTTTGACATATATATTTAACATGGAAATCCAATTTGGGAAAAACCACCAAGTAACATGCTACCAATTTTACTCTTTTCTAAAGTGAGCTTGGTTAAGAGCCAACCCTATTAAAGGTTATACAACATTGTGTTAAATGTGACTCCATTAAAGAATTTAGTCATCCTATTAGGAGTGGCCTTAGTAGAGGATTTTAGAACATTCCATTAGAATGTCACCTTTATTAAAGGATTTACAAAATAACCTTTAGGTTAGCCTTGATTAAAGGATTTTGGACTGATACAATGATTAGAATGTAATATTAGGTTATAGAGTACAACTCACTTTTTAAATTGAGATCTCCATTCATTCATTTATAGGTTCATTGACTAGCCTCCATTGACATCTACATCATTGAGCCATCTCCTCAAGCAATAAAACTTCACAAAATCTTCACACTTCACCTCTATTATTATCCTCTTCAAAATTTCTCCTTAAGACTACCAATCAACAACAAACCAACCTCAAAATTTATTCCTTATGCCTCCTTAAATAGGTAATTTCAATAATTTTCCTCTTAAACATCACTGTTGATCTTAGGGTTAGGTTAGTTTCATCAAATATGCAAACTCATCAATCCTTTTCTTCTATGCACTTTAAATTATTTAAAATTCCAGCTATGTTAGCCTCAAGATTAATTCTTTCTCAAGCTCTAACTTTCATTGTTACTCAAAAATCATTGTGTTCTTTAGCCTTGTCAACACTTTGTAACTCAATAATTAGAATAATTTCTCATTCAAAATTAATATGATCACTCAACCAATACTATTCTTAGTTGTAACTACACTTCTTCATACATTTTCTCAACAATAACTAACAATTGGATTAAACTGTTTCACTCAGCTTCTACTTAAGTTCCTTAATATTCTCTTTCAACTTCTTCGTTGGTTGTGTAATATTGATAGTCAATCAAACTTATCCCTATGACTATTTCAACCCTTAGCTTCATCCAATTGTCTTGTTTACTCAAGTATTGATTGAAAAAACATAGTATCTTATCAAGGACTAACTTATCAAGTGCCCATTGTATTTCCATGATACTTAACACATCTCAACACAACCTTTCACTAGGTTATCTCATTATGTCTATTAGAAATGTTTAGAATAAATGAGGGTGAGGGGGGGGGGGCATGAATTAGTTACTCAAGGTCTATATGTACCACTTGAATAATTAAACATTAAAAAATCATTGTTCTATTGATCCTTCTTAACTTAATTACTTATCTTGCTATTGATCAATTTCTACTATAAAAGTGTCATAAACTTAACTTGTATTGCATAATTAAAACATTATCACATGAAAAAAATTAATAAGAAATTCATCACAGTTTACCACTAGGATTTTACATTGAAACCCAATTTGGGAAAAACCACCAACAACATGTCATCTTTTTCACTCTTTTGAAGAAAGATCTATTAGGACCCAACCCAGTTAAAGGTCTACAATACATGCTATTAAATGTGATCTGGTTAGAGGATTTAACCACCCTATTAGGAGTGGCTTTGTAAGAGGACTTTGATCATTATATATAGAATGTTACCTAGTTAAACGATTTATACTAACTGTTAAGTCTTCAAATGACTATTAGGTCAACCTCTGTTAAAAGGATTTCAATATAAACTATTTACAATGATAAGAAAGAAAATAATAGGCTTTGATTTGTGTGATTACAACTCACTTTTTCTATTTTTAGATCTCTGTTCAGTCCTTATGTTGGTTCACTGATAAGTCTTTCTCTGTCATCTCTGATCTTGATATGCTTGGACACCCTTTAAGAAATTAGTCCAATTTTCTCATCAACATGTAAGTCTTCTATTCAAAATCACTTATCAACAACAAAATTACATCTGTAAGCTATCTCCTTTAGATTTGCATTCACACTCTTGTTTGTTTTTTTATTCAACCTTACTCTATGTATAAACTCACTCATACATTGACTAGGCTCAGCTAGGCTTGACTGAACTTGACATGACAAGATAGGAAGGGGCATGAGTAAGGGTACAAAATAGTTGGATTTGGTTCACCTTAAATAGAATTTTTTTTTTTACTATTTTCTACATCCACCATAGATCTTAGGGTTTATGATAAGATTCAACTGGATTTAATGTATCTATACATCTTCTTGATCTTCCTCTAGAAACTTCTCTATAATCCTTTTGTTAGGTATTTATTTAATAAAACCTTGAATTTAATTATACAACTCATTGATCTAATATTCAACATGTTTTACATCTCCCAATAAATCAACTGAGTTAGCTTGATCTTATGATTTCCTTGAATTTTGATCTTTAACTAAAACTTGATAATCATTGAATTACGCAGTCATTGTTTAAGCTTTTTGACTTGACATCAAAAATCTTGCTCAGTTTATGCTAATGCTTGGTTAACACTAGATTTTCTTGGCACAAATTATAGCTCAGTTGACACTAACATTACTCAACACTCCTTAGTATTTTACTCTTTTGTTCAATATAGCTTAGCTTCTTAACATAAACAATTAATATGCTTTATCAAAGTTTATCTAATCAAATGTCCATTGTAGCTTCCTTTTCATAACTTCAACCTTTCCTCTAGGTGCTATAGTTATGATAAAATCTCAAATCCTCTTTATCAATCTACTAGATATGACTTTTAGACTAGGTAGTAATGTGTCTCATCCATATATTAGACATCAATGACAATAAAACAATTGTTCTACTTGAAAGTTTCTAACAATCCCCCTCTTTAGCATTAATGGAAACATCTCAAATACTAGAAATAACTTAGTTACCATATAATCCAAAAGATTTTACTTCCATGAGTGACCACTATCCTCAATTTGATTCTTATTCTCATCAATTCAAACTTGTCAAACTTTGCAAACTCCCTCTATTATTTTGCTCACTTTCATGATTCTCTCCCTCTAAGGTTTATCTTTCTTTTTTTTCAGTAATCTTGTGACTTTTTAATAATCTCTTCCTCTTCCATCTTAGTTTCTTAGTAATCTCTCACTCTTTGACAACAATGCCAAAGACATGTAGCTATCTTAGCTTCAAACTCTTCATACATCTAAATTATGTATATTTTGCATGTCTAGCTAATACTTGTCATTTGTCTATGACTAATCTTTTATGTTGTACTGGAGTTTTCTACCTTAGGAATGCCCCAAAATAGAGTTATATTACACCACTATGTTGAATATTCTATGTAGCACATGTGATGCAATGCACCTTGGCTTCTGAATTAGCCTTAGCTAGAGGAATGCCCCCTAATTTACCTCTAAGTTATTCATGAGAATCTTTGGGTAATGGTTTTGTGAATATGCCAATAATTTGTTCCCTTGTATTCATATAGTCTAGCTTCAGTTCTTTATCTTCATTTAATTCTTTGAAGTAGAGATAATTGATAGAAATGTGTTTTGTCTTAGTGTGCATCACTGGACACTTTGAAATGTTAATAGAACTTGTGTTATCACAATAGATAACTACTAGATCTATAATCTTTTTTTTTCCTTTCAACAATTGTTTGATCCACATTATATTTGCATAGTTCACTATAGCTACCACATACTTGACTTCAACTGTTGATTGGAAAATACAATTCTATTTCTTGCTTGTCCATGACACCAATCTCTTTCCTAGAAAGAATACACCTCCACTTGTGCTTTTCCTATCATTAATATTTCTTTCCTAACCTGAGTCAGTGAAAACCTTTAGTTAAAATATATCACTTCTCTTGTAGTATCATCCATAATCTTCTATACCTTTTAGATATCTCATTATCCATTTTACAACCATCATGTGATTCTCTTTAGGATATATTGAAAATCTAGCAACTATCCTAGTTGCTAATGCAATATTTGATCTGTTGTGAACAACATATTGTAATTTTCCTATCATGGATTTGTGTAGGGTTTGGTTCACATTAGTAGAATCATCATTCTTGGATAGCTTATGTCTTGTAGACATAGGTGTACTTACTGGCCCTGAATCTTTCATACCAAAAGTTTTCAATATTTCCTTGATGTATTTGGTTTGTGAAATGAAAATACCAAACTTCATTTGGCACACTTGTAATCCATCAAAGAATTTTATTTCACCAAACATAGACATTTCATAATCCTTTTTCATTTTATTGGCAAATGATTTACATAATACTTATTTTCCTCCAAATATGATACCATCAACAAATATCTCAGATAATAGTATTTAATTTTTCTTACCATTCTTCAAATATAGATTGTTATCATTTTCTCTATTAAAACCAATTTTCACTAAATAGTTATGTAACCTTTCATACCATGCTCTTGGTGCTTGCTTTAATCCATAAAGAGCTTTGTTCAATTTACATACCATGTTCCTCTTGTATGGATCTACAAATCCTTCAAGATTTTCAATGCATACTTCTTCCTATAGTATACCATTTAAAAATGTAGATTTGACATCCATTTGATGTAAGCTGAGTATGCAAGAAGAGGTTTGACTCCTTCAAGTTTGGCCACAAGATCAAAAGTTTCTCCATAGTCAATTCCTTCTTCTTGTGCATAGCCCTTGCATACCAATATTTCCTTGTTTCTTGCTACTTCGCCATTTTTATTGAGCTTGTTCTTGAAAACCCACTTTATCCCAATGACATTTTTTTCTTTATGTCTTGACACTAAGGTCCAAGTATTGTTCTTCTCAATCTAGTTAAATTCTTCATTCATAGCTTGTATCCAATCTTCATTAGATAAAGAATCTTTTATTGATTTAGGCTTGAAATCACATAATAAGCATGTATCACCTTTGTGTTTTCTCTTTGTCATAACACTTGATTCAACATCTCCAATTATTTGATTAGGTTTATCATGTCTTCTTACATATTTTTCTCATACAAGAAGCTTTCTTCTTGGATCCTCTTTAGGTTAATCTGGAAAAATAATCTCAGGGTCATTTCCTTTTCTTTGTTTAGGTTCAAGTTCAAGTTCTGAATGATCAACATTCACTATGTGATGGTCAAAATTGCCTGTTTGTGACTTGACATCTTCAATCTGTTCCTTGACACCCACTCTCTATTGTTCAACAATTTACATTTGTAAACCATCATTTTCTATCTAATAGAAACTCGTAGCTTGATTTTTCTATTAATTTTGAGTGCTCAGAGCATCATATCCACATAGATGAATTTACTATAGTCTTTAGGTTATTTATTACATGAAGCATCACCTTTTTATGCAAACTTATCAACTCTCACATTTTCACTTTCCACAACTTTGTTAGTGTTAATATATAGACCCTTATAAGCTTCTCTTTTTGAGGAATAACCTAGAAATATGCCTTCATCACTTTTTGCATCAAGTTTTTTTATCTCTATTAACTTTTAGTATATAACATCTACTTCCAAATTTTTGAATTATTTTAACATTGGGAGTATAACCATAGCATAGTTCATAAGGTGTAGAATTTGTACCTTTCTTCACTTGAACTCTATTTAGAGTATAAACAACAATGCTCACTACTTCTCTCCAATATTTATGAGTTATGCCTTTCTCCATCATAAGTGTTCTTGTACAGTCCATTATTGATCTATTCCTTCTTTCAACTATCCCATTCTGACATCTATCTTTTAATTCCTTTGTCATTTTAGAATGTATAAAACTTATATGAAATGAATTCACCACCTCTGTCATATCTCAAACACTTTTGACTCTTCCCTATTTCTTTTTCGACTCTAGCTAAATATTGTTTAAATAATAGAAAAGCATAAGATTTAACTTTAAGAAACATCACAACCATCATTCTAGAGTAGTCACCCACAAATAGAATAAAATATTTATATCCATGGTAACTTTTAACACCAATGGATCTACATAGGTTAGTATGAACTAATTCTAAACTATCACTGGTAGTATATGCTTTACTCTTAAAACTAGAGTTGGTCATCTTTCCTAATTGACACTATTTAGGGAATCCTCTTACTAATATTCATCAAATTGTCAAAATTCACAGAACATAAGGTTTTTTACTATAACCAAACATCTTCTTCTTGTGTGAACATACATGTCTCTTCTGATAGGTCTAGGTAGAATAAGTTACCTCTTGTCTACTCTCTAGTTCCAATTAGGTTACCATCACCATCATGTATCTTGGACTTTTTGTTGTGAAATTAAACTTTGTAAGATGATTTTTTTAGCTATGAAACACTCAACAAATTGTAGTTAAGTCCTTCAACCTTGTAGACATTTTCACATGTTATCTTATCAGTCAGTTGAATAATGCATTTACATTTTATAACACATGTGATATCATTACCAAATTTAACACGTCCACCATTGTATGGATCAATATCTTCAAATTTTTTTTTATCACCATTCATATGATTGGAACATCCACTATTAATTATCCATCTATCACTTTTGTTCACATAAGAAACTAATGCAGTTTTCTCATCTTCATCAGATTCTTCTTTCATAACAACATAAAAAAATTTATCATAATTATTCTTGGATCTATTATAAGTCTTTTCTTTAGTAATATAACAAGATATATTATCTTTTTCATCCTTGCTTCTTTTGTAGTCTTTGTCATCTCTTCTTCCTTTGTACTTTCTTTCCTTCTTTTCATCCTTATCTTCTCTCTCAGGACATCTAGCATTAAGATGACCAACTTTGTTGGATTAAAAAAAAATCATAGTTAATTTACCTTTGTAATTACCTCTTCCTCTTCCAAACCTTTTTGCAATGAGGGATTCAAGTTCATCAATCTCATCATTAGAAATATCACTTTCACTCTTCACATATTTTCCTTTCTTTTGGCTAAGAATCAATTATGACTTGAAAGAAAACTCAATGGTAGTAGGTGTGTAGTTATCAAAGTTAGACATCTCAAAAGAAGTATATCTACCAACAAGACCATCTAAGGTCAAATTTTTACCTAGTGTGTATCCCATTTCTTGAATTGTAGAGACTCTAATGGCATATATAGGGAGTAGAGTCCTTAATACATTTATTATCACCATTTCATCTTTAATTGTTCCATTTGCTCCTTGAATAGCATTAAAAACCTCTTTAACTCTTATGCAATATTGTACTATGTTCTCACTTTCCATCATTCTCATATGATCAAATTTACCTCTTAGGATTTCTTCTTTGGCTCTTAGTGTAAGACCCCTCCTCATAAGTACTTATTAAAACATAAATTTTTATGTTAAAAACTTTATAGGAGATTTGAATGGAAATTAAGATTAGTTGATACATTCATATTGGATACTCTGTGATTTGAGACTTACTACACTACTCAACTATTTAAACATTGAATTGTGTTAGCAATGATGGGCGGCATTTCACCTTATGATGACGATGCTAATTATGGTAGCTTGATGATGTTTATGATGTTTTGAGTATGCTTACGCATTATAATGATTATTTCAATATTTTAATTCAAATTGATAAATATGTTATGATGATTCAATTATGAGATCAATGATGATTAAATATGTGCAAAAATGAGAAGGATTATTTAAATGAAAGTTTGATGTTTTGATCAATGTGATTATGCAATTTGGTTTAAATATATGAATATGATGTTATTGAACTATTGATGTGTGAATTGAGTGTGCAAGATTATTAACCAAGGAATTTATCAAAGAACTGGTAATTGACCCTATGTTCAATCTGTGAAACTAAGGTTGAGTCCAATGAAAATATGTAGACCTCATTGTTCCATATTTTATTTGTATTGTAATTTGAATATGTGTATCATTCTATCTTTTGTAAGGTGTTGACTTTTATGTAACTATAAATTTTATGGTGTCACTTGACACTCTTAATTTGTATATGTTTATTGGCATGATAATTAGGGTTAGTAGAGTAACCTAATAATTTGAGGTTGTTTAAGCTAGTAACCTAAGACAAATTAGTTGGCAACCTAGATTAATATCCCTAATTGGGTTTAGTGGTAAGTTTTCATTACTAGGGTTTTCAAAAAGTTCAAATATTTTAAGCCAAATTAATAGGTCCTAAAATGGTCCTAGAGGCAAAAATTAATGAAATCCAAGTGCCTAGCAGGTATGGTGTATGGGTTGGGGACATTTTCCACCCTTCTAGACCTTTTTGTTGACTTTTATGACCTCCTAAATATCTCATTTTCCTATTAGTGAAAAAAAATTGAACATCTCTTTGAGTTTACCAAGTTTACACTTCACCATAAATGTTTTCTTAATGATAGGATCAAGTTGGAAGACCCCAGAAGGCTTGAGTCAAGTTTGGAGTTATTTCCATTTTAGGTGAGTGAGTTGAGAAGCCTATTTAGTTTCCAATTTAAGGGTTGAAGGGTGTTCACCCATTCTCTACATTTAGAAAGAGTCAAACTAGGATTGAAAGAGGAAAAAGTATTAGCTCTTCTCAAAAACTCCATTTCCATAGCATTTGTGAGGGTAGGATCCTTCATGACCTTGTTCTTCATGCTATGTTTTCATTTTCTTAAGTAGGCCTTTTGCATGTTTTTGTATTTCATATGTGTGATTAAACATCTGAGGGATGGGTTATTGTGGGTTTCTTAATTATTTTCCTTTCATGTTTTAAATTTTGTTTTGTGGGAAAAACTGTAAGGGTTGTGTTGGCATTACTCACCTCAGATAGGGTAGAAGTGGCCATGTATAGGAGGAGGGTCTTAGTTAAACTCTAGTTAGTACAATGTCTCTCCTCATGATGAGGATAGGTAGAAAGTAGGGTGTTATGGACCTCTGCTTGTCAATATAAACTATTTTGTATTTGGGTGGATAAGGAGTGAAAGAGCTTAAGTTCTTGTGATTACTAGCCTTAGAAGAGGCATGTGTTTTGGTGTTTTGATTGACATCTCCCACCCTAGAAAAATTCACCTTCTCCCTAGTCTTGGTTCGATAAGGAACCTATTGTGAAAACCTAGGATGAGAGTAATTGGTTGAATGTGTCTATGTTGAATCTAATTATCACTCGGTCGGTCTTGGTTGTCCATGTAGACACCTAAATATGATTAAACTACTAGGTAATCATATTTAGTTATCTCCTAGGTCATTACTAATTAAATATTTATTTTTTAATTAACTAATCATCAGCCCCTAGTTAATTAATTAATTTAATTAACTATAGTCCAGTTGATAAAGTCAAATAATAACCCAAAATCAATCTATCAATTAAAACCCTATTCCTCTATTAAATTAAATAAATCCTCAAATATATTTAATTTAATTCTAAATCCCCCATTTTATCAAATAAATCATTTAATAAATTATCCAAACCCCTAAACTCTATCTTTTCCCCTAATCTAACCCATTCACCCATACTAACCTCACTTAGCCACCCAATTGACCCATCCCATCAAAGCTAAGCCACTTGCCCCCTAACGCCCTTTCTAAGCCAAGCTTAATCCCCCTCCTAAAAATGTGCACAACTTTAAGTAAAGTTTAAGACTTGCTAACCCAAGCCAAAGTCAAAAAGTCTCTCTTGACCTCTTCCATCCTTATCCAAGAGCATTAATGACTCTTACATGCCATTAATGCCTCTTACATCCCTCTTATACACTCTTCCTCCCCATTACTCCATTTGACCAATCATTTTTCCCATCCCCTCACACTCATTCTCCTTGTGACAAGTGTCACTCCTTGATTGGCTACAAATAAGAATAATCCATGTGCTCCCCTTTCAAAGCATCCTAGCCCTCCCTCACCATTTTTCCATCCATGCATCCTGAACCTCCATCTCATTACCCCTTGGCCTATAAATAAATCCCTTCTCTCTCACAATCCATATCAACTTTCATGAAAACTTCTAATGCCCCACTGTCAACTACATCACAACCATTTTACACCATCACCATGCTAAAATCCATCCACACCTCCATTTTTTAAACCATTACCCATCTACACACTTGATAAAAATACCCATCCTTTGGAAGTTTGTGTACACCATGAGCATCCATTTCCTTTTAATCAAGGACATATCTACGTCATTGTAGGTTACATCCAAGGAGCTTACCATTCTTGGTTTGCCTTCCTTCTTGGTGTTAACCTCATCTTATCATAAGTGTTTACCTATTTAGTTTTGTGAATGCTTGTTGTTAATCACTAGTATTCCTTTGCATATACTAAATTAAGGTTATACATTTTGGCATGCCCATTGGGACCCTACGTTTAGGTCATTATAATCACATTTTTTCTTGTTTATGTTAGACTAACCAAACTAATATTTTGTGATTGTTTGTGTACGCAGGTGGTTTTCTAACATTTTTTGTAGGCACCAAGGTCTCTTATAAGGAGGCACGCTCTCAGCCATAAAAACAAATTCCAACTTAAACAACATTTCAACAACCTTTCTTAGTGATCCCACTGCCATGAAATCATGAACCTGTAGTCACAAAATTGCGATTCAAAATTGGTGGAAATGTGAACCCATGAGGGCGAGATTGTACTTTGTCTTAAACTCCACCACCATGTGCTAATGAAAATATCCCCATCATTCTCACTGACCTTATTCCTATGGGAACACTAGTTTTTACTAGCAAGATCACTGTAAAAGACCTATAGGAATGCCCAACCAAATTAGTCAACTTTAAATTCCACTTTTTCTCTCCTCCATCAAACTCATAGATACATCTATCTGTGGGAATGCTTCCCCTTAAACCTGTGGGATCATGCTTTTGCAAGATCACTTTGTTACTTTTTGCCCACGACCCACTTTTCTACATTTTTTAGTTGTCTCCTGTACCTTAATCCCATGACTATTAAACTACATTCCCACACTACAAGATCACAAATTATAACCTACGGGTTCATAGGTTTAATCAACCAATGAAATACTGTTGTTTATTCTATTGCAGGTATCTATTGGAGTAGAATGATAACATGTGTTTGCAAATTTTTTTACGATGCTTGCTAGAAAATTTGTCTTTTAGGGCTTAAAATGAACAATTTTTTCTTTTTTTTTATGGAATGAATATCTAACTCTTAGAAATTTTTCATTGGAATTTCTAAATAGATTAATTACAAAATGTAATCTTGAATGTGAGTTATAAAAATAAACCAATGTGATGAACACGTCATTTAAAGGTGCAAACAAACATTGTGTGAAAACAACTCAATTTTTAGGGGTTAAAATGAATTCATCAAATCTTGAATGATCTAAAGATTAACTTATTTTTATTCCCTTCTTTAAAAAAAATCTTTCTCTATTGATTTCCTTTTGTTGACATATTTTACTTTGTTTTCCATTGTTGTGAAGTTGGAGATAAACAATTGAATGCTAAAATCACGTGTCTTCAAAAAAGAACTAATTTTTTAGGATAAACTAAAGTTTCCAAAATACAAATGAACCAAGTGCCTTGCAAATTTTGAGATTGTGCCCTCTAACACATCTTTGTCTTCTCTATTTTCTACAAATTAAGACCTTAAAGTACATGACGCATGTACCGAAAGTTATTAGCAAGATCATCTGCAACAACCTAGGAGTGCTTCTAGTGAGTTAATCCACCTCTAGGAAGCATGTACCTTATGGTGAGAAGGTCAAATTGGTTAAAATTTGTCTAGTATATAAATAAGGGGGAGGGTAAAATTTCTCGCTTTATCAAGAAAGTTTAGGCGGTGTGTTTCTGGAGGTAGCCTGAGGTGGGAAAACTTTCCCACAATTTTAGCATGTCTAAAATAGATCCTTAAGTGTATCAAATAATTAACAACCATTTGGTTGACTCCATAGACCTATTTACAACCCCATTCTTATTCATCATGATTTTATCCATGGTATGTTGATTCATGGTGCAAGTGAAACAAAATCCCCTAACATTACTCACCATTGTGCTCCCCTAGTAGAGGCATAAGGCTACTTGGGTTTCATCTCCAAGGGTCATTGTCCCCATAGAAGGGGGACTTCTATTTGTCATGCCTTGAAGATTCTTTGGTGTGTATCATTTTTTGATAGACTCTTTTATAGACTCACCTCTTCAATTAGAGGGACATATAGCACTAGAATAAGGAGACATCAAGTTGTGGGTTGTCGAATAGCATATTGCAACCAAAATTTGACCTTAGGGATAAAGAGTGTGTTTGAATTTTATTATTTGTGCAAAAGACCCATGATTTTTTTTGTAAAAACATACACAATTTCTATGGTTACTATCAAATCCTTTTGCTAAAGAGATCACTTGTTTGTCTTTCTCAAAGTTTCTTTGTCCTTTGAGAAACTATTTTCTCATAATCCATCACATCAATAAAAGTCCTATCCTTGGTATCTCAAAAACAATTGTTAGCAAGTCCATTCGCAACAACTTTAGTCTCATTGGTTCAACTCTACCTTTTTCAAAACTATTCTTGTTATCTCAAAAATGGTTAGTAACATAGTCCAGATGCAAAAAAAAAAATTTCTCCTTGGTTCAAATTTATCTTTTTCAAAATACCCTTGTTACCTATCTTACTTGACTAAAAAATTTCTTTGTAACCCTTGAAACAAAACTTTCATCTTGAAAATAGGTCATCCTTACCTTTGTCCAAAATAATTGTTAGAAAGTTTATTCACAACAATCCTAAGCCTAGTTCACCCCACTTTACTATTTACATCCCAAAATACCCCAAAAACCATTTTGCCCCTTTTACATAACACACCATTTCTTGAAACTTAACTACTCCTCAACTGATTTATGTCTTCAACCTAAGGTTAAAAGGTATACTTAGCATAGTCATTGCCTCTAAAAACCCATAGTTGTGATCAAATCTCATAGAGTTATCTCATGTTAGGCCAAATCAAGACCAAGTTCAAAAAGGCTAAACTTATACAAATACCACTTTACAAGGAAATAGAAGTAGAACACAAGAAGTATATCCCCAACCCAAGGATTGCTAAACTATACCAAGTTGAGAAAAATGGTGCAGACATTGCACTACAAACAGAGTGGGATTTCAAAATTTATAACCTAACTCTTAGACATGGTGTCAACCATAGCCTTATCTATAACTCTAGTGTTACCTACTTAGACTAGGTCCTTCTTTTTCCACACACATTTATGCACTTATCTCCCACATAGGCTTAGTCTTTCACATAGCTCTTCATCACATTTAGGCATTTGGTAGACTCATCTCCTTTCTTTTTGTCATCAACCTTAGGTTTTTAGAAATCCTCCATTATTTACTCATCACTTAGAACATTTAGCACCACCTCATTAAGCTTTGTTTCCCTAAATAAATCTCCATCAATCTCACTATCATAGTTATCCTTAAACTAAGCATTGTTTAGGATAAGCTGTCGCTTTTGTCCCAAATCACCTTGACCAAAATATCAAGCTATACACTTGATCCCCATTTTTCTTCCACAAGATCACAAGGCTACCTTAGGGGTTGATATCACCAACACATTTTCAAGTTCAAACTTAAGGGAAACATAATCTCTTTCACTTAGTACCACATCATTTAGACTTCCTAGATATCACTAAGAACACTTTCATACACCTTCCTTTTCATCTTAGGAAATCCCTCTACCCTAGTCACACCTAGAAAAATAATATTTTCACATACACTTAACATCATCCTTTTTCATTTCATCCTTAGGGAAGTTATCCTTTCATGCCACCTACCACACGTTTCGGTAAGAATAAACAAAAAAGAGGACATGGATCCTAGTCTTAGTAGTAGCATGACTCAGGAAAAACTATACCCTATAGTTGATATGACACCACTAAATCCATCACCAAAAAATCTTGAAGAAATAGGCTCTTCAATAGATATTGATGCTTTTGTGAACCAACATAGACATACAACCATTGTTAATGCCATCATTGATCGAAATAGGACCATCATGGAAAACTTCTTAAGGGACAATGTTGGCACCTTTGATTTTGGATGACCACTACCTACCAACATTAAAAATCCTACACATCCTCTGTTTGGATGGAAACCACCATTCATAGAATCATTTGTCCCTCATGGTCCTTTCTTTTCACCAAACAACGAGTATCAACCAACACAAGCAGAACCAACAAACTCGAATATCCCATCAACACAAGTCAATGCTCCCATTCCACAAAACACCCAACCCATCCTCACTCAACCCTTAGCTCATAGCACATCCCAACTAACAAGTGTACAAACTACATCTGCTTCCACCACCTTTATCACTGCTTTGCAATATACTCCTTTTTCACTTAGCAACATTGCATTTTTCCTTCCATCTCAAAACACATCCAATCCATTCAATAGTACCATAAACATCTAGTCTACATCCCAATATAGTACAATAATGCCTCCATTAGGGTCGAATACTTCATCTTCCATCCCACACAACATTAATATCAGTCCATTTGTTACTAGCCAAAGTACTTTGGCCTCATTTCCTTTAGGGCCTTAGAGTTTTGGTATGACACGAGGGCCTACCACTATTATCCCTTTCAACATTGCATCTATGTCCATACCTCAATCACATTCATCCCTTCCTCCTTAAGTCTATTCATTACCACCCATTACCAACTACTTTTCTATGCCATGCTTAGGCCATAGCCAAATCACCCCTCCATTAGACTACCCATTTGTGAACACTCTTCCTCACATCAATTACCTAGCACCTAGTAATACTTAGTTGCTTTCTCAAATAGGAGCACAACCAACATATATTGGGAAATGTACACATTCCTAAAGCATGGCCCAAGTATTGCCTACTCTACCATCTTTTCAGCCACAATCATCACACCAAGAGTTTACCCAGGCATCCCTACAGAATTATGTAGTAGGGAAACAACCTCATACCTACATTCCCCATCAATAATCTACCCAGTAGATGTAGTAGTATGCCCAAACTACATTCCATCAACCAATAACATCCATCCCAATACTAGTCCAACATATTCTTTATTCATCACCATATGGTAGTCAAGGTTTCCCATATCAGCCTTCAACATTTGCTACATACCCCACACTGGGGGCACCCGTTACCCCACCTGTAAAATCTGAATGGGAAGAGATGAAAAATGTCCTCAAAGCCCTCAAGGATGGGATTGACTCAAAAATTTCAAATTCAAAAATGATTGTCCATATCCATTTGACAAAACTATCACGATGAAAACTTCTCCTAAACATTTTGATATCTCCAAGTTTGATAAATTTAGAAGGAAAATCAACCTAGTCACACATGTCAAGGAATTATATATGTACTACCAAGAAGTGGTCTATAATGATGTGTTCCTCATGTGACATTTTCTGAAAAGCTTATGGGGTCCTACCCTCAAATAGTTACATTGTATTGTTGATCTTTTTGAAGCCTTTGTGGCTCAATATGCTCATCTAGTTGAGACTAAGTTGTTAGATTGTGGTGACTAATCAGGAAAGTACTGTGCATACTTCATAAATTCATTGGGGTTCAAAATATTTTTTGGGCCTTATTTTATCAAGATTTTGGGCTGACATGCAATTATTAATTATAAACTTAAAGTAGTAAAAATACTTGTATAAAAGAGCTTAGGGTTATGTATTATTTTATAATGGTGATGCAAAAATTTGTTCTTGTAATAGTATTGAGCTATAAGGGATTATAGATAGTAATTAGGTTGTAATTAATGGATCATAATAATATTATACTTTCTATTTGGTGGACGTAGCCTAGGGATTGGGTGAACCATGTTAAATCTTGGTGTCTTGTGTTCTTTTCTACGTGATCCATTATTTTTTGATATTGGTTATATTTGCATGTAATTTTTATTTCTATCTGTGGTTTAATCCTAACAAGTGGTATTAGAGTGAGGTTGTTGTTTTTTTTTTGCATTTATCCTCTGCATGAAAGTATCATGATTCAATTATGGAAGATGCAAATGGAAGAATATCTTTATCAGAAGGATTTATGGAAGCTTTTGGAAGGAAAACCCAAGAATCAGGGATCTATGTCAAATGATGATTGGGATCTTTTAGATAGAAAGACACTTGGAAGTATTCGATTATGCCTGGCATGATCGGTGGCATTTAATATCACAAAAGCAAAGATGATAGAAGAATTGATGCAAACCCTAGTGAAACTATATGAACAACCCTTCGCTTCAAACAAAGTATTTCTCATGAAGCATTTATTTAATATGAAAATGGAAAAGGGTGGATCTATTGTAGATCATTTAAATGAGTTTAATACTATTAATAGTCAATTATCTTCTATGGGTATCAATTTTGATGAAGAAATTAGGGCTCTCTTGATTTTGTGTTATTTGCTTGAAAGCTGGAATGGGTTGGTAATGGTTGTGAGTAATTCTATTCCTGGATCTAGTACCCTAAAATATGATGATGTGATCAGTGTTATTTTGAGTGAGGAAACTCGTAGGAAAACCTTAGGTGGATCTACATCAGGAAGTGCTTTGAATGCATAAAGAAGAGGTTGAATGACTAAGAGAGGAAGTAATTCTAGAAATTGTGAGAAATTAAGAGGAAAGTCAAAGGGTAGGAGGTCTCCATCGAGAGGATCAAATGACTACTAGCATTGTGGAAAACTAGGGCATAAAAAGAAAGATTATTGGAATTGAAAGAAAAATGAAGGAGATAAACTAGATGGAAATAAGGAGAAAAATGTGGTAAGTAACAAATTTGAAGAGGATGCTTTGCTTCTATCTTTAAAAAGTGTTGATGATTCATGAGTTTTAGATTCTGGTGCTTCATTTCATGCTACACCTCATAGAGATTATTGCATTGATTATGTCCAAGGGGATTTTGGACTTGTTTATTTGGGGGATAATGAACCCTGTCAAATTGTTGGAAAAGAAAAAATTAATATTAATTTGCAAAATGGGAATCATTGGCTACTACATGAGGTAAGACATGTTCCAAGGCTAAGTAGGAATTTAATTTTAGTAGGGCAACTTGGTGATGAGGGTTGTGTAGTTACTTTTAATGATAAAAATTGAAAGGTTTCAAAAGGTTCCCTTATAGTAGCAAAATGTGTGAAAGTAGGCACCTTATATCTTTATACAGGTCATATTGTTCCTTCTACTTTAATTGTTTTAGAGAAAAATTAATGTTCAAGAATAGTTGTTGCAGTTGAGTAGGGAGAACAAATAGTTGCTATAAGTTCTGATACAATGCTGTGGCACAATAGACTTGGGCACATGAGTGAGAAAGATATGAAAGTACTTCATTCAAAGAATGTTTTACCAGGTCTAAAATGTGTTAATATGGACTTATATGAAAGTTCTGTATATGGAAAACAAAAGAGAGTGAGTTTTGTGAAGACTTGGAAGGAAAACAAAAAGGAGAAATTAGACTTTGTGCATACCAATGTATGGGACCAGGTTAGGTATCTTCCCTTGATGGCTCTTATTATTATGTTACACTCATTGATGATGCAACTAGAAGAGTATGGGTTTATTTCCTTATACATAAATATGATGTATTTCAAAATTTTAAGAAATGGAAATGCTTGGTTGAAAATGAGACTGGTAAGAAATTAAAATGTTTCAAATCTGACAATGGTGGTGAGTATTGCAGTCATGAATTTGAAGATTACTGCTCCACTAATCGTATTCATAGAGAGAAAACTATTGCAAGGACTCCGCAGGAAAATGGAGTTGTTGAACGCATGAACATGACTATAATGGAGTGTGCAAGGAGCATGAGGTTGCATGCTAGGTTACGCTTACACATGTGGGTGGAGGCTATCAATACTACTATATATTTGATTAATAGTTGTTCCTCTACTCCTTTGAGTTTTGGTATTCCAAAGGAAGCATGGACTGGTAAGAAGGTGAGTTATTCTTTTCTCAAAACCTTTGATTGTGAAGCTTTTGTTCATATGGATTCTAAAACTAGGACCAAGCAGGAAGCTAAGTCAAAGAAATGTGTATTTGTTGGATATCGCATTAATGAATTTGGTTATAGGCTTTGGGATTTTGAAAATCATAAAATTGTAAGAAGTAGGGATGTCGTATTCAATGAGAAAGTGTTGTACAAAGATCTATTGCAGCAACATGAGAAGAAATAAGATGATTATGTAGTGTTGGATGATACTCCAAAAGATGATGTTCTAGCCATTCTTCATGATGTGCAACAATTGAAAAAAAAAATACCAACACATCAGTGAATGTTACATGGTCAACAAGGAAAATTAGACCTCCAAAAAGATTTTCTCCCTCTTTGTATTCAGTTTTACTTACTAATGCAAGTGAATTTGAATGTTATGATGAAGTTGTATAGGTGGATACTAAGACTTAGTGGGAGTCTACAATAAAAGACAAAATGGGCTCTTTGCTAAAGAATGAGAAATGGGATTTATGCAAGTTTCTTGCAGGTAAAAGATCTTTATAGAATAAGTGGGTTTATAGGTTGAAAGAAGAGGATGGAGGTAAGAAAATATTTAAAGCCATGTTAGTTGTAAAAGGATTTTCACAGAAAAAGGGCATTGATTTTGATGAAATATTTCTCCTGTTGTTAAGATGACGTCTATCCGTATTGTTTTAAGTATTGTGGCTATTGAAAATTTGCATTTAAAGCAACTTGATGTTAAAACAACCTTCCTTCATGGTGATTTGGATGAAGGGATACATATGGCTCAGCCACAAGGATTTAAGGTCAAAGGTAAGGAGCACTTAGTGTGCAAATTTAAGGAAAGTTTATATGGCTTGAACCAAGCACCTCAGCAATGGTTCCAAGTTTCCATAATAGATCAAGATAATCATACTCCTATTCTGCTAACAAGGGTGCTATATCCAATTTTAAGGATCATCTATTCCATTATGAAAATACATTTGAATTGTCAAGCCAGGGATGTAGGATTTGAAATGGGTCAGTACAGTGTGTGCACTAAGTTCCTTTGAGTGTTAACACCTATGCTATAGTAAAGTAAAATGCATGAAAGGAATCTATATTAATGATACAAAATAGTAAACACACTTAGAATATCAATAGGAAACTGTAGAAACTATAGGAAAGAAAATTCTAAACTAGTTAACAGTTCAAATATCCACTATGATAATTTTCCACATGTGTTGCAAGAACTCTCATAATAACTATTCTGCAAGACTAATACAATAAATCTATCTTAAACAACAAATTACAAGAAATGAATCTACTCTACCTAAATCTATTCCACCTCCCGAGTGGGCCCCCTTAGTTGGCTTCAACTAACTTAAGAACACAACAAGTAATCCAAAATCACTCCCTCATTAGAATTTCTCTTTCTATTACATGTCTAAACAATTTTTAGAGAATAAAGAACAACTTTAGAATTTCCATATCTCTTTACTAACTCTAATGTTCCATATATATAGAATATTGGAACTTATTACAAAACATAACATAAAACTCATAAGCAAATATCATTAGTAGAAAAATGGCAGGATGTCAACCATGACTCTCGAAGCATTGATTGAATAATAGAATAACAATCCATAGATAGGGTAACAAGTTAATTTTCTAAAATAAATCCTTTCGCATACACGACTTATTACTTGACACTGACTAGCATTTCATGCATTAATTGGTCTCTATTACTCCTTATTTAACACATTGTTGGCCACTCTTTGCACCACTTCTATATTTCCTACAAATTAGTAACATCTAAACATATACAACAATATTTCTACTTTCACTCAAATATTAAAACATATCTTAAAACATTTATATGAAATACTACACTTTATATATAATATTTAAGCAAGGTACATCATAACCACTATCCATAGGTTTAATAGGTTTTGGCTTTATGTAGTATAAGTTCTTAAGACATTTAAAACAAGGGTTTTGGAAATGTTTTCTCATGGCCTAAAAGACTAAAGATTAGACTATAAGATTATATCAAATTTGAGATGTTAATTTGTCTATTCAATGGTATCTAAAATTTGATAGTTTTATGCATGAGCATGGATATAACAGATGTCATTCAAATCATTGTGTTTATTTTAAGAGGTTGGATGATGACAACTACATTATTTTATGTTTATATGTTGATGATATGCTTGTAGCTAGGTATAACATGGATCATATTATGAGGCTAAAACACCAATTAGCACATGCATTTGCTATGAACGATTTGGGTGCAGCAAAAGAAATCCTTGGTATGAAGATTTGTAGAGATAGGAAGAATAGGGAATTTATGCTATCTTAGGCTGATTATGTTGAGAAGGTGTTGTAATGTTTCTTTATGGAGAATGCTAAATTTGTTAGCACACCTTTACCTAGTCATTTGAAGTTGACTAAGGAGAAGTGTCCCAAGACACAAGCAGAAGAGGATAAGATGTCCAAGGTGCTCTATGCTTTAGTAGTAGGAGGCTTTATGTATGCTATGGTATGCACAAGGCCAAATATTGCACATGAATTGGTAGTTGTTAGTAGGTATATGAGTCATCCAAGAATTGAGCATTGGAATGCAGTCAAATAGATTCTCAAATATTTGAGAGGAACATCCAATAAGTGTTTACACTTTAGGGGCTCTACTAATGATTTCTAGGGCTATGTTGACTCAAATTTGGTAGGGGATATTGATACCAAGTGGAGTACTACAAGTTATGTCTTTATTGTTGGTGAGGTAGCTATGAGCTAGTTTTCTAGGTTACAGAAGGTTAATGATTTTTCCACTATAGAGGTAGAGTATGTAGCTGCTACAAAGGTAGCCAAGGAGATGATATGACTTTAGTTCTTTGTAGAAGAAGTCCAGGGATTGGGTGAACCATTTTAAATCTTGGTGTCTTGTGTTATTTTTTGTGTGATCTACTATTTTCAGATATTGGTTATATTTGCATGTAATTGTTATTTCTATCCATGGTTTAATCCTAACATGAGTTATATATAGTAGACCTAGTTCATAAAAAGAAAAAGGGAGGAGAAAGCCTTGTAGAATACTTACAATATTGGCAAATCCTCACAACAAGGATCTCATAGACCTCCCCAAATGCCACCTTGTCAAGATGTTCATTACCAACATGCATCCTAGTCTTGCCCATGACATGCATATGAACTATTTACAAAAATATAAATAAATTAAGGAAAAAGGGATGGGACTCAAGAAAGGGCTCATCAAGGATGTTGTCATCAAAATTTACAAACAAAACACCCAGGACTAAGGTCCAAGCAATGACAAACCATGGTATTGGAATAAGAATAAGAACATAGTTACTGATGACATACCAACACCCAATATGTTCATGTCATTGGGGTAGTAGCCAAAATTTGTGCCATGTTTTATCAACAACAACCTTACCAGAAACAACCACCACTCTATTAGCAATCGCCTATGCAAAAAAATCAACACAATGTCCAAATACACAACAATCAAAATCAAAATAATGATATCACACTTTTGGTCAAACCTAAACCACATGTTCAAAGATAACCTCATGTATAAAACCCATTAGGGGAGCCCCTTGATGCAATCTTTGAGAAATTAGCCAAGGATAATCTTATTCGACATCCACAAACACAACCGTTGGAACCTAATCAATCTAGGGCATACTAGTATAAGGATAATGAGTTTTGAAAATTCCATCATGTCAAAGGGCATACCACCCTCAAGTGCATGCAACTCAAGGACTATGTCCAAGATCTTATTGATCAGAAAGAGATCAAGGTGGGGGCACAAACCAAATGCAAGGTTATTGATATACCAAAATGCTTTTCCTCCCCATAAAAAAAACATAATTAAAATGCCTACAAACACTCCTATCAATAACAAACCCAAAAATATTCAAAATAAGCAAGGAGATAACCAAGATAAGTCTCAAACCCACACCTTAGCATACTTAGACTATGGAACCTTATCAGATGCATATCACAAGTTGAGCCTTCTATCAATGTTATAAACATCAAAGGCCCAAATGCCCAATGTGCAATTACTACTTGACAATCTTGACTCAATATAGCTAGCCCATCTGTATCTACACCATCAAGACCACCTTCATCAAGACCACCCCATTCGGACCACAATATAATATTTTGGAACACCTTGGAAATACGCCAATTCAGATTTTCATTCTAGATCTCTTACAAACAAGCCCACTTTATCAAGAGATCCTCAATGGTACTCTCCATTAGTCACATGTCCCCACTAACATCAATACCACCGAGTTCCACAACTTGGTCTGCCACCTTTCTACATCATGTGCTCTATCCTTGAAACCTTTGACGTCCCAATAGTTGAACCTAATCATATACTTCCACTTCACATAGCTATCATGGTTTCTAAATTTGTAATCAAATGAGTCATGATAGATAATGGATTGACTCTAAATATATGTACTTTAAAGTTAATCAAACAAGCAGGATACATTGAGGCATATATCATTGATGAGGTCATTACCATAAAAGCATATGACAATTTGGAGTGCACCACTGAAGGAACCATCTTGTTACCTCTCAAAGTCAACCTAACCACTCAAGAAATAGTTTTTCATATAGTTGATCTTAACATTCCATACAACATCCTCCCTGGATGACCATGGATTCATGCCATGAAGGTCGTTCAGTCCACATATTATAATTTTATCAGGTTTCTGCATAATGGCACTGAGGTAACTATCCACATAAATCTCAAACCCTTTGCTTATTACAATGTGGTTTAAGCTTCATACACTGAGGATTATCTTGGAATCAAAATTGACCACACCATGGCTAGTTCCTTTGGAACCTACCACAATCCAAATACTATTTTAGCCTCCACCCTTTCCATAGTTAAGATCAAATACTAAGGTTGTAGAGAATACAATCTCATAGATGCTTTTTCTATCAGTGCTTTACCACTTGATTCACATACTCAAGGATGCTCAACACTTCAGGGGCCAAGGCCTAATACAACCATCAAATCAAACAATTGGGCCCTACCATATTTATTACCAAAGGTATCCTTGACAGTGAGAAAATTGCTCCTAAAATTAGCACATGGCTATACAAAGAGCCACCTCTGAAAAGTGAAAAACTTCTCAACCATCTTAAACAAAAATACCCATGGTCACATTGCCTTACTATTGAGAAATGGGATTATCAAGGAGGTGGTTCAGGCCATCTAGAGTCAGACATTAAGTAGCTTGTGGAAGCATACATGGAAAAGAAAAAGAAAGGCTTAGGCTATTGACTCCCTGTAACTAGGAGCACCATGAAAGAAGGCCATGCCTTCACAAACATCCAAAATAGTCTCATTGAGGTCAAAGACATTTTAAGGAAGTAGAAAATAAAGCCTACGATGGTATCTTCCTTGATGAAATTATTCTAGGAGCTTCTGTGCTTTGCCAATTATCCCTAAATCTCATAGACTTACCACTCATTCACCCTAAACTCATTAATTAGGAACAACCAAGTGTAATCCATGTTGATGAATTCTACACATAGCATGTGCTCCTTAGAGTCATGGGGGGAAAAAAACCACATAAATGACCACCAACACCATCACCATATGTCTACAAACTAGATCTAGTAGGTTACTTCAGGGAGGAAGAAATCTCTAGTCGTAAAATTGAACCGAACAATAAAATGAAAAAGAAAAAAGGCAAGGCAAAACCATCCTCTGGAGCACCATTGAATGAATCATAAAATAAAAAGAAAATAAAGAACACATGTAATAGTGAAAACCTCTTAGAGGCACTCAAGGATGGAGATTTCATCCTTCCCCTAAAGGATCACAGGCCTACCATATCATTAGTCTTGATAGAGGAAACTAGACTGGTCAATATCAGTTTGACTAAGGTACCATAGATCACATATACTATGGCATCTCTACCACCTGAGTAGGGAAAACTTCTCATCAAAGTCCTCCATGAAAATTTTGGTTTCTTATCATGGTCCTATTAAGACATACCAAGGTTGGACCCCAAGTTAGTAGTACACCATTTAGCTGTGGATCCAAAGGCTAAATTTGTCAGGCAAAAACTTTGAAAAATGCACCCCAAAGTTGCTTTACTAGTTAAAGTAGAATTAGAAAAATTGCTAGAGGAAAAGATCATTCACCTAATTGACTATTCAAAATGGATATCCAACATGATACCTATCATAAAGCCTTCTGGTGATCTTAGGATTTGCACAAACTTCAAAGATCTTGACAAAGCCTACCCGAAGGATGATTTCCCATTACCAAACATAGACATGATTGTTGATCTCATTGTAGGCCATGAGTTCTTATCACTCATGGATGGTTTCTCCAGATACAATTAGAGTTAGATAATAGAGGCAAACTAGCATAAGACAACATTTACCACCCCTTGGGGGACATTTTGTTATAACATGATGCCATTTGGGTTAAAGAATACTAGGGCAACATATCAGTGAACCATGATAGTCATCTTCCATGACCTAATGCATAAGACTCTTAAGGATTATGTGGATGATATTCTAGTCAAATCTCTTAATGCCCTTGATCACTTATTTCATCTCAAGGAAGTGTTTGATTGATTGGCTAAATATTGCCTCATGTTCAACCCTAGGAAGTTTGTCTTTGGTGTTACCTCAGGAAAGCTCTTGGGATTCATTGTATCATGGAGTATTATTGAGATTACTCCTCAAAAGTTCAAGGACATTATGGATATGGATCCTCCTTAGACACTTAGACAACTTCACTCTCTTTAGGGGAAACTACAATCAGTTAGACGATTCATCTCCTAGCTTGTTGATAAGTGCCAACCATTTGCACATTTACTCAAAAAGGATCAAAATTTTAGGGAGGACCCCATTAGCCAATTCATCTTTGAACTGATCAAGATATATTTGGCTAATCCACTTATATTGGTTCCTCCATTTGTAGGATGCCTGCTCATATTATACATCACAAGTGGCCCAATAACATAAGGTGCTCTTCTAGCACAACTTGATGATGCAAGGAAGGAAAGGGATATTTATTACATCAGCCACACTCTAGTTGGATATGAGCTCAATTACACACCAATGGAAAAGGAATACTTGGCCATGGTCTTCACCACTCATAAGTTGCATCATTATATGTTAAGCCACACTATGCAACTTGTATCTACAATTGGATCCATTAAAGTATATGTTGTCATGCACTGTGCTCACAGGGTGTCTGGCCAAATGGGTCATGCTTCTCACTGAATTCAACATCAAATATATCGACAGAAAGGCTATCAAAGGCTAGGCTATAGAAGATCACTTGGCAGATGCACCTTTGGTTGTAGATCATCCTCTCATTATAAAATTCCTAGATGAACACCTCTACTTAGTAGACAAACAACCATCCTAGAAGTTATACTTGGATGAATCTTACACATACCATGGCTTCAAAGTTGGAATACTCTTGGGTACATGTCATGGTGATTACATTGCTAAATAATAAACTATAGTTCCAGTGTACCAACAACATCTCAGAGTATGAGGCCCTTATTGCGGGTCTCAAAATAGTAGTTGAATGGAATATCACAGAGCTATAGGTCTTTGGAGATTCACAATGTATTGTCAAGCAGGTTTTGGATGAATATCAGACCAAAGATGACAAGCTACAACCTTACAAGGAGTTGGTAGAATAGTTGAAGGAACATTTTACTCAGATTTTGTTCATACATATACCTAGATTGCAAAACAAGGCTCCATATGCCATGACCACTATTGGTTCACTTTTTGAGATCCCACAGGAGGCCACATAGTACAAATTCTTAGTTGAGTAGCTACATGAGCTTGCATATGAGAATGATGAGTCAACACACGTATGCATCTTAGTTGGTCCCCAATCCCCATGGTACCACAAAATTCATGCTTACCTACTAAATGGTATCATGTCTCCCAATATCACATGAACCCAATGCCAGAACCTTATTCATAGAGCATATCGTTATACTATCATAGCTCAAATCCTATATGATTTTGGCCATCATGATACTCTCTCAATGTTTAGAACAAAATGAGTTTGCAATGGCTCTCAAAGAGGTACATGCTAGACTTTGTGGTGCTCACATGAGAGGAATAGTTCGAGCTAAGTGAATCCTTTGAGCTAGATATTATTGGCCTACTCTAGAGCATGATGTATGCAACTTTGTAAAAAGGTTTCTACCATGTTGACAACATGCTTCTCTAATCTGAGCCCCAACTCACGATCTTCAACATATTGTTCCACCATGATCGTTTGTGTGTTGCGGGTTTGACCTTGTTGGTTTTTATAACACCTCTCTCTTCAAAAGGACACAAGTGGATAATTACTACCATTGATTATTTCACTAAATGGGTAGAAGCAGTACCCCTTGTCACTACCACAAGAGTTCAAGTGTCTAAATTTATCCTCTATCATATATCATATATTTCTTTGGCATCCTAGCTACAATTTTAATTGACCATGGAGGTAATTATGAAAATCTCAATATGAAAGAATTGTCCACTTCCCTTCATATCCATCACCATTTTTCTAGCCCATGCTTCCTAAAAGGTAGTATTTAGGTAGAGGCAACTAATAAAACCCTACTCAAAATTCTCAAGAAAGTTGTCAATGATTCTGGTCATGATTGGCATTAGCAAATCAACCCTGCCCCATGGGCCTACCGCCCTCATTCCATACATCGATAGGCACAACCCCATACTCCCTAGTTTATGGTGCTAAAGTAGTATTACCTATTGAGGTTGAACTCCCATCCTTGCATATTTCTTTGTGGGGCCAAATATTAGCTAAGGATCATAGAGGGGCTAGACTTACCCAGTTAGATTTACTTGATGAAAAAAATGCATCAAGCCTATGACCATCTCATGGTCTACCAGAATTGCCTCAAGTGTAACTTCAATAGGAAGGTCCATCTGCACCAATTTCAAGAAGGAGACATATTCCTCAAGGAAAACATGAAGTTCCAAGTTGATTGAGAAAAGAAAGGAAAGTTTGAGCCCACATGGCTTGGTCCTTACATGGTCACAACATCTTTTGGTTTAGGGGCCTATCAGCTATCCACACTTAAAGGTGAAGTCCTAAATGATCCCACCAACATCATTCACCTCAAGAAATTGTATGCCTAAAAATCCTCAGTGTATCCTGCCCCCTCTAAGGGAAAATGGAAGAGAAAAGAAAAGAAAATATAGTAAATAAAAATAAGTGTCCAATGGTGAAAACTTGGCAATTCAAGTGCCTTGGATAGGTACCCTGGTGAAAACCTAGCAATTAGGCACCATGTGTACTTAACCTATTCATTATCTATCAATGTCCTACATCTCCCCCATCACCCCTTTACATCTCATCATTCATCTTCCCATTTTCCAAGATATTCCAAGAGTTTCATCCTCACAATCCAAACAAATCACAACATTTCTTTTTAGTGTCCATTGGCTTGGAACATCTACCTAGATTATGTATTCTACTATGGTTAGAATATTTGTCCCACACTTGTATCCTACCACATGTATCATAGTAGGTATATTTTATCCTTGTACCCTACCACATGTATCATATAAGGTGTATTTTATCCTCTATACCATTACTATGTATCATATCCTTGTAACAATAATAGTATTCTATGTACCATACCCTTCTAACAATAACCATACTTTGTATATCATACTCGTGTAACAACAACCACATTGCATCAATGCTATCTCCTCATCTTGATCTTTTCCACATCATACACACACCCACTATTGTATCCTATCATAAGTTCCTAAGTCCTTCGCCCATTGTATAGTCATGCTTGTGCATTTTTCAAGTCCTATAATGGAACCCTGTGTCACTATCCAACTGTCTATATGAAATTATCATTGCCCATTATATCATTTTCCAAAACATACTGTCACTAGGTCCTTATAGGATGCATCCTTCTCCACACCTAACATTAGCTTGTCAGTATCCAGTTATCTCGATCTCTTTGGCAAAAGGTTACTTACTCATGAATTTATTCATTCTTCTGATATTAGGTTTTTATGTATTTTTATTCAAGTAGGTAATTTCCAAGTGATTTAGTTTTTCCCTCCTCACAGTCACCATGATCTTCTATATCATAGTGTACTTTGATTGGAGCAACTCAAAAACATGGTTTTGACCAATGTCTTTTTCTACCTGTGAGTCAGTTGAATATCACCCTTGCATATTCCAAACATGTTTTCATTAATGAAAACATGATGTGGTTGGGACATATCATTTGCATGTGGATCACCAAACATCATTTCCACATTTATTTCTTCGAGACTCATGTGTGATGTTGGGGCAATCCTTGTGTGCTTGTTTGAGTCGGTCCTATGTAATATTGGGAAAAAAAGCCTTGTCATTCCTAGTAACCTTGGCATATTCCTAATATTCCTATATCAAATAAAGTGCTCACACTACATAGTGGTACTTATTTATGAAATACCCCACCCTGAAGCTTCTAGTGTATCACCCTCACTCTCACCATTTTGTCCCATATACAAAAATTACTTGTTCATACCACCCTCACACACATCCACACTAAACCCCTCCTACACCTTCTCTTCCTACATCACACCTCTCCTCTCAACCCCTGCTCCCTCAAAACTCTTATCTACCATGTTCTCACCTTCCTCTATCCTCCCAAACTCCTACCCAATTCCATCCCCTAAGTCTTCTACACAAGTTGTGTTTAAAGTTGTGCAGACTATTCCTCCCCTCTTGACCAAGGTCCATGACCAATCGGTCATATGCTACAGCATCCTCCTACAACCCAAATATGTTTCCCTATTACTCTACTTGCCTCTCATATCATAATCACTCATCTTCCTTGCATTCCCATAAATTCCTTCTCCTATTTTTCTTCATCACTTGCCTCGGCTGCATTTTGTCTTTACATCACCCATCTTTTTCACCCTATGGATCCTACTATCATCAAAATCTCTCGATTCAATTTCTTTATCCTCAAACATTGAGTTCATTTTCCATCATAATCCTCTTACATTTAGTCCTCCATACTTTTATAGTTCAATCTTTATCCTAGTTATCATCATAGATTGAGTTTTTTTTTATCATATTCCAACATCATAGTTTTCAATTCCTTTATCATATTTTACCATCATAAATTATGTTTATTTTTCATATCCACCATCATAGTGTTAAATTTCTTTCCCATATTGTACCATTATAGATTATGTTTCTTTTTCATGTCCATCATCATAGTTTGGATTTATCTTATCATATTTCACCATCATAGATTAAGTTCATTCATCATATGTTATGTGCATTTATCATATTTTATCATCCTAATATTTAGTTCATTTATCATATGTTATCATAATTAATTTGAGTTCATTTATCACATTTTATCATCACAATTGGTGTGCATTTTACTTATGTTACCTCATCATAAATCTCACATCTACTTTATCATAGTTTGTGTTTATTTTATCATAAGTCATTATCATAGTTTATGTTCTTGTTATCATATTTTATTGCAATTTAAAGTCTCTTTTTAGCATATTCATCATAATATGTTTGCATCCACTTTTATCCTATTTTAATCATGATTCACATTCATTTCATGGGTTATATTTATTATTTACAACATTTATTTCCATTTATCTTTTCCAAAAGTCAAAACACAGTACGTCCATCACCATATCTTAGTTTCATTTTAAAATTATTTTCTTAGTTATAATAAACATCATCATAAACACATTTTTTTTTTCAAAATTTCATCATAAAAGAACATCATATCTTGCATCACAAACATATTAGCACTATCCAAACAAAATCATCATAAACATATCATCGCTATCCAAACAAACTCATCATAAACATCATATCCTGAATCACAAACATATCAACACTATCCAAAAAAACTCATCATAAACATTATATCCTACATCATCATAAACATCACATCTTGCATCATAAACTATCAATAACATCATATATCTCCTAAACATCACATCCTGCATAAAACCACATCAGTCTCAATTCTACATTTAACCATATATAAACATACGTGTAATAAATAAAATCATGACATCATAAATCTCTATATCTATATCCCACCCCAAAGAATGCTCTGATCTCTCTCTCTCTCTCTCTCTCTCTCTATATATATATATATATATATATATATATATCATCCACAAATGATAAAGAATAAATCAAAGTCTAGAGATCTAGTATCCATATAGTACAAAGGTCCTCTCAATACATCAGGTTTGTGCCTAAAAAATAATAATAATTTATACATCCAACAAAACATCCAAAAATACTATGTCAACAACTAGCATATCACTGATCCCCCTCATCTGTCACCTCCTTGTCATGAGCCTCATAGATGCCTCTCTCTGCCTCTGGCACTACTGTTTGTAGAGGTGGTAGCTTCATTTTTCCTCCTTCAGTACTTGAGCTCTCTACCTTATCCCTCTTCCCACTAATCCCCCATCTCACCTCTAGCTTTGCCCTGTGCACTGAGACCCACTTGTCCTCTGAGAACCTCTAGTGCTCCATCCACTCTCTCCCCCTCCCTACATGCATGTATTGGTCTTAGCTGTACCTGATCATGTCGGTCATCTATAATGCTCTATTTGGTCTACTGGAACCACCTCATGATATATCTCCCAATAAAATCTTGCCCTCTCTCTTAGCTCCTCCACCTCTCCCTACAAAATCCTCAACTCCTCCAACCCTCCACCTACCACCACCCATGCTCTCAGGGTTTTCACCTCCACCAATATTCTATCCTACTCCTACTAGAAAACATCCATCTTTGCTTGTAGCATCTTCCTCTCTAGTATAACCAGCTCTAATCTCCCCTCTAGGTGCCTAACCTCCACCTACACTATCCCCACCTCTACTCTTTCTCTCTTCATCTACCCTAGTGCCACATTGTGCTCATGACAAAACTAATGTCACTCTATCCTGATCTAATCCCTCTTTAGCTAGGTATCTCACAACAATTGGCTGGTCACCTTGTGTGTCTATTGTAGGGATGCATACTTGCTCACAATCCATCATCCCCTCCTCTCGGTGATAAGCCATCTCTATCACCCCCTCCTCCTCCACTTTCTAGCATGTATGGCCCTTTCTCACCCTCCACCTATGATCTCTCCTCTCCCCTCTTTGTCTATGACCTCCTTTCCTCATGTCTCCCCTCTCTCATAGCCCTTTTCCTCTACTTCACTGGCTTCTCCTCCTATACCACTACCTCTACCCGCTATCATAGTCCCCTTGCTATGTATCTACCTCATTTTGCTGCTCAGGCTATCTATCCTACCACCATTGTTTCCCTAGTCACCTAAGCTTGACCTATTGGCCTTGATTGCTCAAACCAATCTTAGTACTCTTGTGTGGAGCCTGCCTCTACTACTTCCCACTCCTATAGTGCTAACTCTTGCCATGCCTATAATAGTCCATCTCTCTAGAGTGTTGACCCAAACATCATAATTGACCCATGTGTAACCTGTTGATACCAATTCAGTTCCCCTAGAGCACTTGTACCCATCCAAACTACCATAAGGGCCTATCTAGCTGGTACTACTCTATGATGTACTCCCATCACCCAAAAATAAAGCATGGTGATATAGTATCTAGCAGGTGTTGTCTCTCCTCTACCCATGGCCCAAGACCCATGTATGGTCTCAATGTCACCACCTAGATCTCATCTATCTAGACTTGCTAGTAGTCCACATCCTTAGTATGGTGGTATGTTAGTGGCTCCCCCTAGCTATATGCCACTGGCTCCTTTGCATGCCTCTCCCTCTATCCTATTAGCTTGAATGCCACAATGTGCTCCCATGCCCACACTTGTAACAATGTAGGGAACTGCACACTCCTCCCCTACCATCCTACCCCATGATAGACCATTTGATGCAAGTTTGATATAGCTCTGCCAACATCAGTGAACCCCATGCTATAGACACTCTAGCATCCATAATCCATGTGATGGTCAATATCAAAGCCAAAGTCACTCCTGTCTCACATGTATCTAGGGCAATGTACCCTGATACTAGCCCGCATACATAAAATAAATTGGCCTCTTTGTAGCTACTTGGTCCAGGTGCTCATCTAGGGAAAACTACCCACTTTGAATATGATATGGCACTATAGGCCCCACCAACCACTGTATTATTTCCTCTCTTATCATCTCCCTCATCACTATCACTGGCATCCCCTACACAGATATTCTAAAAATCCTATACACATCCTCTAGTGTGATTGTCATCTCTCCTATTAGTAGGTAAAATGTGTCTATCTCACTGTGCCACCACTTGCATAGGATGGTCACCATCACCATGTAGGTCTTTGTATGGGGCAATCTCACTAGGTACCCTAGGCCAATGCCATCAATCCTAACCCAATCAGCTGGTATAAACTACTTGTCTGTGCATAGTATGACCACTTGTTGCTCCTATGACATCAGAGCATCTAGAGATCACTGCACACAAACCAACAAAATGTCAATTTTCCTTTTCATGTATACATCATATAATTTCTAAGCTCTCAAACCCCATCCCCCTACCAAATCCCTAATTTGTCTATGTAACTTTCCCCATTTCCTGTTTTTACTTATGTTCCTGCCATTGTGTTCCTGTGAACACTTGAAACTCACAATCCTATCAACACAACTTATCATGGGATCAAACTTTGATATTTTGACCCACAAAACTCTAGCCCACATTCCCACCTGCACATTCTTGTGAGAGCTCAAACCAAGTGATCCTGTCAATCTTTCTTACTACGAGATCACACTTTGACTTTTACCCTATCGGTCAAAACCTATCCTACTTTCACATTGACCATACCTATTTTAACACAATCAAATTCCTTCCACTTGGAGCACAATTTTTTTGGTGAGATCACTTTTCCACTATCAAATTCGTGATATCACAAAATTTGTCTGGCCAAATTTGTGATTTTGCAAAAAGTGTTTACAAGTCCTTTTTCACCCTTCCCCTCTAGCCATTTTTATGGAATCACGATCTTGTTGATCCCTATAGTGATCCCACCAAACCCATGTCTCTAGGATCACATTTCCTACATTGTAGGAACACTAAAAACATGTTTAAATAAAAAATCAAAGACTAGTTTTTTGACCCTATTGATCGATCTTGTGTCTGCCACACTTGTACTCATCATACCACATCCACTTGATGTTGTGTTCATGCAAGCACTATCATTTTATAATCCAAATTAGAGCTCCAAGTAGCAATATCTCATCATTCGTATGCGAGCCAATATCCCTTCCTACCCCTCCTAACCCCCCTTATAGGCTCCCTGTGGTGCCTTGTTTTCCTCTATAACCCCAATGACCCCCTTTTTTTCCAACCTTATTATTTTTTCCCTTTAATTATCCTTTTAACCCTCTTTTAGTCCTTCTACATCCTCCTACTCACCTTGGTTTTTTGTAACTTTTCAAAAAGTTGCTGAGCCTCATTTTCTTTCCCCACCACCTTCTTGAGGGGGCATCACACGGTCCATTCTCCCCTCTTCTACTCAAAACTGGCACAACCATGTTGGTTCAAAAATTCTTCTTCATGTCATTTATATTAAAATTTATTTGAAATAATGTTGTTCTAACGCAATGTCAAAGAAAGGCCTAATGTAGACACCTAAATCTGATTATACTACTAGGCAATCATATTTAGTTATCTCTTAGATCATTACTAATTGAATATTTATTATTTAATTAACTAATCTTTATCCCCTAGTTAATTAATTAATTAAATTAACTATAGTCTAGTTGATAAAATCAAATGATAACCCAAAATCAATTTATTAAATAAAACTCTATTCCTCTATTAAATTAAATAAATCCTCAAATCTATTTAGTTAATCCCACATCCCCCATTTTATTAAATAAATCATTTAATAAATTATCCAAATCCCTAAAAATATCCCTAAATCCTATCTTTTCTCCTAATCCAACCCATTCACCCATAGTAACCTCACTTAAACACCTAAATAACCCATCCCATCAAAGCTAAGCCACTTTCCCCCTAACCCTCTTCTGAAGTGAAGCTTAATCTCCCTCCTAAACATGTGCACAACTTTAATCAAAGGTTAAGACTTGCTAACCTAAGACAAAGTCAACAAGTCTCCCTTGTCTTCTTCCATCCCTATCTAAGAGCATGAATGACTCTTAGATGCCATTAATGCCTCTTAAATCCCTCTTACACACTCTTCCCCCCTCATTAATCCATTTTACCAACCATTCTCCCCATCCCCTCACACTCATCCTCCTTGTGACAAGTGTCACCCCTTGATTGGCAACCAAAAAACACAATCCATGTGCTCCCCTTTTAAAGGATCCTAGCCCCCCCACCATTTTTCCATCCTTTCATCCTAAACCTCCATCTCATTACCCCTTGGCCTATAAATAAAGCCCTCCTCTCTCACAATCCATATCAACTTTCAGGCAAACTTATAATGCCCCACTGACCACTACATCACAACCATTTTACACCATCACCATGCTAAAACCCATCCACACCTCCATTGTTGAAACCCTTACCCATCTACATGCTTGATAAAAACACCCATTCATTGGAAGCTTGAGCACACCATGAGCATACATCCCCTATCCATTAGGGACATATCTACATCATCATAGGTTACACCCAAGGAGCCTATCATTCTTGGTTTGCCTTCCTTCTTGGTGTTAACCTCATTCTATCATAAGTGTTTACTTATTTAGTTTTGTGAATGCTTGTTGTTAATCACTACTATTCCTTTTGCATATACTAAATTAAGGTGATACACTCCATGGTTGTCTTTATGTAAATTTGTAGATTTCTTAGTTGATACCTTGATATGGAGCAAAATTAGATTCAAAGTTTTGGTGTTCTTTAGTCCAATATTATGGAGACTTCTCCTCAGGAAATATGATCCTGATGTAAAATTCATTGCTAACTTTAATGATATCAGGTTTTCTTCCTTGGTTCTTTCCCATTTGAGTCTTTCAATCAGGTTTTAAATAAAATGATAAGTTCCTTGCAAGAGAAAAGTTTCATTGAATTATTATAATGTTTCATAGTTCTCTCATTATGGTTATTGTTAGTAAATGCAAATAAAGAACATGATTGTTTAAATGTTGATTTACATTATAGTAAAAATAAAATCATTCCTTTGTAAGTTGTATAAATGATGAAAGAAAGAAAGGATATGATTCCAAGTATGTTTTGTGAATTTTAAATGTGAGATCAAGTACAAATATAATCAAGAACATAGTCCTTGAATTTACCTAAATTTGGATATGATAAATTGCATAGTATCCAACCTTATCAATTTAATAGATTAAATGATATACTATTAGTTAGAAATCCTATATAAAACATTAGGAGCATAGTTTCTATGTGATAGTATTATCTTGATTAGTATTCCAATACATGATTCAACTTAGAGGAACAAAAACATTGCATTAAAAGTGGATAGAAATCTAAAGAATAAAGAATTGTCAAAATCCATACTTTTCTAGGAGAGTATATTAGCTCTCTGGAATATATATGGCAAAAAATTAATTCATCCTCAATTTTTCCCTTGCAATAGAGAATATTATTCTTAAAGATTCTCTTCTTGAAAATAAAATAATTTTGTAAAATAGATGGATGTAAGGATGACCTCAATATAAGACCTTTTAAACAAAGATATAAATATATATCACCACCACCATTTAAACCTTAGTATAAGAAAGGGCTAGTGGAATGTGTGGGGGTGTGATCCACTTGATCTCCTCCAATGATATTCATGCAGGCTTTCATGATTGAAAACACAATATAAACAAAAGTTAACAAAAAATATATATTATAACTATTTTCATTAGTTCCTAAGACTACCCAATCCCTTACCCCACCTTCCACCTCACTCCCCACTTGTCTAAACCCTTCCTAATGCCTCAAAAAGCTCTACCATGCATTTAAGGACTTTAATGCCTCCTTGATTGTGATATCCTTGCCTCACATGGTCTTGGGCAGCCTTCTTGAACAAAAAACTTTAAAAAGTATTAAAACATAGCTCTTTTAAATGCCATCACATCTCCCTTAAATGCTCACATAAAGGCATGCATGCTAGGAAGGAGGAAGGACATGCTGCCTTGGGAAATGATCTATCTATCTTGGGAAGCACATAGGAGACCTAGGGAAGTGCTCCAAGGGTCCTTGAAAAGAGAAAAGGGCAAGTGGCCAGGTGGCCTGATTTAGGTAGGAGCTTAGTGTAGTTAAGTAGGATATTGCAATTTTAATGTTGATTGATTAGTAATTTAGTAATTGGAATTAGTAGAAGTGAATGATTCTTTCTAGAATTTTTTTTATTAGTAGAATGTAATATGGGGTTGTCTAGTGGCCAAGTGGGCCACTTGTGTTATGTAAGGGTTAGGATAGTAGTTTAGCATGTAAATGTAGTTTAAGGGGGTAGTTAGTAGATGTCAGATAGAAATTAGTAGTTTTTTTTATTTGTTAGTATTTTTTATTTTAATATATTCATAATAATGCATGGTTGGAAAATAGGAGTTCCATTATAAATTGTTCTAATTAAAGGAAACTTTAGTGGTTAGATTAGCTATTGTAAGTTGGTTATTGTTATCGAGTCAAGAGGATTGATTAGTGGTTAGAGTTTTAGTTTTGATTATATGGTAGAGTATTTTTGGACATATATATTATATTATTTGGAGAAATTATTTTAGCAATGTTTCATAATGATATTATGTATTTAATTTTGGGTTTTAATTATTTTGATAATTCTACGGCTAGTGATGATAAGTAATATAGAAACGGTTGCATAGATAACTCAATAGTTTCTTTGGGTTTGTGTTGGATGATAAATTTAAATGTATGTAATAATTATTTTAATGATGAATATTTACTATCTTGATTTAGTTCTAATAGGTTATATTAATAATCGAGATCAAGTATTAAGGTGATAGGTCAACTCCCTAAAAGAAATGCAAAACTAGTTCACCCAAGGTTTTGAACTAGTATAATGAAATGAATATAAGGTATCATATCAACCTAATGAAAAATTATGTTTTTAAATAAATAATATTGTGAAATGAAATATAATTAAGGTTTCCTTAATCATTAAATAGGGTTAAATCTTGGATTTGTCGAGGTCGTGGTGTTTTCTATCCTCATGTCAAAAGATGAATCTTATGATCCTGACTCTATTGAAACTATACTTAACTTTCTCAAAATCAAATTGAGAACTTAGAAATCCTTAAATGACATACTTTTGAAAACATAAACCTAGGGTTTAAATTAATCAAACTAATTCCATCGATACTAAGTGTTCTTATAGCACTTTGATTTATGAGTTTTGAACTCGTGCAGTAAGGTTGAATGCCCACTTACATCCTCATGAAATATAATTATAAATTAATTTTCACCAAAACCTTGTGACTTGAACCCACTTTATCATGTCGCAATGAATTCAATGTTAGTATGTGTTTAACATAGTTGTTACCACCTTAATAATAATAATAATAAAATAAATAAATAAAATTGTTGTTGTGTTTGCCCTGATATTTTGGGCATGACACTTAGTACATTTTCATCACCTCCATATATGGTCATTAATCTATCCCACATCTTCTCTACAATATCACAATAATTTAGATCATCAAACTTGGCATAGCTTAGGGTTGAGGCAATATCCAACATTGGTTGGTTATGATCTAACTTCTATTTTAGTTCTTCAGACATCAGAGGAGTAGTTGTTACCTCTACATATTCATTTCTTAGAAAATTTACATCAACATAACTTATAATACATATGTGCATCTTCATCAGGGTCTTTCATGCAAGAAATTTTTCCTTACTCAGCCTAGGTACACCTTTCTTCTTCATCATGATCTTTAGCTTTAAGTACCTTAAAAAAAATTTCTATAAGCATAGAGCTCTGATACCAATTGTTAGAAATGTTTAGAATAATTGAGAGGGGATAGGGGAGGGGGCATAAAGAAGTTACTCAAGGTCTATATATACCACTTGAAAAATTAAACATTAAACAATCACTATTATGTTGATCGTACTTAACTTCTTGACCTTGTTGTTGCTTGATCTCTACTGTAAAACTATCATAAAATTAACTTGTATTGCATAATGAAAAAATGATCACATGAAAAATATTCATAAGACATTCATTACAATTTGACACTAGGATTTTACATGAAAACCCAATTTTGGAAAACACCACTAGCAACATGTCACTCTTTTTCACTCTTTCAAAGTGAGCTCTATTTGAAGCCAACACACTATTAAATGTGACCTGGTTAGAGGATTTAATCACCCTATTAGGAGCCTAGTTAAAGGAATTACATTGACTGTTAGGTCAACCTCTGTTAAAAGGATTTCAATACAAACTATTTATAATGATAAGAAATAAAACAATAGGTTTTGATTTCTAAAAGTACAACTCACTTTTGCTGGTTTATATCTTTGTTCGTCCTTATGGTGGTTCATTGATAAGCCTTTCTTTGTCATCTATGATCTTGATCTACTTGGAAACCCTTTAAGAAATTAGACCACTCATCTCATCAACACTTAAAAATTCTTCTCAAAATCACTTATCAACAACAACATCACATTTGCAAGCTATCTCCTTTAGCTTTGCATTCACACTCTTGTGTATGTTTGATAAACCTTGCTCTATTTATACACTTACTCATAAACTGGCTAGTCTCGGCTAGGCTTGATTGAAATTGACATAATAAGGCAAGCAGGGGCACAAACAAGGGTACTAAATACTCATATTTGGTTCACCTAAAATAAAAAATTTATGCTTTACCATTTTCTACATCTAATATAGATCTTAGGGTTTATGATCAGATTCAACTTGATTAAATGTATCTATACATCTTCTATATCTTCATCTAGAAACTTCTCTAGATTCCTTCTATTAGGTCTTTGTTTATTCATCACCTTGAATTTAATGATACAACTCATCTATCTAATCTACAAAACATTTTACATCTCCCAAGAAATCAACTAAGTCAACTTAATCTTATGATTTCCTTGCATTTTGATCTTTTACTGTCACTTGACAATCACTAAATTACTCGGTCACTATTTAAGATTTTTGACTCAGCATCAACTAACTTTCTTGGTCGATGCTAATGCTTGGTCAACACTAAATTTTCTCAGCAATAACTATCGCTCAACTAACACTATCATTACTTGGCATTCCTTAGTATTTTACTCTTTTTCCCGGTGTAGCTTAGCTTCTTGACATAAATAATTAATATTATTTATCAAATTCTATCTAATGAAATATCCATTGTGACTTCCTTTTCATAACTTCAACCTTTCCTCTAGGTGCTATTATAATCAGAATCTCTCAAATCCTCTTCATCAATCTACTAGATATGATATTTAGACTAGGTAGCAATGTGTCTCATCCATAAATTTGACATCAATGATAAAAAAAAAAAAATTCTAATTGTAAGTTTCCAATAGATGTCTTCTTTTCAAATCCTCTTTGTTAATAAAATGATACGTCACTCTACACTTATTAGTAAATCTCTCTCCAGTAGGTTTGAAAATCTATCTTATAAATAGGTTTTCCATCAATGGCAACATTAATTCCTCCAATTTGAGGTTCAAAAAATTTCTTGGTGGATCCTCTACCTCTTTTATTTGAGGGCTATGCCAATCTTCTAAAGAAATATCAATCCCATCCAAAATGGTCAAAAACTCATTTCAGTTAGATCCTTGAATCAACTACTAGTTATATAGATCACATCCTTGCATAGGACCCTTCTCAATTTAGGTGCACTCTAATCTAATATCCTCTATCTATTGGTAGACCATTATAGTGATGTTACTTCTTTTTCATTTTCAAGCCTGTTCTTATAAAATATGGACACCAAGCTAGAGGAACCCATGTAAGGCTATTAATCAAATTCCCTAGATTCTATCTTCGAACTTGACGCTTTACCAATGACAAACATAGCACTCAATGAAACATTTCCCCATTACACACATTTGCGATAGTTAAGTAAACATCTACAAATATATTACCTATCATGGCATTGTGGATTATAGAAAACTTTGAAAAAAATAATTTGATGGATTTTGGCATCACATTTATTAAAACACACTTTTACTCCAAGGTTATTGAGCTCCATATATGATCTAAACATTAAACATGATCCTTCACCCTATAGATTTCATGAATTGCATACGAAGGAAAATAATCCTCCCATGTGATCAATAGATGCCCAATGGATGATGATGTAGATAGAGAAGAGATTTCAACCATGGAGGCTTTTGATTTTAACTCAAGCCTCTTCAATATTTTTCAACATCCATTGGTGTTTGGAATTTGAGGTTCTTGTGTTACCTAGGAGGTCCAAGACAATAGCTTTATAAGACATTCCCTTCACTAAGATCTTTGGCACATGAAAATAGTCCCCTACAAAAACACTACCCACAACCCATATATTGAATCCTACAAATGGTTAATCATGCATCATATAAGATTGATAATTTAATTCATCTATAATGATCTATGATTCATACCTCTCTGCATTCTCATCATGCTACCTACTATAGAAAAATTCCCTCACATTGTAAACATCCTTGTGTACTAGTTTTAGCTAGAGGTAGAGTAGTCAAGTGGCAAAATGGCATGGCCTGCTATAGTTTACAGGGTGGGTGATAGTTGAGACAATCAATTTGTTTCCTTGCTATCAAGAGTAGATCAAGAGAAGATCTTATGAGGGAAAATTTTTAATTAGTCAAATTCATGTTAACAATTTGCATAACTTTACTGCCATTGTGTTGGATTTATCCAATGTTTATACTTTTTGCTAGCATACCAAGGTACTAGGCTCCAACTATAAAACACACAACTTTCTATAAAAGTAAGAATGCCTCCTAACAAATGTTCTGATGGTGATGCTTCTCTTATATGTCCACACAATGCTAAAGGAGATCCTTTTGAAATTGGAGACCTGATTCATCCAAACTCAACTTTGATCTATTCATTAAATTATGGTACCATCTCAACGTCCATAGATGACATCAACAACATATCTTCCCAAACACATTGCAAATTTTGCAGCATGGATAAGTGGATACCTAGTAGTTTAGGAAAACTTCTTAGTCTACCATAGAGGATTGTAATATCATCCATTTTTTGTTGATATGTGCACACACACACACATTTGAAAAGTTGTTTCTATATTTAATAGTTGGCCTTAAAATTGAATCGATCCCCATGTCCAACACTAAATTCATTTAAAATAAAATAGATTCATGACTTTAAAAATGTACTTTTAGGTCTCTATATTGTATAATCACGTCCCAATTTACCCATGCATTTAGATAAAAATGCATGTCTATTAAAAGCATTGGATGTAACACATCCTTTACATGCCATTACAAGACAATCAATGACTTCATAATATGTTTGTGACAACACTTATTCATTTCCAATAGATAGCAAATAATTTTACATTACTACTACACATACCCTGCCACATTCTTTAGTGTGATGTTGATCTTTTTCCACATTTTTGTGTGTCCCCACCATCTCCTAATGATCACATGAGATTTTTTATTTGATAACATAATGGAACAATCCATTTAATTTCTCATACTTTTATGAGTAGAGTGGGAAGAGAATTCCCAATGGAGGATCTTCACTTTGACCTTACTATAGTCATATGTATATCTGCAAACTATCCACACTTGGGAAGATAATTTATCACAATAGGTTAGTCTTGTGTTTAATATAATAGGTGCATTGTGGAATCCATCATTCTTTCCAATTTGAATGAAACATCTTTGTTTAAAACTATTTTTCATCTTTGTGAATTCTAACAAATAAATGAGTTATGACACCTCATTTCAATCCAATATATAAAATCAAGGCCTTTTTTTCTTTCAATAGAGAATCATAAAAATTAATCACTTATGACACTATTGTAAAGACAAAGCAAAGTTTTGGCAAGCCAAATCTAGTCACTAGGTGACACAACTAATTTGTTTAATAAACTTAAACACTTGACTCTCTAAAGAATGCTCTGATCAACTTCCTTGTACTGAATGAATTCAATTTGGATCACTAGTTGAACATTTAAACTCATTTTTCACGTTCTTTAAAAGTGTAACTTTTTCTTTGATAGGCCCCTGAATTGGCCTTAAAAACTAACAGAAAAACATGATCAAGTGTAAACAATTAATAGACTTATTCTCTAATCCACGTACTCTCATTTTCAAAATTATCAGATCATAAAAACATTCTGATCAAAATATATTAGCCTCTAAAGTTTCTATTTTAAAATTTTCCTGCATCCAAACATGTTAGAAACTGAAAGTTGCATTCAAATTTGGCTTTGAAAATCAGCGAAATGGTCACTTAGGGAGACGAAACTTGGGTCACTTGTTCTTCCCTATATGGAAAGTATATGGTTACATTTTGGGTTCATGAAATCAAAGAAGACACATGAGGAAAACTTATAAATTTGGCTTCTAGGAATTGCAAAACTAGGTATATTAGTAAAAGTGTGATTTTTGTACATGATATGGATCAGGCAAAGTGCGTATATGGTTTCCTCAAGATTTCAAAATTAACACACATGGAGTTTTCTTAGTCTAGAATATAGGGGTACAAATTTTTTAGATTCATCTATCATACATTTAAAGTTATAACACCCAAATAAGGCTTCCAATAATTTTGTTAAATCGATTTGCCTTACAAAGTTAGAAATTGCAGTGAGAATCCCATTTTAAAACTAATCAAATAGATTCATCATAAGACCAAATTAGGAACATAACATTTTTTTGACCCCAAAAATATAACAGGGAAGGAATATATTCAATAGGATAAGCTAGGTCAAAGTTATTCAAGGTCAAACAAGATTTCTCAGATTTATGAACACAGTGCATTAGTAAGACACCAATTAACAACCAACTTCAGGAAATTCAAAACCTTATCAAAACATGTCAAAATGACTTGAAATTTGAAAAATAGGTTCTCTAATATGCATAATAAATATTGACAAAGTGGAGGATCATAAGCCTCAACCAGATGTTGAAATTCTTTAGAATAACTTAGGGCTGGGGGGGTGTATCAATTATCCAATGTCCAGATGTACAAATAAGACTTTTCATATCTTAGTGAACCCATGTCCATAAAATAATTTCATCATACATGCATCCATTAGATTATGCAATCAATCAATCTTGTAGGTTATTGTCAAATCAATTTGCAGAAATGTAAACATGAAACATAACATATTTAATAACACATTTGACACAATGATTTAATGTAGAAACCCAATTTGGGAAAAACCACCAGTAACATGCTACTCATTCTCACACTTTTGAATCAATGCCCTATGAAAGGCCAAGCCTATTAAAATTTATAATGAACACTATTAAATGTGACCTGGTTAAAGGATTTCAATCACCCTATTATGAGTGAGCCTTGTTAGAGGACTTTAGATCATTCACTTGGAATATAACCTAGATAAAGGATTTACAAATGACTGTTAGGTTAACCTTAATCCAAAGAATTTATTCTAGACTAATACAATGATTAGAGAAAAATAGTAAGGCTTGATATGGTAACAACTTAAAACTCCATTTTTAGATTATAGATCTCTAATTTAGTCCTCCATTCTTCTTAGCTTTCACACACTTCAACTTTGATAGCTTGTTCACCCTTCAAGCATCCATACCCTTAAGCCCTCTTGCTTTGTTTGCGAATGTAGTCTCTTCTCTTAGGTCACTAAATGAAGTAATACCCTAGACTCCTTGTCTTCTTTAGGTTCTCACATATGAAAAACCTTGCTTTCGACTAGCCATCTCTATAAGTAAAGAATGAAGATATTTTTCCATTCATTCTCCATCGTCCATTTTAGGGTTAGGTTAGATTAGGTAGGATTCAATGAATCTACCCCTTATTTCTTTTTATTCCCATCTAGAAACTTCTCCTTCATTTCCCTTTGAATTCACCTCAAAATAGTTCATCTTAAATTTTGTGCCACCAACTCATCAATCTTATCTTACACATGGTTCACATAATCCAAGAAATCAAACTTGTCAGCTTAGATTCATTTAATTCTCAATCTTTGTCATAATGCTAACACTCAACATTAATTGGCTTCTAATGCTCGACACATACTACATTGCTCGACATCCATTGTCAAAACACTTGGCACAAACTAAAGTTTAATAATGCTTAACATCAACTAAACTTTACTTGGTTTACATTGTTTCACTTGACTTATACTAAAATTGACTTTGCTTAGCTCCAACTAATTTTTTGCTTGGCTTGCACTAACTTTTCTTGGCACCTACTATCCACTCAGTCAAGCTTGGCAACCAAATTCCATTTAACTTGTTCTTTAAAACTTAATCAGTGTAACCAACCTTTGCAACCTTATGTAGATTATCAATGCACTATAACATCACTGTCTTAACTGAGTCTTGTACTCCTTTTCATATCATAACTCATCCTTTCCTCTAGGTGCTATTGTTTAATCGTTTGATCAAGTCTTCTTCATCAATCAAATAAATGATAGTACTTTAAATCAAATAAGTAGATGTCTTACCAACAGATAACAGGTTTGGCATTAATGACAAAATAATAATTGAAACATATTTATGATACCTGGATTAACCTTTTTTCAACACCAGATGCAAGATATTCAAATACAAACTAACCCTCTAAAAATTGTTTGAGACTTGAGCAAAAATGCAGATTTGACAAGTTTTGAAAACAACACCTCACAAAATGATTCAAAATTGAAATGTCATAACATGAGATTCATGAATATACTACATGAAATATTTGGAACATCTTAAAAACCTAATAATCCTAAAAATGATAGCTAGGTGTATATGCACAAAATACATCTATAGGGGCTAGTAGAGTATTCAAATTCGGTACTCAAAATCCTTGTGGCTTTTTGAGTCCCAACGCCTTCTTCTCATGGTAATAAAATGTGCTAAAATTAAGTTTCTAAGATCTAAAACTCTAATCAGATGTGCTACAAGTATTTATATGCACCACTAAAATATCAAAGGTGCTACAATAGAGTAAATCACCATTTAATCAATGAAATAATGCGAAAATATAAAAATTTATCAAAAAATTGGAAATTTTGGAATCAAAGAGAAATTTTATGACATACCAAGACATCATAGTTAGCCAAAAATTAATATCTACAACCCCTCTCAAACCTATGCTCTTGCTATGGGACGACCATATTTTTTAGACTAGAGATCTAAATGAGTAAAAATGAAATGAGTGTGAAAATGAATAGGTAAAGGCCCTTCTGGCTCTATTTAATCGATTCAGTGGAATTTTTGACCTAATTTTACCACCTACTCCTATTCATCACCTAACCCCTTTGAAAAAGAAATTGGCTATTTTGCTCATAGTGTTTAATTCATATCATACATTATTCACAACACTATTCAAGTAAAACATTTTCAATAGTAAATTATTTTTCAAAAATAAAGTTAGAAATTCCATATCTTGCAAAACACCTTTTCCAATATCATTTTGGAGGGGACAACTTATCAGTATCCAAACATCAATCAACCAATCAAACAAGGGGATTATAATAAAATTTCCAAAACAAGGGTATTAAATGCAAAAAAATGAACATTATCATGTCAACATCAGAACACTAAGTCATTAGCAATTAGGTACTCAATCATCAAATTTGGATTAAAAATTAGAAAAATTCAGACATTCTTTGAACTAATATGCTTCACATATCAACTTAAAGAGGGGCATTGGTAGACACCCTAAATTTGGCAAGACCTTAAAAATATGATTTTAATGAAATTTGTATAGTTTAGGACAATATTATATGAATGTAAGGGACAAATTAGGAAAACAAAATAATTTTGGATTAATTAAAACATTGGATTATCATGTAATTAATTTAATCAATTAATTTCATGTTTCTCAATCATATTAAAATTAAAAATGTTAAACAATTCATAAAGGAAACTACATTTAACAAGGACAAATAATTGAAAAAAGAGAATCAAATTCATAATAGAAAATCAATTTCAAAAAGAAAAGAATATAAACATTTATCCTCATCTTTTTTGAAAATATTTCAAAAGGAAAAAAATCAATATAGGAAAAAATAAAATGAGCGATTATCCTCATATATCCTTTTGGATGACATCTTAAATAATAATTCACTTTTGATTTCCCTTAACTAATTTATTATCCTTGGTGGACCTCATTTGATCTTACCCTCATGAAACTATGATAAAATCTAAACTCTACCCCACCTCTCTTGGAAAATCTATAAATACAAGGCTATTCAAGAGAAAATAGACCCAAGATTTTATGCATCATTACTATAGACATTCTAGAGCTAAGAGATAGAAAGTTTTTAAGCATGACAATTATAGGAAATTCGAGAGCATCTATACATAATTTAGAAATATAGTTGAAGAATTTCATGTTTGAGTTTTGTTAGATCACTCATTCATATAGATTTAATACAAATTTTTGCCACATTCAAAGAATTATTACAAATCTGAACATCATAGCTTAATCCCATTCTAGTACTGTCACTAAGATGTTGATTTGAGAGCAATTTTAGCATTTTTAGTTAGGGAGACATGAGACATTTTTGAAAGAAGAATTTGGTAATTGTTTATTAGGTTTACCTTCTCATTAGATTTACTATCATTTCTATCATTTCATACTAAAATCATATGAATACATGTTTCCTTGTGTATCATTCTCATTTAATATTTTGAGAAAATCAAAATATCATATATATACATAAGAAAAGAATTGCCAATTTTTTTAAGGAATTCCTCATTCATGAGCTGCATTAATACGCTCCATGCATTGGTTAGCCAAAAAGGGATGAAAAAATTGCATACAATTGTTATTTTATCTAATAGGTAGTCATCTATTCATCTACTTCTTTGATCTAAATGGAGTTATACCCACTCTTGAGGTCTATCATTGTAAAGTATTATTCTCCACTCAAGAAAACTAGAAGGTCATCCATCCCTGGAAGGGGAAATATTTATTTGATTTCTATCTTGATTATGGCCTTGGAGTCTGGACACATCCTCCATTCTTCATCCTTCTTTTTTGTTAGCATCGAACACATGGACTCAAGCTCTCTATGATCAGCCCTTTTCTAAACAATTCTTTAACCCAACTATTCAAATCCAAATTTTTAATAGGGGTCATCTTATGAGTTGCATTATTTTGTAAACTATCTCTAGGGATTAATTCAATTTTATGAGTATGGTTAATATCAAAATTTGAGGTTGCAATTTCTAGAACTTTCTAGGGTAGTGACACTTCACAATATAAAGACAACAAATAAGAGTCATTAGGGATAATTTTGATGGTGCAATATATGGTGACTTTGGCTTGTAGATTATTATAATAAAAATTTCCATGTGGATTTATCATGTTATATTTTGAATATTATATTTTAACTTAATTGAAGATAATAGAAATAAATTTCTTTTATTCTTATAATTTTTTTGAATCTTGCAATTTTCTATTTGTTTTCTCTACTGTGTTGTGTGTGTTTGAGCTCATAATGGGAGTACCATTCATCAATGATACATATATAGATAACTTATAAGTACAAAAAAATGATGGAAATGTGAAAGTGTCATATGTACACCATGATCCTCCAAATTGAAAAAATTAATAAAGTGATAAGTCAACCAAAGCTGAACGCCCTACATATGTTAAAAAAGTGATAATTTGATAATACTAGCAAAAGTGGGAACATTCCTATGTAGTCACTCAATAATCTTAATTAACATGGGAGTTTAGGACCTTGGAGAGTAACTTACCAGATGCAACAATCAAACACATCAATATAAATTCACCTTCTATTTATGTATCTTAGGTCGTCATTAATGATGTCATATATATAAGTGATGACATAGTTAAGATTATTCCCCCTAGAAATGAGCAATCACCAAAAAGTCACATATTCACATATTTTTAACAATATAAAAGGGACATAATCTTAAATAAATTTTAATGCAAAAGTTGAAGCTCAACTACTACTCCAACAAATTTTGTAGGAACTTTCTTAGCCTACGCTTTATATTATCCAGTAGTATGATTGATGATAAAGACATGGAAATTGAATATGAATATACACCTCATTTCCAATTCATTTTTCATCACAAATTACAACACCATTTTTAAAAAATAAAGATGCTCGATAAACATAAACATCATCTATAATATATCATTTTATGGGTTAAAAAATTGATTATGGATCTCAACTTATCTACTAGAGGGAATAAAATACTCATTCAGAATGAAATTGAGAGAATGGAAAAAAGAAAAAACTTGAGTGTACATATTGATGGAACATGGAGAATAAAATTCTTAGTAAAATCCTTAGTAAGATGTGAATGTAGGGGATGAAAATTGACTAATTATATATAGATAAATTTAATATTTATTATTAGTATTTGGGCTTACCTAAAGGTATAATTTGATTAATATGAAGATATCTATTGAGGGAGCCGACTTGGTAGAGATTTATTGTTTTAAGGGTATATAAGGAAGAAAAAATCACGTGTTTAAGTGTGGAAAATGTGTAATAAGTGAAATATGAGATATAAATGAAGACAAGGACTGGGTTTGGAACAAATTAATTAATAAGGATACTTAGTAGTATAAAGGGTAGAGTAGAGACTCATCCATCACAATTTGGTGATCATTTTATTCAAATGATCTACATCAAAAAAATCAAGTTAAAAAGGAGAGATCAACTTGTTGATTTATCCTAATAGGTGCATCAATAAAAAACTCTAACTAGGTGGACCTAATAGTCCTTTGCTAAATATCTTTAAAAAGTAGCTACTTCATTGTATTGTAATATCCTTTTACAAGGTAGACCCAACAATCCTTCATACTCCTAATAGAGTAGATCACCAGAAGTGACCAATTGTAAGCCCTAACATGCCAAATTTATTACTGTAGTAGTGAAGCAATGTGGGTGTCATCCCCACCCCACTTTTACCTTCCTCTTGGAGGGTTTCTGGGTTACCATATCTTGTGTCAAGTGTTATGGTGTTGATTTATTTATATTCATTCATCGATTTAGATTAGATAATCTAAAGGAGTAAAGGTGAAGTAATCTTAGTGAGAAAAGTTTAATTGTCTTTGTATTCATCATGCCCCTCTTAGTCGATTGCTTGTCATTACATTTCCAACAAATTTCTACATACTTGTTTATCTTTTTTTTTTCTAAATTTTTCTAGGGTTAGTTGGGATTTGAATATAGATACAAAATTAGTAGGGGAATGATTATCAAAATCTTATAATTAAAATGTAGGAAGTCTACCAATCAGATTGTGCAATGTTTGATCATTACTAGGTCTACATCTCAACTCTTGAATTGTAGATACTCTAATTGTATAGATAGGAAGTAAAGTCCTAAATACCTTACTTATAATAGTATGATCGATTATATGTCCTCCAACTCCTTCGATAGCATTTACCACTTCTTTGATTCAACTAAAATACTATTCAATATTTTTACCTTCTTGTATTCTCATATCATCAAAATTTTCTTTTAAGCTTTCTGCCTTAACTCTCGACACATTCTTGTCACCACCAAGAATTTTTGTCAATGTGTCCCGCATTTTCTTAATAGTACAACACTCCTTCGCAACATCAAAATTTTCATAACTAAGGGTTGCTAAAAGTTCAATCAGATCATTTAGTTGTACTCTTACTTCTCTTTCATTTGTTCAATTTTCATAGGTTTGGGCACCTCAATGTACTCATTATACAAGTAGCAAGATGTGGAATCTTCAAAACTAGATCACTGCAATCTCATCAAACTTTTTCATCCTAGGAAGTTCTCCTTGTTCAACTTAGGTACCTCTCTCTAATACATCTTGATATTTGGCTTGAGTCCCCTCTAATACATCTTAACATTTAATGAAATTACTTAACTCTCCATTCTCTATATGTTTCATATTGTAGTAAATAAACTACTTTAAAATATAATATGTAGAAAAATAATATCCACACATGAAAATAACACTTTGACACAAAGATTTAACATGGAAACCCACTTTGAGAAAAACCACCAAGTAACATGCTACCAATTTTCAACTTTTCTAAAGTGAGCTTAGTTAAGAGCCAACCTTGTTAAAGCTTATACAATACAATGTTAAATGTGACCCTTTTAAAGGATATAGTCACCATGTTAGGAGTCTCCTTGTTAGAGGAATTTAGAATATTCTATTATAATGTCACTTTGATTAAAGGATTTATAAAATGACTTTTAGGTTAACCTTGATTAAAGGATTTTGGACTAATACAATGGTTAGAATGTAACACTAGGTTGTAAAGTACAACTCAATTTGTAAATTTAGATGTCTGTTCACTCATCTACAAGTTCATTGACTAGTGTCCGTTGACATCTCTCTCACTGATCTTCTTGACATCTCATCAAGTAATCACACTTCAAAAACTCTTCACACTTCACATTTGTTGTTCTCCTCTTCACAAATTACAACAAACCAAACTCAAAATTAATTCCTTAAATATTCTTAAATAGGTAATTTTGACCTTTTTCCACTTAAAAATCACTATTGAACTATTTCACTCGATTTCTACTTAAGTTCTTTAATATTCCGATTTAACTCTTTCATTGATCATGTAGTACTGACACTTAAGCTTAACTTTATGAATTGTTCCAACTCTTAGATTGATCCAACTATCTCCTTTAGAACAAGTATTGATTGAACAAAATATTATCTTGTAAGGACTTACTTATTAAGTTCCCATTGTATTTCCATGATACTTAACACATCTCAACTCAACCTTTCACTGGGTCATCTCATGATCTCTTCTTTTCAAATCCTCTTCATTAATCAAATGGTATGCCACTATACACTATTAGTAAATATCTCTCTAGTATGTTTGGCACTTTTCCTTATTAATAGATTTTACACAATTTAAAATATAAAAAATTACTCCAATTATAGTTTCCAACATTTACTTGAAAAATCCTCTACCTCTTTTTTCTAAGGGAAATGCCAATCTTCTCAAGAAATATCGATCCCATCTGAACTGGTCAAAAAATCCTACTGATTAGAACCTTGAATCAACTACTAGTTATAAAAACCACATCCTCGCATTGGAACCTTCTCAATTTAGGTGAACTCTAATCTCATGTCCTCTATCTATTCATAGACCACTATATTGATGTTACTTCTTTTTCATTTGCAATCCTATTCTCATAAAATATCGACACTAGGCTCAAGGAACCCATTTAGGACTATTAATAAAATTCACCGACTTCCATCTTCAAGCTTGAATCTCTACCAATGTCCAACATAGAACTCAATACAAAATTTCCCCATTACTCATATTTGCAATAGTTAAGTAAACATCTTTAAATTGGTTAGAATGTCAGCACATTATGGATGATAGAAAACTTTTAAAAAAAACATTTGATAGATTTTGGCATCATACTTATCAAAAAATACTTTTTCTCTAAGGTTATTGAGATCCACATGTGATATGAACATTAAACATGATACTTCACCATGTAGATGTCATGAATCATGTATAAAAGAAAATAATCCTCCCATGTGATAAACACATGCCCAATGACTGACAATGTAGATAGGGAAGAAATTTTAACTATGGAAGCTTTTGATTTCGATTGAGGCCTCTCCAATATCATTCATCATCCATTGGTGCTTTCAATTTGATGTTCTTGTGTCATGTGAGAGATTCAATATAATAGATTCACAAGACATTCCCATCACCAAAATCTTTTTCTCATGAAAATAATGCCCTCGCAAAAACATAACCCATAACCCATATATTTAACCTTGCAAATGGATAATCAAGCATCATATTAGACTAAAAATTGAATTCATCTATATTATTCTATGATTGGTACCTATCAATATTCCCATCATGCCACCTAGTATAGAAAAATGCCCTCACATTGTAAACATTCATGTGTAACCCATTTTAGCTAAGAAGCTGAGTAGTTAAGTGGCAAAATGGTGTGGGCTGCTATAGCTTATAGGATGAGTGATAGTTGAGACAATCCATTTTTTTCCTTGCTATAGAGAGTAGATCAAGAGAAGATCTTATGAGGGAATATTTTAATTAGTCAAATTCATGTCAACAATGTGTAGAACTTCACTCCCCTTGTGTTGGATACCTCCAATGTTCAGACACTTTGCTAGCATGCAAAGGTATTGGGCTCCAACTTTAAAACACACAACTTTCTATAAAAGTAACCATCCCTCCTTAAAAATGTTCTAATGGTGATGCTTCTCTTATACGTCCACACAAGGTTGAGGAAGATCCTTTTTAGATCTGTGGTAGACTCCTCCATGTTAAAATTTGATCTATTCATTCAATTAGTGGTGCTATCTCAATGTCCATAAATGATGTCAAAAAAATATATCCCCAAACACATTAAAAATTTTACAACATGGATAAGTGGACACATAGTAGTTTAGATGAGCCTCTTAGTCTACCGTAGAGGATTGTAAAGACAATCTATTAGTTTTATTGATATGCACATGCCCAAATTTGAAATGTTCTCTCTATATTTGATAACTAGCCTTAAAATTGAATTGATCCCCATGTCTAGTACTAAATTCATTTAAAATAAAATGAATCTGTTCATTCAAAAATTTCCTCATAGGCTTACCCTATTGTCAAATCACTCCTACTGATGTACCCATGCATTTAGATAAAAATGCATGCCCATTAAAAATATTAGATGTAAAACATCCTTTATATGCCATTACAAGACAATCGATGACCCTATATATGTTTATGACAACAATTATTCATTTCTAATGGACAAAAAATAATTTTACATTACAACTACACATACCTTGTCACATTCTTTAATGTCATGTTGATCTTTTTCTAAAAAAATTCTTGTGTCCCTACCATCTCCCAATGCTCATATAAGATTTTGCATTGGCCAAGATAGTGAAATAATCCATTTAGTTTCTCATGCTTTTATGAGTAGAGTGGGAAGATAATTCCCCAATGGAGGATCTTCACTTTGACCTTACTATAGTCATATGTATATATGAAAACTATACACACTTGGATAGATAATATATCACATTAGGCTAGTCTCATATTTAGCACAATAGTGATATTGTGGAATACATCATTCTTTCCCCTCTAAATGGAGCATGTTTACTTAAAACTATTTTTCAACTTTTTGAAATATAATAAATAAATAGGCTATGAAACCTTATTTTAATCAAATATGTAGAATCAATTCCACTTTGCTTAAAATAGAGAATCATAAATAATATTCACTTATGTCACTATTGCTAAAATAAAGAAATGTTCTGGCAAGCCAAGTCAGGTCGCTAGGTGTTGATATCTCTAACTATTGATGTCTATTAGTGTCAAACACTTAGTTATATACTAGGTAGAGTTAGAATGTCATCACTATGACTGAGATACTCTATGTAGGCCGAGACATGTTAAGACTTGTGCATAAAACATGTAAATGCCAAAGCTCTATAGGAGCCAAGCAATTCTTTGGTTGTTAAGTATTTTCAATGTAAGCTAAGTCTAATGTTTACAAAGTAGTTTGAGCATATTGAAACTGAGTTACATAGAAGGTACCAAGCATAGTAAAGATCAAGCATCAATAGAATATACAGTTTTTGTCGAGTATCAGAGATAGTTAGTGCTGAGCAAGGAAAAATTGACATTCAAGTCAGGAATGTTATAAAATTTGAGGTAAACCATTTTAGGCTAACATGAACAAGATATTCAATACTTGTATAGATTTTTATAAAGGTTATTACATGTTTTATGACATGGATAGCAAATCCCTATTTTCTGTGATGAACCAATTAGATGAAGAGCCCAAACAAGGAAGCATCTAGAAAATTCTTTACAAAATTTTAAAATAGAGCAGATCTTAACCTAGCTAAAAGAGTGAAGTAATCATGAAGAGAATGGTGATGTAATGAGAAGGAACCAACAAGATATTCATGTTATCATAGAGCAAGGTCAAGGGTGATAGTGCAAGCATTACATAAGAGTAAAAGAGGTTAGTATAGAGTAAGAGAAGCAACCTAATCAAGAAGTCAAGGACAATAAAGCTTTATCTGATAAGATATCAAATTAGACTAAAGAAAGGAGATCCAACATAAACTTATCAGAGGAGACTGAGGATTAGGTATTGAATTAGTTTTAAAAGATTGAGTTAGTGAGAATCTCTTAATAGAGTGGTCTTAACTAATCTTTGTAAATCTCCTAGCATATCCTTGATTTGTTGTAAGTTTAAAATCCTTTAACAGGGTTAAACCTAATAGTCTTAACAAAGAAAACCCCTCATAGGTTACTTCATTAGATATGATCAAAAGTTACAACCCTAATAGGTTAACTTAATTACTCCAGTAGTAAAGATTTGTGGGTGTCATACCCACCCCACTTTCACCTTTACCTTGGAGGGGTTTTGGGTAACAAAATATTTGTGTTATGTGCTTACATTTCATGGTTTTCCTAATAGATTAGACCTACATGTTATAATGATTTGAGTTTACAAGATATGTTATGCATGTAATTGAACATGATATAGTAAATGTGGTGAATGCAATAAAGTATTTCTAAAAGCATTTAAGTGTTAATGATCCTAAATCACTCCCCCCCTCTCAGTATCTTGGTTTCTAATAAAGACTTCCAACAATTGGTATCAGAGCCTGATTCTCTTGGAGAAGTTCAACAACTTGGAGTTTAGGTCTTAGAAATAGAGGCTTATAAATTGGAAAAAGTTATTGACAATAAGATAATTGACATCCAGCTCATATTTTTAGCAACTTGAAACATTGAGACAAGAACTAAAGAAATCCCTAAAAAGGAGGAAGGAGTTGACCATTCAACAAAATGAGTGTAATTATGAGACTCAAGGATTGTTGGGGACTAGGATTTAAATGAAAGTGATACAATAGTTATAGATCTACTAAAAAAGAATAGAATCCTAAATGAAGAAGTTGGAGGACTAAAAGGGAATATGAGATTTAGTTAGTAAGGCTATGTGAAGTGACAAAGAAAAATAAGAAAGCTAAGGAAGACAAGGTTGTCATTGAAGAAGAAAAAAGGTAAATGGAAAGTAGGCTTAAAGAGAGTATATATGATGTACAAAAGATCACTAACACTCAACTTGACATGATGAATCAATTGATGCTTACAAATCAAGAGTTGAATAGAAATGATGTGGAAATAGCAAATCTAAGATCACAAAAGGATTTATTGAAAAATGAACTAAAAACTAAGAAGGAACTTGTGGAAATACTTAACAAGCCTAATAAAGCAATAAAATATCTTGAAAAAATAATAAGGTCATTTGGAAACACTATTGGTTAAGGACATTCATCTACTAAGAAAGGAGAATCATCCAAGAGTGGAGAACTAAGAAATGCAAAGTCAAAATGCAAACCAACATGTTATCATTGTGGAAAACTTGGTCATACTACCAACATCTACAAAGCCAAAATGGTCACTAAAAACCCTAATCCTAAGTTTATTGGTTATTATTTTTACTACAAGAAGAAAGGACACCAAATACATGAGTGTAGATCAAGAATAGAGAACACATCTACTACACCTAGATTTGAAGCCTACTGTCAGAACTCTCAAAAGTATGGACATAGAGCATATGAATTTAGAACAAAGACAAAATCCTATTGGACTAATCAAAGGCATAACCATGCACCTAACAATTTATGTTCCAAGTCTCACAAGTTTTGACATTCAAGCAAATACTACAGGAGCTAGTTACCAATAGAAAATTACATTAACACCACAGGAAAACAAAAAGTGGACATTGATAAAATGAAGAAGGATATGAATCAAACATGAAACTAAATGGAAGAAGAGGGAAACATTGGAATAAATAGAGTTAAGATCACCCAATCCAATGGAGAAGTTGATCATATCATCTCAAACTAATTAAAGAAGGTATGTTAGAAACTGAATATCTAATGATATATCTTACACCAGTTCCAAACATAAAATGACCTAAAATTCATATTTGCATAAGTAAAGATACATAAGAACATATTTATGAAAGGACTAGTGCAAAAGAATCATTTACATAGTTAGTGTTGAACATTAATAAAATTGCCTATATTGACCAAGCATTACAATATGGACTAAGTACTTTAGAAGCTAAATTGATGTAAATGCTGAGTTAAATGGAAGAGACTGAGTTATATGGTGAAGATCTAGTTCAAAAGGAACAATATCAAATGAGACAACTAGCTTCTAGCTACCTAAGTACACATAATTAAAGGAGACACTAAATCAAGAAGAAGGAACTATATATCAAAATTTGAAGATATTATTTCATACATTGTATATAGAGTTTGAGAGCACATGAGAAAATTGAGTGAAAAGAGATCCTAAGCAGATTCAAGAGTAAATTTGGAATGAAAGCTTGATTGAGTGGTGTGAAGTTACCCATAAAGAAGAAGTTTCAAACCCTATCAAAGAAATATGGTAGCTTCATCATTTGCATGAAAGAGACAAGGAATAGAGGTTAGTAACATTCAATTGGTAAGTAGTGATGCATGTCCTCTACCTAAATTTTGTGCTATTCCTGAGATCACAATGAAAGGTGACTCAATGGGTTCATAATCCTTGATACTACCCAAGGTACTCATGATACATGATGTGTGAAGTTGATACATGTGTAAGATTGGAGAATTTTGTGACTACAAGATTCGAGAGGCTTACGAGAATTTATCTAGCAAAGGAGTTCTGAGGAAGGAATTTAAAATTGTTGACAAGAAAGGGTTAACCTATGCCCTAGAGTTTCCAAGGAATTCTAACATCAAATAGATCAAGGCTATACCAAGAAGGATCCACGATATGATGTTATGGCTACATGATGGACTAGTTGATATAACTAAGATAATGATTCATAAGGTGATATGTTATTCCAATCTAGAAAAAAAGAAGACTATGCAATGAATGAGTAATGAGGAAATTAAGGCTAACATAGGAGAAAAGTGTAATGGACGAGGGTTGTCCATCTCAAACATTTCTAACCCATTGATTAAATTTTTAGTGAGTTTAATTGCTTATAAATTATATGAATCAAGCAGATTAAATAGTGTGTCATGTATGGAAGTGGATCATGCATGGAATATTTTCATGAAAGATCATGAATATGATCTTGTTGAGTTATATAAACTTCAACTTGTAGAGAACCTGATATGCATCAAGAAGGAAAAAAATTATACATGTAAGTTTGGATTACTTATCACATGTAGTGCAAACGAAGCACTCATGGTGACCAAGAATTTGTGATCATAGGTTATGAATTGTAGAATCAGTTAGAGGAGAATAGAGGAAAGGAATTAGAGGAGAAAAGTGATACATCTAATCAAAGAGGATCAAAGATAAATGTAAAGAGGTGGTTTCGTATCTAGTAGTAGAGTGCTAACTACATGATCATTGATGAGATATTCTAATTGGTAAATCAATTAAATCTCTTAACAATGTATTCCTAACAGGTTGTTGTAAATCCTTTAATAGGTTGCTTACTTTATTGTAAGTTTAAGTCCTTTAATCAAACACACTTCTAACAGGGTGTTGAAATCCTTTAACAAGTTAAGATCTAAAAATATTGTAAGCCATTAATAGGGTAGACCTTTCATAGGGTAGATCATAGTTTATGATCAAACATTGTAACCTTCATTGGATACACTTTACAACTGTAGCAGTCAAGATTTTTGAGTGTCATCCCCAGCCCACTTTTACCTTGTCATTGGAGGGTTTTCGATAATCATATATTGTATCATATGTGTGAATGTTATTTGTTTTTATGCTATGGATGTATATGCTTAATTTGGTATTTTAGTTTATATACAAATTGTGATATGGATGTGTGGTGAATGATTTTATGGTTAAAGATTTGAAGTGTTGATCCCCCCCCCCCCCCCCCCCAACGCTCAGAATTTACTTTTCCTATTGTATTTCTAACAATTGGTATCATAGCTTTGTTCTCTAGAATGGAAAGTGTTGTAACTTTGAGGAAAGAGTTGTAGCTTTGAGGAAAGATCTTGAAAATGGAAGTCTACAAGTTGGGAAAGACTATTGAGAATCAAAAGATTGAAATACAGCTTGCTCTACATCAACTGAATGAAGCAAGAGATGATATAAAGTGCTCATTAAAGAGAAGAAAAGAGATAGTTATTGAAGAGAATTGCATACACTAAAAAGATATGGACACTACTCAACTATTTGTAGAAGAAAACTCTAGAGAATTGGATGCAGCAATTACAGATCTGATGGAAAAGAATCGTATCCTAACTGAAGAGGTCAGTAATCTTAAAAGAGAATAAGAAGCACAAGCTATATTGTTTTGTGAGATAACTAAATTGAGAAAGAAATATGAAGAAGACAAAATCATGATTGATGATGACAAAAGGATATTGACCAATAGGTTGGAAGAGAAGACAAAAAAAGTACAAATGATTGCCAGCATGCAACTGGAGACTATGAAATAGGTAATGATTGTAAATCATGAATTGAATGGTAAATACATTGAGATCACAACCCTAAAATTATAGAATGAGAAACTAAGTAATGACTTAAGAAGGGGAAAATAATTTGCTAAAAGTTTCAACAAACCAAGTGGAGCCATCAAATACTTTGAGAAGATGATGAGATCTCCTAGATCTAATGATGATACTACTGATTAGGATACTCCAACACTAAGGAAGGACAATCATCTAAAAATGGTGAACAAAGAAGTAACAAAGGTAACAACTCCAAGCCTACTTGTCATAATTATGGAAAGCTACAACATACAACAAATGTTTGTAGGAGTAACAATGCAAATCAGAATACTAAGCAAAAGTGCATGGGTTATTATCACAAGTGCAACAAGCAAGGACATGAAACACATGAATGTAGAACCAAGACCATGAACACACAAAGATTTGAAGGCTATTGCTATAATTTTCAAAAGTATGGACATGGAGCATATGAGTGTAGATCCAAGCCCAAATAGTCATCAAACAAGTAGACAAAGGTAAACTATAATGGAAACTCTTATCATTGGGATTATAATACTAGGTACAATTGTCACTATTGTCAAGAATATGGACATGTTCCTGAGAATTGCATAAGAAAACATTTTACAAGTGATTATACTAGATGGTTAAGTCAAACTACATGTTTTAGTTGCTTAAAGACTGGTCACATAAGTAGACATTGTCCAACAATGCAAAAAGCACCAAGTAGAGAATTCAATAAAGGAAAAGGAAAAGTTAATGTTGAAGAAGTCAAAGTGAAAATTACCAAGACATGGAAGAAAAAGGAAGATTACATTACATCAAGTTCAGATGGGATCACTTCATTGAATGGATTAGGTGGTCACATCACCCCCAACTAAGAAATAAAGAGGTATGTGTGGGATTAATATTCCAATGATATACTTTACATTAGTCCCAAGGATTCAAATTCTAAAAATATCATATATGCATGAAATAAGATGCAAGGTACTAGTTAGAACCTGGAAGAAATATATAAGTTTTGTTAGTTTTCATGTTCTTGTCGAGCATGAAAAGTTTCACTATTGTTGTGGAGTGAAATTTTAGGTGATGTCAAGCTATCAAAGGTGATAGTGATGGCTGAGCTCATTTTAGTTGCCAAGTGTGGTAGTGATTGTATATAATTTGAGTGAGTTAAAATTAGTATTGGAGTTGAGCTTACATCAGTGTAAGCATTCAGCATTTATTAAGAAGTTTCAAGGGCTATATGGTTGATTTTTTACTCAATTGCAATCATTCAAGATTGAAGAGAGCATGAAGATCATTAGGTGAATTGGAAAAATTGATTCAAGCATTTATAAACTAGATTCAACTGCTACTCACCACAAATTATCATATTTTTCAAGTTATTTATTGTGTGTCAAACTGCGTTGTTTGAATTTACACAAACCCTAGATAGATATAATGGTGTCTAGATCTTCTATTGCCATGGGTAATGAAGGAAAAGAATTTTTAAATGTGTATTTGATTAGTAATGAAATTACTCCACCTAATTTTTGGGCAATTCCTTATATTGCATACAAATAAGACCCATCTAGTGACTTATCCATGATACCACCACAAGTTCTAATGATACAAGATGTAAGGTGTTGCTACAATTGTAAAATAGGGAGTATAGGAGACATGGAAATCAAAGACTTGTATGAAAAAAAGTCTGAAATGGAGTGTTGAAAGAGGAAAATAAAGTTGTAGAGAGAAAAGGGTTAACTCATCCCCTGGATTTTCCAAACATATTTAAGATAGAGTGGATTAAGATAATTCTAAGTAGGATAAATGATGACTTTGTATGGTTAGAAGACATCCCTATTAAGCTCACAAAGAGGATCATTCAAAGGGTAACAAGGTATCCAACCCTAGATAAACCAAAGATAGTGAGGAGTGATGCAAAAGAGGAAATTGAAAAGAATACAAGGGCAGTATGAAACAAGAGAGGAATGACCATAGACACAATCATTGATCCCCTAATTGTATTTATACTAAGAGTCATTCCACATAAGTTCTTTCAATCCATAAAATTGAATAGTGTACCATGTATAGTTGTGGATTTAGGCTATAAGATAGTGAAGAAGGACCATTCTTATGACCTTGTCAAGTTACAACTCTAGCAATTATCAGAAAACTTGGGAACCCTAAGAAAGACAAAGAGTGCACAATGAAAATTTAGTTCAATACATGTTTACATATTTTTCGATGTGCAAAACACATTTCCCTCATTAAGAAAAGTTTCTTAAAAGACTAATAGGCATGTTGCAGTGTAGATTGGAGAATACATTGAGCAACTTGGAGATAATTTTGAGTCTGTAATAACCAGCTATTTTGAAGACTTTAAGAAGTCATTGGAGGAGAGACTATGAATACTAGTTTCACTAGTAGAGAAACATTTTAATGATATTTTTTTCTAGTTGATGTTGACTTCACTTATGTTCAAGCTGATGTTCCAAGGGTTAGATGGCTCAGGTCATTGCCTTATAAAATTAATATTGATGAGGCATATGTAGCCATCACTGCTTTACTTGCAGAGGAAGTAGATAAGAAGGAAACTATATTTGGAAACTATGGTGTAGCCAAGTCTAAAATCACAATGGACTTGAAGACAACTTTTGTGATGAGGAAGAAGAAAAAAATTGTAAAGAAACTTAAGAAATAATTTGGTGAAGAGGCAAAAGAAGATGAAGAAGAAGAAGATGTTGAAGATGTTGAAGAAGATACACCTACCCAAGCACCACTTTCTCTCATGCAAGATCAAGGTGAGGACCAAAGAGAAGAAAAAGTAGAATTCGATGAAGGTGTCAAGGGAGAAGAAGCCAATGAAGCACCTATTTCTACATAAAAAAGACAAGAAAAGCTAGGAAGCCAACAACAAGAAAACCAAAGAAAGTTGTGAAACCTTCACAATAAAAGCCTATAGTTTCTATCCCCAGGGATAGCACAAGAGCTACTGGTAAGAAGAATCAAGAAGTTGAGAAGCCTAAATGCGAGAGACCTAGTATAGCTACTAAAGAAGATAAACTTGAGTAGAGGCAAAGGAGGAAATATATAGACCCAGCTAAATCAAATGAGGAGAGGACTAAGTTAAATGATAGTAACCAATTCAAAGTGGTAAGTCACAGTCTCTCTTTTGATTTGGACAACTTGTGTGAATATATCAAAAACAATGTTGAATTATCAAGGTTCACACATGTTGAGTTTGATAAACTTGGGAAGGTAGAAATGAATAAATTGAAGAATCTATGTATGCCATGATGGAAAGTTTTAAGACCACTCCAATTAAGATTTTTAATTCTTTACGCAAAAATCTATATGACAGAGTTGTGAAAAAGTAGTAGTACAGTCTCACAATAGAAAGACAAATTAGAGAGACTACTCTAGCAAGAGTGATGTTAGATTTGGACAATTATACAATGACAAAGACTATAAATATGTAAAAGGGGAGATTTTCTCCAAAATATAGAGCACATTTTATAGAGTAATATTGAATATTTTGTCCAATAGACCACCCAAATATGGAAGCTTATCTATGGTTTGACAACACAAAAGCTAATTGAGCAAGCACCTAAGGAAGTAGGTGAAGGCAAAGAAGAACAAGAGGTAGTTAAGATTACAAAGGATGAATCTATAATGGGAAGATATGAGGAAGGCACTGTGAAAGAAGAAAATATAGAGGCTATAGCTAAGGAAGAGTAGCAACAAGACCAAAATGTACCAAAGGTAAATATGTCGAGTGCTAATCCCCCTCATTTGGAAAAAGAAGATCAACAAGTAGATACAATAAATATTAAGGATGTCTCTAACAATACCACTTAGAACATCAATCCCCTAACAGAGGAGAATATGAAGAAGATATTGATTGATACCATTGCCAAGGCAAAACTATGTAGCCATCTTGTATTAGTGAGTCTGGATGAGATTGAGAAGGCAAAATTAGAATTTGTAGGGGAGAATACCCAAGAAATATCCAAAGCCCCCCTTAATCTATAAGAGTGCAATCTATAATGCCTAATTTAGTATACCAAAGAAAGGAGTTGGTGACATCAAATGTCATCACACTGGTGTAAAATGTTTTAGTACAAATAGTTTCAATAGATGAGAAAGATGGGACACCAGTCCAAATAGGTTAAGAAGCTAGTCCTACACCTACAACACAAGCACAAGGTGAAACAGAAATCCCAGATAAGGAGAAGGATATGATTGAAGATTTAGTCTTAACTACGAAGCCAAAGGAACATATAGAAATTTACACGTTGGTTACACTACCAGATACTGCTACTCCTATTCATAGTCAAGCACTTCGTAGGCTGAGTGTAGAAGCTACACCATTGCAGTCATCAAGGTCTAGTCCTAGTACATCTAATGTTGATGAGGTTACATCTTATGGTGATGTCAACTTAGATGAGGTTATTGAACTCCCAAATTTTTAATCTTGTGTTAATCACCATAGAGAAAATGAGCATATTACAGGATGCTCTAGCTAGAAAGAAACACCAAGAACTACTCAAAAGAGAGGATAGGTAGAAAAAAGTACTACATGCCATCAAGGACATATTTATTAATTCATTCAACCTACCTACACTTGAGGAAGACAAGACAATCATTGAGAAATTGGAAAACATTGTAGACAAGATTAATGATGAAGACCTACATACAAATGTAAAATTACTTGAATGTTCTAAGAAGAAATTCCAAGCCAAGGCCAATGAAAAGATCTCTAGTGCCATTTCCCTAAGTTAGGTTATGTTAGTAACCAAATTTGATATTGTGAAGAAGTTGTTGGAGAACATTTTCTCTATTTACACCAAGTTGTGTGATGTAACTTACTTGACATGAGAAGTACAGAGACACATTGACCATCTAGAGGGAGATTTGAAGAAAAAAAGTACAATCCTAAAACAATCTCTTGGTCAAAATCAAACTCATTTTAGGATTTTTTTGTCAATACAAGGTTAGTTAGCAGCATTACAAGCCCAAGATGCAAACATTAGGGCTACGCTGATTAACATCCAATCCATATTAACCCCTCACATGGAGGTGTTACACAAGGAACTAGCCTTTGCAGAAACATTGATGAAGAAAGATCCCCATCTTTCTACTCATGAAGGCCTAGTCAACCTTGCTACAGAGTTAGATACTCAAATCAAATCTCTAGAGGTAGTGTGTGACAACTTGGATGCAACACTAAAGATTATCCTGGAGGTCCATAAATCATTTTTGGATAAACACATAATTCATGTACCACCCATGATATAAGTTTCAAAAAGGGGGAGAATGAATTTTGAAAAGATAAAAGGGGAGAATCCATAAGTTTTGGGGGAGACCAAACAAAGAGGGAGTCAAAAATAGAGCATAGTAGATAAGAATATTTACTTAGTAGGAGTATTAGCTTCAAATTCAGAAAAGAACAATCAACTTATAGGGAGTTATAAAATTTTGAGGTATGACTAATAAGTCAAATTTTTTGCAAAATTTTGAAGTTTTAAAATTTTGTATGTAATTAGTGTCAAGGATAGAGATTATCTAAGTTATGCTCATAAGTTAAGGTTATTTATGCATAACCAAGTGTTTTTGTCACTCATGTCAAAGGGGGCGATTGTTAATCTTAGATTGGTTTTGACATATGAGTGACAATAGACTTAAGTCATTTACAAGATAGAACTTAGTTCATGTTGAACAATTAATGTATGTTGAGCATAAGTTGTTAGATAGTATATGTTGAGTGAGATATATATTTTTAAGTACTAGTATGAGCTGAGTAAATAGTTAGTTCCAAGTCACTCAATTGTCAAATAGACAGCATGTGTCAAATCACTTAGATGTCAAGTGATCAATGGATGTCAACTCATTCAAAGGTCGGGTTACAGCATTGAAGATATAGTGGATGTTGAGCATCAGAGACTTCAAGTGCCGAGTAATATAGTTTTGGACATAGTTGTTTGCAATGGTACAAACTACTATGTGAACCATTTTTTAGCTAACTTAAGGATTTTTTTTTATTCTAGATGATAAGATCAAGTCTACATTAAGGATCTCTATGTAGTACATGCAACCAATCAGTTAAAGGGATGAATTGAGTGACTAGATGGATGAATCACAATCATTGATTAATACCTAACCCAAAGTCACCTAGGTCTTCTTAAGGAAGATAAACCCTAAAAAATTGTATTGTGAATAGAGAAGCATGCACAAATAGAGCATTCATGGTGACTGAGAAGTTGTGATCCTAGGTTATGAATTGCAAAATCATTAAGGGGAGAATAGAGGAAAGGAATTAGAGGATAGAAGTGATACATCTAATTAGAGAGGATAAAAGATACATAAAAAGAGGTGATCTATTACTTAGTAGTATAGTGCTAACCATAGGATCATTGCTGAGACATTCTGATAGGTGAATTAGTTAAATCTCTTAGTAGAGTAATCCTAATAGGTTTTTGTAAATCCTTTAATAGGGTGCTTACTTCATTGTATTTTTAAGTCCTTTAATCAAGTACACTTCTAACAAGGTGTTGAAATCCTTTAATAGGGTAAGCTCTAACAATCTTGTAAGCCTTTAACAGGGAAAACCTTTCACAAGGTAGATCATAGTTTGTGATCAAACATTATAACCTTGATTTGATACACTTTACAATTGTAGTAGTGAAGATTTGTGGGTGTCTTCCCCACCCCAATTTTACCTTCTCATTAGAGGGTTTTTGGGTAATCATATCTTGTGTCATATGTGTGAATGTTATTTTTTTTTCATGCTATGGATGTATATGCTTAATTTGGTATTTTGGTTTATATACAAATTGCTAGATGGATGTGTGGTGATTGATTTTATGATTAAAGTTTTGAGGTGTTGATTCACCACCCACCCCCTACCTCTTAGAGTTTAATTTTCCTATTGTATTTCCAACACTGAAGAGACATTTACTAATAGTGTAGTGTGCCATATCATTTTATTGATGGAGAGGATTTGAAAAGAAAATATCATGAGATGGCCTAGTGAAAGGTTGAGTTGAGATGTGTTAATTATTATGGAAATACAATGGGCACTTGATAAGCTAGTCCTTGAAAGGGAGATAGTTGGATGAGGCTAAGAATTAAAACAAGTCATAAGGATAAGCTCGATTGAGTATCAATATTGCATGGTCAATGGAGCCAAAGCATAAGATTAAGGAACTTAGGTAGAAGTCAACTAAAATAGTTCAAGCCAAGTGTTGGTTATTGCTGATAAAATGTATGAAGATGTGTAGTTGTGATCGAGCATAGTATTGGTCAAGTGAGCATGTTGATAAAATATAGTGATTGTTGCATTACACAGTGTTGACAGAGCTAAAGAACATAATGATCACTGAGTGAGATCAAAAAATTTTGATTAAGGAAAAAAAGTTTTAATGGAGACCTAAAAACCTTACACAACATAAGATAAACATAAAAAGAAAGCTTAAAGTATTAGTTTAACTAAAATTAAACTACTGAAATAGCCCTCCCACATATAAAAGAAAGATACCCAATAAAACTAGGGGAGCATGACTAAAAAAAAAAGAGAGGCCAAAAAGCTAGGAAGGTTGCTCAGGTGATTTCTCTAAGTATTTCCATAGCACAAAATTTTAGCTTTGACATTCTTCCAGCCACCTCCTTCATGTCAGATAGATCTTTGTTAGGTTCCTAGATATCCTTCTTCTTTGTGTTGGATCTAGTTCTCTTCCTCAAACTATCCTCAAGAGACCTATCCTTGGCTCTATTGGGAGAAAGATCCTCCTCTTTGTTGGCCCTATGTTCTTCCACTTTGTTAATGAGCACCCTTATGTTCTCATTAGCCTCTTTGAGAATGTTGTAGCTTTGCTCAGTAATATTATGCATAGAGATCACCATGGTTTGAACCTTGCTCTTCACTTCCTCCACTCTATTATCCATGTACTTTTCCTCCATTTTCCTATTCTAAAAGTTGTAATTCTCCCTCCTCAAACTACTCACTTTGTATTTGAGCTCCTAAATTTCATGAAAAATCCATTTGGTGGTGGAATATCTATCCACTATACTATTTTTAGCATTGTTGAGAACATCCATTTGAGGATTTTCCTTAGTGGTATCACTAAAAATCATAAGGTCTAGGTCAATCAACTCTTCCATTTGGATTTTTCCCTCTTTATTCTCCTTGACCATAGTTCTTATTAGTTTTCTATTAATCCCCATCCTAGCAAAAATAGTATCAAAATTCTTCCACACCACATTCCTATCTTTGCCCATAATCATGCATTTGTATTGGCTAGTTCTAAATTCCTCATAGTCCTGCTCCTACTCTTCCCTGTCACCTTGATTAATATCCCCCTCAACACTATCCTTCGTCGCCCCCTATTTTTTCTCCTTAAATTCGACGACTTTCCCTTTTTTCCCTCCCCTAAAGGTCTTGACCTCACAATCCTCCTCTTTGTTGGTTGGCATTTTAATGGTAATGTTTCTCTTACCACCCTTCCTCTTAATGTCCTCCCCTTCTCTGAGATAGGTCTCCTCTTCCCCTTTAGCACTGTCACCCTTTGTGTCCATGCCATCCACCCTTTCATTCTAGTCCCTATATGAAGAGATGTTGAAACCTTGTTTAGGTTTGGTTAATATTTTTTTCTCCTTTCTCTCCATTTTGATAATTTTTTTACTAGTATTATACTGTGGGGAAGCTTCCTCCTCTAATTCTGAGTGCATCTCTTGGCTATCCTCAATATCATAAGGCATATAGTCCTCTCCCAACTCATCTAAATCCACTTTTTCATTCTTTCCCTCCTTCATATTCTTAATTTTTTTCCCCATAGACCTAGCCTTAAAAAATTGATAGATTAATAGCAAGAGCCCCTCATGGAAGGCTAGGTTACTAGAGTGTTTCTTGTAAGGCCTCATCTGGACTGCCACGGTATAGATGACACATTTGTATCGTGATAATTTTAGTTCAACATTTTGGTACACTTTTGAGACTATAAAGTTTGTCATTTTAATATATGCATTTCGATGACCCACATATTAGGACCTAATTGATTAAATTAATGATTTCCATTTCATGTTATAGATCAATTCTAGTAGAAAATTTGAGTTTGAAGAAATAGTAATGTCACTTACTTTGTAGATATTCAAGATTGGATATTCGAGACTTAGAAGGGAAATGTTTTATTTCAGTAGTGGTTGTAATTATAAAATGTACTAAGGACCTGATTTTGTGTGTAATGATCAAAAATATTCTCCACTTAGGTTATGTGTGTATTATGAACATTTATCCTAATTGATTTATCTCCAAATAAATTTTTTGGGAAATGGCAATTGAACCCATACTATGATAATAAGATGCCATAATTTAAATTAGATGTTAGGTACTCTCTAGTCATTTCTGGATACATATGAGTTCAGGAGGGAGTCTCCTTAGGAAGGTGTTAATTTATACCATTATGGAAGCTATGAATATAAAGATGGTAACCAAATGCTAAATTTTCCTAGATAATGTTTACTTGTTTAAATATGCATATGGTTACTTGAGCATGAAAGAATCATTACAAATTTGTATATGGAAATTCCATTGGACGAAGAAGTGTTTGCAAGGTAAGAATATTGGATGGTAATAAAATGCTAGTGTTTATTATTCAAAGTATATTAAAAACATAGGATATGGTTCCTTCACTTGATGACTAAATTCGAACATATGTTGACATCATTATGTTGCATTCTAGCTAGTTAAGTGTTTATATGAGTTCTACTCCTAACTCTATTATGCTTACCTCTCGATGATGATTGACTATTTTAAGTAATCTTGTGAGGGATAATTGATCTAAAAGGATAAATTATGGTGCAAGGCCCCACTTTGATTCCATAATAGCACTTGACATACTTTTATATCAGATGCATTTTGTTGATAAATCATATTGATGACTAATGGATTGGACTACTATGATAGGAATGGATATTGTAGGATGTAATATTTGTACATGTTGATTATGATTCAAATGTAGATAAATGATAGTTTGTTAATTATGACTTAATGTAATATGAAGATAAATGTTAATCTGATCATGATGAATTAATGTGATACGCAATTAGATGTTGATTTGATTTTGATGGTTTGTGATAGGCAGATCCTGATATTCTTACATTTTGAATAATTTATTTGAAATGATTAGGAAAGGAAATTTATTTGAATTTAAGATTACGTAACGTTTGAAAATTATATGCAATTATGATATTTATGTATATAACCTCCTTGGACTACTGATGCTCGAGTTGAATGTGTAGGAAGTGGAACCATGGAAATTCCTTGGGGAAACAAGTTCCAAACTTTTGTAAACATAATTTAACCAACGCAAATCTTTGGAAGATTCAAAAGCCTCATTGTGAGAGTTTTTTTTTTCGTCATAAATGTGAACTTGTTTGCATGTGAGAATGTTTAGTCATAAAGATGCATTAGGGGGCATGTCATAGTGATGTAGAATGTATTTTTATGTGTTACTTGACACTTGTGAATTTGGTGTGCAATAAAATGTCATCTAGGGTTTTAATTTTGATGGAGTTTTACCCTAAAATTGATTACCTTGTTAATGTATTAACAAACCCACTTGACAAGGGGTAATGGGTCACCATCAAAGGAAATTCAAATTTGGACTTGCCTAGGGTTTTGAGGGGTCTTTAGGTGGTCCCAAAGTGTCTTTTATGTGAAAATAAGCTGCTCTTGTGATAGTATAACATGTTAGGGACCTAATTTTGACCATGGTAGTGACTAGAAAACCTAGAGGGCCCCTTTATCCATGCATTCTTCCACCAATTCGAAAATGGACTTGTCACATGGGTTCTCTTCCATGTTCCCACTAAGACAAATATAGCAAAATCAAAGGAGACAAGTTTGTAAGAAGAAGTGGCTTAGTTTTTTTGCTAAAATAAGTTAGTGGGAAGGCCTTATTAGAGGGTCTTAGACAAACTAGTGGATCATTCACCCACTCTCTAATTTTAGAGACACTTAGATCTTGGAACGAAAAGGGGAGCTCTACTACAACTATCATTACCCTAGCTTGGACCAAGGTTAGTGTTTCAAACTATGCTTCATTCTCATTCTTGAGTATTGCAAAGCAGATCTGCAAGTATGAGGAATGTGTCAATGGAGTATGCATTGTAATGAGAGTCTTGCATTATGGATTTGGATATTGTGTTGTGGTATTATGAGAATATGTTGTATTCTTGTTGCATTATGGATTTGGATATTGTGTTGTGGTATTGTGAGAATATGTTGTATTCTTGTTGCATTATGGATTTGGATATTGTGTTGTGGTATTGTGAGATTATGTTGTATTCTTGTTTCATTATGGATTTTGATATTGTGTGGTGGCTTTGTGAGAATATGATGTGCTCTTGAAGATTCTTATTTTATTTCTTCTCGGTTTTGTGTTTTCTTGTTTGGAATGGGATGTGAATGTGTTTTATGGGTGTGAAGGCTTCACTCACCCTTGGGAGGGAAGAGAAGCCTTGGGTGAAGGGCATAAGTTGGGCTTGACATTGTAGTTGAGAAAAAATTACCTCATGATGAGGATTGTTAATATCATAGAGTATGGGCTCCATTAAGGCCATGAATCTTGTTTGTTTGGGAGGTACAAGGAGGTTTTGGTGAATGAGGAGAAGATGATTTGTTGAAGGCCTTGAGAGACAAATACAATGGCAATATGTTTATGGTGGCCTTGAGAGGAAAAATGCATTGGAAATATGTTATTTATGTTGTTATAATATCTCCTCTTTGAAAAGCCCACCTTCACCCAATGTTTTATGATTCCAATGGTGAATCATTGTGCAAGCCATGGGAGGGTGTTGATTGTGTGTTTGTGTTGTGTTTTTATGTAGATTTTGGTGAAGTATTTGTGTAACCTATTTGGTTCTTGTTTCCCCTACGCAGGGGTGGCTTCATAGAAGCCTAGGTTGGGAGGTGAGCCTCCATGGTTCCCATTTTGTGTGTTTTGTGCAGGTTGTGAAGATTCATGCTATGAAAAATTAGGGTTTTACCTTTGTCAAAGTGGAGAAGATCCAAATGTGTTAAGAAGGCTCAATGTATATGTGTCTTTATATCCATGTTATGTTCAATGTTCATGTGTCTCAATATTCATGATTTCAATGATCATGTTGTTCAACGTTTATGCTACTCATTGTTCATGTCCTTCAATCTGCATGTTCCTTATGTTTTTGGAAGGCCTCTTGGTTGTCTCATTGTGATGAAAGAAGATTGTGTCATTGTCACCATGTGAATAGGTAGAGGAAGAATTTGAGGATAATGTATATGCATGTCTCTTTGTCAAAGAAATGATCATTCAAGTTTATGAGTAGTGGAAGAGTTAATATGTAATGTAGAATGTAATGGCATCCTGATTACTATTTCAAGATTTTGGAAGAAATGATGAAAAAGTTGTATGCATATAGTGTTATTTATATAAAATATTCTATGTTAAGCTTCATTGTATTACAAATAAGATTTTATGTGCTTTCTCTCCTCTGATGTGATAGAAAATATGTATTTCATGAATAACATGAAAAGAAATGTTATGAATAGAATGGATTGATTCAAAATGTATCAGATGCAATCTATATATATATTTACTATGCATTAATGACTTAGAATAAAATTTTGAAGTGATAATTTCATCGTACAAGTATTATGCATTTAGTCTTAAGTCCTAGGATGACAAAATCATACTACTAACCATTATGTACATTCAAAAAATAGAGAAAATTCATGAGGAATGAAATTGAGTTGTATATGAGTAGAGAAATTATAAAACTTCAAACTAGCTGTAGCTCTACATTTTCCTCTCTAGAAAATCTATGAGGAAGGAAAATAAATCCCTACTCTAATACAGAGTAATAAAATATTAAAGGAATATTCTCCAGATTCTAGACTATCAAAAAAAATTTTAAAAATAGCATATAGAAAACTAATGAATATCTTAGGCTAATATTTCCTGACAATACCTATCCTAAGTGACATAATGGTACACATTAGAATCATGTGACCTCTAAGTCACATCTACGCTCAAATAAATAATAATTAAATAAATGAATTAAGACATATAAGTACTCTAGTTAGAAAGTATGCACAAACTTAACAAATGAAAACGTTAAATCTCAAAATAAAAATAAAATAAATATTACTATCTCCTTAGATTCCTAGCGTCTATACTCATGACATTGTAAGTTTTTAAATTAAAAAAAAGGGCCAAGATTTGACCTCTAACCGGACACTTACCTCTTAACCCATCATTTCAATTGTTATGCACTCTCCTTGGCATATGGCCCTTAAAAGTTGACATTTTGTCATGTAAAAATCAGCTAACTCAACACAAAACACATGCCTCCAGATTTGGATGGAGGGCTTACCTTCTTGTAAAAGGCACATAGGGAAGTGGGATATGTCCCGTCTTCTAGCAAAGACTATAGGTGACCAATCCTAGTATTGGTGGAGTATTTAGAATAGGCACATGATTTCATGCATGGTCGACTTGGAAAAAAAGTGGAAGTGGGTTAGTATCCCAATGAGGAATGTGAATTTTTAAGAAAACCATCTTATTATTAACTGTAACTATTTACATGAGATAGGTAATTTCAAGTATGATTTAAGAGATGTCCAAGGAATTGAATTAACCAAATATTTTTTTTACTCATGACCCTCGTGAGACCTTGTAGGATCTACGTGTAGGAAGGAGAAGTGGCCTTGGTGACAATTAGGGGATGTTGCGATTTAGTGTAGTTAGGAGGTTCACTTTTCAATTTGTTCTTCCTAGCTAATTGTTAATTTATTTCCAAGTCTTGAGTATATGGTAATGGCACTTAGTGTATAGGAACTTGTTAATACAACTTGGTCATACGTAGGATTTGTTAAGGGTATTATTTATACCGAGGGACTCAATTAAGAACACGATTAACAATTAAACCATATGGTAATGGAAAGGTTTAATATAAAAGGCACATGCTAGAAATAGAAACTATGGTAAGGTTAATGGTATCAGATTGTAATATAATTAGGAGATAAGAAAATGATATCAAACTAATTGTAATAAAATAGGTATTATTGAACAAGTCCATAAATATTGTATGATATAAAGCCATATGTTGCATCTAAAAAACACAACTCTATTCTACATTATTAGGTGTATGTAATGGGTACATCAAATTGTCAGGGAACACGTAGCATAAATTTTAAATGATGATTTTAATATTATATATATATATATATATATTAGCAATCAAGTCGTTTAATATTTAGAAAAGATGAAAGCATGAAATAAAGTACAATAGTCATACAAGAATTCCTACTTATATTAGTTTTGTTATATTATTTAACCATCCACCTTTTTTGAATGCTAAATATCTATATATATTGAAATATTATTTTTTTAAATATTTAAAAATAAAATAAAAATTGTTGTGTTTGGATTAATAATTTTAGGGCATGACATTTCTCCTTATAGTCATTAATATTTTCATTAATAAGTGAGTAAAGGTAGAAAGGAATAGATATCTTTGCTCCATATCTAAAATGGTTGAGAAGCACAAAATGGTTGGTGTAGAGGCGGTCAAATCTTTTGTCAAGGGAAAGGTACTTGATTATAACCCTCAGCACAAACCTCTATAGCAACGTAATGGTACTCGATAGAAAGTTAGTACTTTTCTTCACCAAAGCCTTCTTTTCCTCAAAATCCTTGGTGAATTCAACCATTGCCTACCCTAAAATATTTTTATCTCTATAGAATTTATTCCCCATTATGGGAATACCAATCACTGCAAAGATAACATCTTCCATCACCATAAAATCCATGCCATCAATTTCAACAATCCCCTCATTCTAGCTCTCTAACATGCTCCGCATAACAGAGGATTTCCATTCGTGGGGTCATTCTATGAAATTTGTGACTTCACCTTTTTTCATAATGCTCCACACCTTGAAGCATCTATACCACTTCTAAGCTTCATCTTGAGGTTCCCTCCTATGTCTTTCCCCAACCATGATTTCTTCCTCTTTGCAATCTTTTTTCCTGGTATTGATACTCTTTGAAGCCAGATTATCATTGGCATTATTCATTTTCTCAAAACTTCTTTTCACATTGTGTACTTTACGCCCAAAATCAATCCTCAAAGTAAGATGATGGATATTGTTGATGTGGAAAGTACAATTTCTTTCATACTTACACATCTTATTTTTGCACATTTCCCATAACTCATAAACAATCATAATGAACCTTTTATGGTTCCCAATCTACCTAGGATCCTTTCCTTTTATATTTTGAGAAAGATTTTATATTGCGGCCAACACAATTATAATTTTGAATTAGTCAAAGCATGTGGAAGATAAGGATTAATGATTTGGTATATTTAATACACAAGGAGACTTAGTTACATGAACAAAGGTAAGGATTTGATCAGAAGTTTGTACAAGGAGAAGGAAAACAAAAAGATGGAAGGATTTGATGGATCTAACCTAACCCTAAGAGAAGAAGTGATGCTTAAGCAAAAAAAGATCAAAATTACCTATTTAAGGAGGAATAATGAATGAATTTTGAGATTGTTTTGTTCTTAATTTTTGATCTTAAGAAGAAGCTATGAAGATTAGAATAGGAGAGGTGAAGTGTGAAGAGTTTGTGAAGATGATTACTTGAGGAGATTCCAAGAATATTAGTGATGGAGATGTCAATGGATGCTAGTAAATAGACCAGAAGATGAGCAAATGAAGATCTAAATTTGCAAAGTGAACTGTACTTTATAGATCAAACCTATTATTACATTCTAACCATTGTATCAATTCAAAATCCTTTAATCAAGGTTGACCTAACAATTATTTTTTAAATCCTTTAATCAAGGTAGCATTATAATGGAATGTTCTAAAGTCCTCTACCAAGGCCACTCCTAATAGGTGATTAAATCCTTTAACAAGGTCACATTTAACAGTGTGTTGTATAACCTTTAATAGGGTTGGCTCTTGACTAAGCTCACCAAAAAAAAAATAGCATGTTACTTTGTGGTTTTTTCCAAATTGGATTTTTCACATTAAATCCCAAGGTCACAATATTATTTTCATGTGTAAATGTTATTATTTTTCATTCTATATACTATAATAGCTTATTTACTAGCAAACAACATGTATACAAATAGAGAGTTAAGTAATTGCATGAAATGTTAAATAACTGATAATATGTTATAGAGACTACGTAGATATTTGAGATTGATTAATCTATTTGAAGTAGTCAAAAGCTTAATTGGTACATCTAGACCTAAGGATAACTTATTCACTTCCCCCTCCCCTTCCTCAATTATTCTAAATCATTATAACAATAAATTGTAGGTGTCCATGCTTGTATTAAATCCAAAGAGGAGACCACTATTATTAAGTGCACAGAGATAAAAAGAAATTTGAAAGAAGCAAGTATTTATGCAGAGATAAGGCACATGAATTATCCCACATTGCACCTACACAAGTATTTTGATATGTTTAAATGAATGAATGCACAACTCATGAGTGTTTAAACGGATGTGCTTTATGACAAAGAGGAACTAGCCTAAGTGTGGGGCCCAAGACCATTAGGTGGTGCTTAGTTAAATTTTGCTTAGTGAATGCACGATGTGTGGCAATAATATGGTAAGCCAAAATGCTAAACAAGAGGGTACCATGTGGAAAGCCTACCAAGGTGCACATGACTTCACAAGGAAAATTGATGATTACCAAAAATTGTTGTGAGGTCCCAACAAGGTTTGAGCACAAGTTCATGATGGTTAGAGCATAGTTAGCATTAAATATTACAAAGTCCCATAGATGGTACTATAAAGTTTAAAATAGTTAGCACATGGTTATGAAACAAGTTTTTGAGGTTGTGATGAATATGAGCACAACTTCTCTAGACTTCAAGTAGGTCCCACCAAAAAGCTTGCAAAGTTACACAATCATGCAATGTGCCAAGGTGATTTGAGATCAAGTTACAATGTGATATGTGGAAGTCATGTCAGTAGTGACAAAGAAGACATGCAAACCTAAGGACCAATCAGTATGTGACATGTGGCATCATGTGTAGTTGACTAAATTTGACTTTGTGCAAATTGGAGGCAAATTAGAAATTGTTCAAAAGGTTGCAATGAAATAATGTTAAAGTAATTTCCCCTTGGTTGAACACACTCATAAAATTGAAGGCCTGTGAGGATGTTTTATTATATAGTTGTGAACTATATAGTAAAATGAAATAAATTTGAATGTTGTAAGGGCATGTTCATCCTCAAAACCTATTGATTCAAATGGATGCTAGGGGTATGTTTTTTACCCAAACATAGGACTATTATATATTGTTGGAAAGGTATCAAAATGAAAAATTCCGTTTTGCAAACCAAAAAAATATAGGTTTTATTATTTGAAAGATATTTCCTAATTTTTATGATAGGGGCTTTACAACATATTGTTTTGGCTTTTTCCATGATAGTTCATTTTCAATTTCTAGAAAAACTATTGAAGGGTTTGTCCCAAATTTGGCAAGGATAATTCTAGCAATGATATTTTTTTGTTGGAGTTGTTTAGTCATTTTCCCAATAGATATTTTAATAGGATTTTGACTTCTTATAGGTAGTTCTTTTCTTCATCATTTAGTAGTTTTAAGTTTTTTTTCAACAACAATGATGGGGATTTTATTTTTAGTTGAGGCAAGAGAGATGAGAGAAGATTTGCAACAACATCACATTAAAAATTAAGATGACATTTGGCACTATTAGATCATATCTGAGATTATTATATTTTCTATATTTTTTCTCTTTTTTTCATTGTAGGGGTTGGTTCTAACTATTCTAGCAAGTTCTCAACCTAGTTTATAACCATTCTTTAGCATTATCTCTTTTTTGAATAGCAAGTGTATTCTTCCTATAGAAAAATAATGAAGGAATAGATATAGTCAAATTTATTTATTTTTATTGCTTTGGGTTATTATATGCATCCTAATGTATTCATTTTCAAAGAAATGTATACAAAGAAGCAATCAAAGTATTTTCATTTTAAATCATGTCTCCTCTATTTGAGTTATGCAATTTCATATGATATGTGGACAAAGAATCCATATCTCAACTTCAACTTATTTTGAGTTGTATTCTATAGTTTATTTTTTTGTTAATTAAAAGAGTTAAGTGGATGCTTAACATATATTGACAAAATTATAGATCTCGTGGAAGGATTTTTATGGGTAGAGGATTCATAGTAAAAGTTGATGTCTCATTTACAAAGTATATGGATAGATCATAAAGGTCACGGTGTTTTTTTTGGATTATGTAACACCTAGTGGATAGGGCACTAATTATAGATATAGGATCTACATATTCTTGTTGTTTGGTTCAGGGTTCTTTCTGAAATTTTTTAATCAAAGTGGCCATTTCCCTTTTCTATTTGTAGAGCTAAAAAGAAGACACTAACTTATCTTGTGAATTCATAGGTTTTGTAACTAGTTATTTCATATGTATTATATTGCATAAGTGTAGAATAATTAGGATATTATCTTCTTTGTTTAGATTCAAATTGATGTTTTAGCTCTAATGACATTAATGAATCCAAGGTCTACCCACCTAGGTTTTATAGAGCCTAAAGTGTGGAAGGAGTGTTACCTTTTTAGTTGGCCCAAGCTCTACTCAAATGCACCCATCATAGGAATTAGCTACCCTTACATGTATTTTATTTCAGATTCTTTATTCTCTAAACACTATTAAATTAGGAGCCAAAAAAATGGTGACTCCATTAGGGATAGGGTTGCAAAAAGCCTTGTCAAAAAAGATGGAATCTCTAGCATAATTTATGTATTTTCAATCATTTATTTCAGTTGTATTTTTCTTGTTTGAGTCACCAAAAACATAGAAACTCTATTGGGGATAATGTGTAAAATTTTCTACAAAGGTAAGGTCCTAATGTGTTTCCCATTTCCTTGCTGAAAATTGTGTCTCCCTATTGTTACCTTATTCATGACAGTAGTAACTTTGAATATTAAATGTAACTTTTGTTGCTAAAACCAAAGTTGAGTTTCTCATTAGTTTGGTTTAGCTATTTTCAAAGTCTTGTTATAAATTGTGGAGTCAAGAATAGTAAAGGATTCTTCTTTTTACCAATTTTGTAAATCTTTAAAGGTGGTTTGATAGTTTACAAATTTTCCACAAGTTGAAATTATGGTCCAAATTTTTCAAATAAAAAATTAAGCTATAAATCTCGTCTCACAAGAACGAGTGGCAACTCTAAAATCTTTGCACCAATTGTAATTATTGTATGTAAAATATTTCAAGGACTATCAATACTATTTTGGGAGATATGAAGCTTTTGTGAGTATATTATATTTGGCAAGAGAAAACAAAATCATAAATTCTTGATTGAGAAGCTTGAGTGTTGTTTGCATCTGGTGATTTTATTGAAGTTGAATATTGAAAATTAAATCACATTTGTGATTGTCATTTTTAAGAGGTAGCAGCTCTAGATGGTTCTCATGTAGGATGTGAAGGAGTCTCATATCTAAAATAGTATCCAATCATCAAATTAAGTTGTAGCATCAGCACTTAAGGTACTTTTATTTTCATGTATGTTTATTTTCATGGAAATTAAGTGGTTTAAAATGAGTACCTCTATTTAGTGACTTTATCACTACGAGTAAGACATGAAAGGGTAACATGCATTTAGATTTCAAATTTGAAGGTAGTTTACCAAGTTATGAAAGTGTTTGTGAAAAAGTTACGGTGTTGAAAAGAGAATTACATAACCTAATCATTCATTTCATAAGAATGAGGGTAGGAAAACCCAAGGGTCAAGATGATATTATATTTTGTAAGAAATTCAAATTAGTAATAATATAATTTAATATTTCTTTAAGACCCCAATAAGTGTCATGGGTTAGTCTATTTGTATGCATATGTAGGCTTGCATTGGTCAATTGGTTAGCTAAAATGAAAATAGAAGAGATTTTCTATATTTGTGAATCAATGCAAATGATTGATGCACTCATGTTGGAAGATGTTAGTCATATTAATTATTGTGTAATTCATAGTGAAAGTGCTAAGAGTTCTTGTGAATACAAAGAACATTCTCATGATGATATGTATTATGGTTTTAAAGATGAGGATTCATTGTGTGATTAAGTAGATGAGTGTAATCAACATGTAGCAGAAAAACATGAGACTATTCTCCTTATAAAGGTTTGTATGAAAAGGAAGAGAAGTATAGCAGCAATGAGGTAAATTCTTTTTGTGATGAGTGTGAGTGTGAGTGTGATGATACATAAAGTATTGGGCTCTCGTGTAGAGAAGAGGAGACATATTATAATAATATTTTTCATATTTCAAATTATATTTTTTATGTCACTTCTGGTACAAATTCTTCTTGTCTTTTAGATTATACTTGTAGCCAAGAGAGAAAAACTTATAATGAATCCAAATTGAGTAGTGAGGATATTTCAACCTTGTTGGATTGTGAATTGAAAAGGCATGCATCCAAATGTCACCCATGGTTTTATTTGTCAATCTATGTGTGTATTTTGAAAATTAAAATGGTGTCATAGCTATGAGGTATGATGCATATTCTAGCTCTCCTATTTCTTCATTTCAACACTTTTTTGGTGAGGATAAAAATACACATGAATATGAGGTTTTAAATGATGAAGATGTGCTTGATATGTGTATATAAGATGCTATCATAAATGATGCTAAATCAGATTTGGATACTATAAATTTCATTGAAAAGTCTCCTACATCTTATGGTTTTGATTTAGTAAATGTTGAAGATACTCCTATTATTAGTAATTTTAAGGTTGATGAAGGATCGGTTGGTTCTTTTTTAAATTTAAATGAAGTATGTGAAAGTAAGGAGCATCCATATGTAATTAATTTTGATTAATCATGTGATGAGGATGGTAATATTGAGAATGATTATGCTTCATACTCTGAGTTTTCTTTTTATGCTGATGAATCTTTTGAAATGATTTCAATACATTCACATACTTTCAAATGAGCTTTATGATTATGACAGTGATACTAATCTACCCATTTTTCAGCACTTTCATAGTGGTTCTTTTCACTTGGTAAATAATTCATTGTTTGAGTGTGAAGAAGTTTTATCATGTTGAAAATATAATTGGATGAGAAATTATGTGGTGAATGAGGTGAAATCAGATTCCAAACTCTATTCACAGTCGTTTGCATAAGATAAGTTGCAAGTTCATTATATGTATTACTCTTTGGGTCAATTTGCATATGAATACTTTGTGTTTATGTTTGATAGCATGCACAAATAATTATTTGAAGAATGTTTTCAGTTTGGTTTTGATATTCATCAGAATGTTGATCTATATCTGTACTTTCATAGTGAGCAAGATTTTGAAGTTTTTTCTAGTTTGTCTGTACACTATGAAAGTGAACATGATGAGTTTTTTTTTCTTAATGAGTTGATTGAAGATATTAATATTTTTTTGTGAAACTAATGTGAATGAAACTTTCAAATTATGTTAAGAGAATAGGGATTAAAATTAGGTTTATGATAGAGGTAAGAGGTTTCATTGAAGTTTTGATGGTTTGGGGCCATCATTTGTATAGTTAGAGTAATGTTTATTGCTTTCAATAAAGTGATGTTTAATAAAGTTCTTGGTATGTTCTTATCAAGAATGAGATATTGAATTCTTACCATGTATACAAGTGGAATCCATGCTAGATGGAGCCACTACTGGGACTCAAAAATTTGTAAGGATTTTAAGTACCAAATTTGAATACTTTGCTAGAATGTGCCCCTAAGATGCTTGTTGTGCATATGTACTTAACTTTCATTTTAGTTCTTATGATGTATTTTAGGTATTCCACACATTTCATATAGAATATTCATGTATCTTCGGCTGTTAATTATGGGACTCAAAATTGCATTCTCATTGTGAGTACCATTCCGAACTTTTGAGTCCATTTGAGCCCTATAAGTGCATTTTTTTGCATATGCACCTGGTTGTCCTTGTGAGGCCTTAGAGGTTTTTATGTTTCTAGCACCTTGAATTCACTATATCCATGCATCCTATAATGATAAATTGTCATTCTGAGTCATTCTATGAAGTTCCATATAAAGCAATGTTCAAATCTGCATTTTTGCCCAAGTGTCAAACATCGACTAGAAGCCTAGTTTGCATTTGAATATCTTGCACCCAGTTATGTTTCCTAACTCACCACTTTGGGATTATTTTTTATACATATTAGAGAGACTATTTTTCAATTTTCATGTCATTTCAATATGTTTTGACCACGTTTTGAATCCCTCAAAGTTGGTTACTTATCTCTGTCATGTTGATGCAAAATGCCCTAAATTTTGGGAGGCCTTGTTTGACCAGTTGTATCTTTGAAAAAATTGTTCGTACTAAGAAAATTCATTTTTCATTATATTCTAGAGGTTACACACTTGCTACATTCTATATTTTAGCTCATGATGAATCTATTTGATCAGTTTTCAAACATGATTCCAAAAGCAATTTATAACTTTTTACTAGTGTCAAGAAATGTAGATTGATCAACACCACTATTCGAGATTTCATAACTTTGATCTAGTAATAGATGAGATCCAATGGTTTTTACCACTATGTTCTACTATGAAAAATTCTTTGAGTATGCTAGTTTTCATGTCTTGACCAATCCATCTGCACACTTTCCTAGGTCCATTCCATTTGAGAAAATCATTGTTTTGCTAATGTTTCAAGTTCTATAATTTTGAGTACCTTATTTTGCACACTTACCAAATGTGTCCAGATATTTTTCATGAGCCCAAATCACATAATTATATTCCCCTCATGGAAATGAACTAATTCCCTAGTTTTTGTACCCTTAAGTATCTATTTACCCTATTTTCAAAGCCAAAACCAAACACATTTTGTTGTTTACTAACTTGTTTATTTGCAGGCAATTTTAGAAAGGCAACTTTGATGGTCAATATATTTTGACTAAGTGATTTTCATGATACAAAATCTGAGAAGGTGCAAGGATACAAAACAAAGTATTAGCATGTCAGTTTTCAGAGCCCAGTTATCTATTTTGGTTAGTTTTTAGAGCTAGCTTTCAGGCCTCTTGGTTGGAAAATCTCATTTTACAAAAAGTGGGTAAAGGAGATTTAAATAATGATTCAGTGCTTGATTTTGAATTTATTCAGTTTGAGAGGATCAAATGGATTAGTTCAAGATGTCATTTATTTTAAAATGAAAAAAAATAGTCGAACCCACTTTAGGGCTTGACTGATTCCATTAGATCAATAATTTTCTACAAAAAGACAACTTTAGTTGATGAAATAACTCAAGCAAGAAAAGGTATTTTATGAAATATGGGGATACATCCTTCTATCATGGGAGCAAATTTTAGATCTGACATATAAACCTAGCTTCAAACTTATAAATATTGATGACACACCTTAGTAGTGGTGCATCACCTTTCTAATTTGAAGAAAAGATATGGGTTTTTTTTCAGCTATTACTTTAATTAATCAAAGGAGAACACTTTCATATCTAATTCTAGTTTTATACTACTTTTATGGATGTAAAGATATAGCTTGAACAAATACAAGGTGATACTTTCCTAAGTGGATAGCAAAGATTAATATATAAAGGCAATATGTTGAAGGATAACAATACCATGGATGATAATGGTTACTAAGAATAGTCATCTACATGAGAATACTTGGATAAGGTAGTTGAATCAAAGAATACAATTATAGCTTGTCATTTCAATTCTACAATGCTATCACATGCAATAATGGAAGATTGCTCCCACATTTTAGGACTGTGTGAAATAAGAGGCTCATTAGGATTCTTAAGAACAATGTGATTAGTATTTACCATTTTGGGTGGGGGGTGGATTTTTGGTTTCCCACATTTTGGTCACTGATTAAGCCACTAGCATGGGATCCCACTTAAAGCATCCAAAGGTGTTGAAGGAAAGTAGAAGTCTACGGTAGAAGGCAGAGTAACCATTGACATATGAGCCTCCACAGCATTGGAAAAGGTGAAGGGAGGTGACAAAGCTCCATGGAAAGTGGTAGGAGGAACAAGAACTCGTGTTTAAAGGGGAAAGAAAAGAGAAGATGGTGAATGGAGTAGAGAATCCACACAAAATGAGAAGTACCCTCAATAGAGTACTCAACAGGGCAATCCTTCATAGAGGAGCTATGTACATAAATGGATTTCATTCACAAAGGGAGGATCCCAAATTAATAGTAGTAGAATGATGCTTGGAAACCATTGGAAGAAGCCAAACCTTCCATGGCATTGAGAAAAAGAAGATGGCGGCAATCCAATAGAGCATATGGCAAAAATACAATTAAGAAGGACTATGACATGAATATTTTCTCCACGCAGAGGGGAATGTTGGGAGATGCTACAAGATGGAGCAATATTCATGGTGAAATTGGGAACAGAACATCCACGGCTGAGAGAGAATGTGAAGAAGCCACAGGCCCTTGGGGAGAAGGTCATGCAGAGCATACCATTAGAGACAAGGTGTGATATCTAATGTTTCTTAAATCCCACGTTGAGTAGGAAGTTTCCAAGTTAAATGATTATATGCCCAAGAATTCCACTACAAGGTGTCTTTAAGACATGCAAGACACAAGCCGAAGGCACATGTGGAGTCTAGCAAGTGTGAGGAAAATATTTTGACAATCAACACAAAGTGGAAAAGGTGACACATGGCAAAATATGAAGGATTTCATAAGTTCATAAAGGAAATGAAATGGAATTATGATAGCACACCAATTTCTTAAGATTAGAGATGAAGAATGAAGGAGCTTTGATACTATGGTTGTAAGATTGAGGATCTAAGATTGAAGTGCTATGATGCTACACTAAGTGTTAAGATAATCGTAAGATTGTATGCGTGAATTGTGGCCTATACTAACACACACACTTCAACATGGTCATTATTTGTGGATTCATCCTGAAATGAACATGAGATTGTTCACCCAAGATTTTCCGTACAAGCTGACCTGTTGCCTTCTATCTAAAGGGATTTTTCCTATTAATATCCTCAGATTTGAGGTGTAAGCAACCAGACCCTCTAAGAATGAAGGATTTGAGAATGCAATTAGCCTATATGAGTATGCAAATTAATCTAGAATGAAATATGCATTTTTAATCTAAAAACATGTAAAAGAAATTATACTAAATGTATGCATATTAAATCTAGATGACATTAAGCTAAGAATGAAAATATATGAGAATATCTTAAAGCTAGATGAGTGTAAAATGCAGCAACAATTCAATGCTTCTTCAATTCAACCTCTCCAAAATGAAGAAATGAGGGTCTCTTAAATAGATTTTCCTGAAATATTCCAACGGTTGAGATTGATTTCAATCAACGGTTAGGATTGAAGATGAGGTTCAGTTAAGGTGGAATATTCCCAAATTATAGGGTGTTAACTAACTCAAATTTGAGTGTAAGAGTCAGTCAGCTCAGATAGACTTTAGTGTGAAAGCAAGTGATCTGGATCACTTTTAATTTGATCAGTAGTTATCTAGGAATTTCCATTTTTGAACTGAAGAGAAGAATTAGAAAGAATATTTATTTAATAAAATGAGATATGCTCTCATAAATACCTTTTCCATTTAATTAAATAATTTTACTTAATTAATTAGAGACACTTTTCTTATTTAATTAAATAACTTCATTTAATTAATTAGGAATGGCTTCCTATTTAATTAAATAACTTTGCTTAATTAATTAGAAATAGCTTTTCTATTTAATTAAATAATTTCATTTAATTAATTAAAATAGCCATATTTATTAAATTAAATTTAAATCAAATAGATTTAATGTGGCTAATATGAGTGCGTACTATAGGGATTAAATAATGAGTATGATGAATGCAGATTACTATTTTTTGCATCTGACAATTAAGTCAAGTAGCGAGTAACAAAATGAGAATTGCCTATTAGAATAGGTCTTAGAATTGATCCAAATAGACCAGAATTGGTATAATGGCAATGAGCCAATTTTGGGGTATTACATTTTGCCCCTCTTTGAATGAATGTGTGAGCAACACGTTCAATTGAAAGAAAATCAGAAAGGATGATGTGAGGATCAAGAAATGAGATTGGTTCCGAAGTTGATGAAACAAAGACCAATTGATAAGCTTTTAAGGACTATCTCTAGAACAGAGCTTAATCCCAAGCAATCCAAGTAGAATACCTAGATACCTAAAATTGATAAGCATTTAAAAGATTGTCTCCAGAATGGAGCTTAACCTTTAAGGATCTAGATAGAACACCTAGATACCTGAGATTGAAAGCATTTAAAAGATTGTCTCCAGAATAGAGCTTAACCTTTAAGGATCCAAATAGAACACCTAGATACCTGAGATTGAAAGCATTTAAAAGATTATCTCCAGAATGGATCTTAACCTTTAAGGATCCAGATAGAACACCTAGATACCTGAGAGTGATAAGAATTTAAAAGATTATCTCCAAAATGGAGCTTAACCTATAAGGATCCAGATAGAACACCTAGATACCTGAGATTAAAAAAAAGGATAACAAGATCCAATCATGAGTTGTAGAATCATCCCCAAAATGAGGCTTGATCCTCAGGAGTTGAGGTTTAGACTATCCCAATACCTGTCCATCGAACTCTAAGATGATTTTTTATAAGATTGATCAATTGATGAAAAGATAAGATAGATAGCAAAGATGCCAGATAGGAGTAAGCAAGATGCCCTGAGTGATGAGATGCCCCAAGTGACGAGGACATAAGATAGGAACAAGATGCCCCAAGCGATGAAGATTTAGATTGATTTAAAATTCAAGTTCAATGATGTGATCATCCTGCCCCCTTGGGAGCAAAATCAAAAGATGACACACCAAAAATATGATGTATAGTAGTATACAAAGAGATACAAAAGAAATCTGAGATGTAGTAGAGTGTAGAAAGGATCAGAATGATGAAAAGAAAATATGAAGAGATTAGAACGATCTAAAGAAATATGAAGAGATCAGAATGATCTAAAGAATATTGGAAGTCAATCCAAAGTGATTTCGAGGTCCAAAAGAATAAGTTTGACCAATAGTTGACCAAAGTTGACTTTTTCCAAAATTTACTTCAAAAATTTGAAAAATTTTGAATTGAAAAGATTCCAAGAATTGCAAAGTATCAAAAAAATTCAGACTACACAAACATTCGATCACATCAGTCCCAAAATTTTAAAATGCATTTTTGAAGCATTGAGGTGTGTCCGATTTTGAATTTGATCCCAAAAATGGGTTCAGAGTAGCCAAACTAGCCAAGAGAGTGATTAATCAATCATTTGTACAGTCATTAAGAAACATGATACTTTGAAGAGATCAACAATCCCTCGTCACAAAAGGTGAAAGTAGATTTGCAATTGAATCGCATGCTTATGCAAGTGAAGTATGCAATGCAAGACTATGTTAAATGCAACCCTAGGTTTGGTTACCAAGCCTCGACAATTTATCATCACTAGATATAGAACAAAGCTCGTATGTTATACAATTCCCACTAACATTGCAACCATGGGAATATGAATAGAACATACATTATAGGTTTGTCGAGATTAAATTTAAGCATTCAAGGCACAAGAAGCCAGAATGACCAAAACATTTGTCCCTTTTAATATAGCAAGTTAACATAAGCATCAAAGCACAAATGCTAGGATGACCAGAATGTTGCTTGCATGACAAACACACCAGACACACGAGAGATCCATCTTATGCTAAGTATTCAGTATTTATTCTATCTGCAATGATGCTTGCATTCGTAACCTAAGATAGAAGTGTGCTAGAGATATGCGCAATGACCCATACGTTCACTTAGCAAGACAAGTATTAGTATTTACTAGAGCATGAAGAGTTCACTCCAACAAACAAGGAGAAGAAACAATGTTATTGACATATTCTAATAAAGGAGTCGAGGTACACACGACCATCCAATACGAGATGGAGGCTCTTATAGTGGACACCCCTTTTATAGGAATATATCAACTTATTGGAACTAAACCATAGACAGAAAGAAAAGAAAAGGTCACACCCCCAATCATTACTTCTCTAGTCGAAGATGACATCATAGAGTTGCTTGAGGAGATATGATAAAGCAAAACAAAGCAAACAAAGAAAATGCTTAGCATATCCAAACAAGTATATCATTTTTGAGTTCAATGTTTTTGGGATTGATGTGAAGTGTCAGTGTCCAGAACATGTTTGAAAGAAATCTCTTCAATAGGGTGACGACAGTAGGCAAACATAGTCAGAGTGACTGGTGACTGAGGTCAAAGAGAAAACTTCATGATGAAGAACCTAAAGAAGACTAAGCAATAGTAGACAGACATAGCTAGAATGATTGGTGACTGATGCAAGAGAGATCTTCCATAAAGGAATCTAGAGGCGTGACCCAAGCAATAGTAGGCAGACACATTTGAAACAACTGGTGACTATTGCAAAAGAGATTCTATGAGGAGAATCTTGAAAAGAGTGACACTAGCGATAGTAGGCAGACACAGCCAGAACAACTGGTGACTATCACAAAAGAGATTCTATGAGGAGAATCTCAAAAGGAGTGACATTAGTGATAGTAGGCAGATGCAATTGAGACAATTGGTGATTGTTGCTTAAGAGATCTTTTGCAAGAAGAATGACACTTTTTCCTATTTTTTCAATTTTATTTTTATTTTTTTGAATTTTCGAATTTTTTTGGTGTTACCAAGGCACCTATTGCTAGGTTTTCACCAAGGTAACAATTTTTTTAGGAATTTTCAAATTTTAGAACTTTTTCAGAGATTACTAGCTCGCAAGAAGGATTACCTTGATTTTTCTCCAGTGCCTAGCAAGGTGTATGATGAGATGTAGTAGCAAGCTGGTGGATAAGTGGAGATGGATAGGTAAGGAGTATGAAATAATGAATTTTACCCTCAAGGAAAGCCTTCACAAGATTACTTAAGCTAGGGAAAAGGATGTAACAATATAAGCTCATGGTGTAATGAAGGGTGTCGTGTAGGTAATCCATGAAAATGATCATGTCAAGAGATTGCTAAGAATTGAGTTTTCTTCTTTCTTTCATTGATCAAGACCAAAGGGTTAACTAAATAGGATAGAAAACTTTGTTATGGAGGTTATGAGTAAATGACTTTGGAAATGAGGACATCTAAAGGATAAGCAAGATCATGATAGGATGTCATGGATGGAAGAATTATGCATGATGCTTGTTTACCAGGTTTTCATCATGGTACTTATCCAAGGTGCCACAAGAAGTGGTTTTCACCATAGGATGGATTTATTTTTCTTTACTTTTGCTACCAAGGTGCTTGTTTCTAGGTTTTCACCAAGGCCAAAGCCATAGCAAGGTACACTCAAAGATGATGATAAGGTAATGGAAGGGAGATAGTAGAAAAGATATGTGGAGGATAAGGTTTTAGGCTATGGAAGATTTAAATGGGATGGAAGGATAAAAGGGGTAGGATAGAAGGTGGAGTGGATAGGGTATTGAAAGGGATGTGCAAGGGTAGAAGAAAAAGTGGGCAAGATCAACATTGACACACACCTTGAAGGGTAGTGGAATGATGGAGAAAATATGGATGAAATAGTATAAGGTATAGATGTATGAGCTGGTGGAATAATTTTGGAGGAAGGTAGAGTATAAGGTTTTGAAACCTTTTTAGGAAGATGTTGGGAAGAAGATGGAGTGGAAGCCTTTGGAAGCTTAAATGTCAACTTTGATTTGTTTTCAATATTCGAGTCCTTCAAAAGAGACTTGGGAATCCATATAGCTTTTGATCTTTTATTAGATGCTTTGGAATGCAATTCTTCAATAACAGATTTAAGAACCCATACTTTCTTTGGTTGAGCTCTTTGAATAGTGGACCTTTGTGATCTCTTTTTGGCTTTTTTTTCTTCTTGACATTCACATGTCGATTAGAGGAGACATAGTGAACTTTTGAGGATGGATTTATGCACTTGTGTTTGAGTTGATCATCTAAATTGCTTCCAAAGGACTTGGTATTTGTGGATGAATGAGGCCAATATGACTGGTTTAGATGGAAAGGTGAATGTGAAGAGTTCAAGTATGTGTATCTTTGTTGATCTTGGGGTAGGGTAGGAGGAATGTATAATGAGCTAAGAGTGGAAGTAGGAGATGGAGGAACATAAGGTCCCAAAATAGGTGAAAGGTTTGAAAGCTTTAGCTTAGATGGATAAGGACCAGGAATAGATTTAGGAGATACAAATGGATAGTGGATAGGGATATCAGCATCCTTAGAGTGAGCAACATGACCTAGGCCATTAATAGGCTCATTAATAACTTTAATACAAGCAACACCTTTAATAGGAGAACTTAAAGCTCGAGTATAATTTTGAAGTGGATGTGAAGAAGTAGAATAAGATGGGATACTTTGATCTTGATAAGGATTTTCAGATAGCATAGGAAAAGTATTTTTCTCATGATCTTTAGTAATATTATTAGGGATGGTGGAAGGAATATCATGATCTTTCCTAGTAGTGGGGTATGATATGAGAGATGGAGAACTACATGGTTCTTGAGATGGAGGGATGACATCTTGAGGGATATGCGAGGGTTCTTGATCTTGATCTTTAGATTTTTTTAAATCCTCTTGACATGGATCCACTTCTAAGGACAAGGTAGGATGCGGAGTTTGCATGATAGGCTCTTGAAGAGATAGTGAAGTGCCAGTTGGAGTGGGAATAATGGGAGTAGCAATGAATGAAGGTTTTGGATATTTAGTTTGAGTATTATGGGAGAGGCTTGTAGCCAAGTCAATATTAGCTTGGGTTTCTTTTAGAGGCAACCCTTGAGGGTACACATAGTCAATAGCAAAAGAATTGGGTGCTTTTTTTGGTGGAGGTATGTTGGAAAGCTTAGACACTTTAGAAGGTGATAATATGTTGGAAAAAGTAGAAGTTGCATTTGAACCATTTCTATACATGGTTTCATGATGTTGATTCTTCTTGAGAGTAGAATCTATAGTAGATGAGAGCTTATGTTTTCGAATTCCACCATTATCAAAGAGATCTTTGATCTTGTTTTTAAGCTCCTTACAATGTGAAGTTTTATGTAAATTATGTCTGTGATAGGCACAATAGTTACTCATAAAGGAAACTCCTGCCAAAGTGACCTTAGTTAAAATAATTATTTTTTCTTCAAGAATTTCTTCCAAGGTTAATTCGTAAGATTTTCCCAAAGGGGTGAAATCATGCTTTGGTTTAGTTTCCCAAGGTTTTTCTTCAAAAACATTTCTAGATTTCTTGGGTGTTTGTGAATTGTTTTGAGATGGCTTGGACTCAACATTATAGGAAGGTAAATAATCTCATAAGGAGAATTTGTTCGATGATGTGTCATCTTCCTGCTTCAGTCTTTGAAGTTGAGTGCTCATTGATTGGATTTGTTGCTTCATGTTTGCAATAAGTATCTTTTCTTCCTCACTAGGAATATTCGATTTAGCACATTTGTTGTTAGCCATTTTGATGTACTATGTTTCAAGTAGTGACAACCAAGTTTTAGAACATAAGTCAAGTTGCCACAGTCATAGACAATGACAAAAAGAAAAAGCTTAGACAAGGACCACACTAGAAAGTAGTCTCAGAAAAGAAAGATAAGAGTGCAGTATACTAAGGTACGAATAGTTTGATTTGAAGGCTAGAATAGCCAAAGATTATGACTATCATGACTCAGAGTACAACAAACACTAAAGGACAAGAGGAAGATAACTGAGAGACAAGACTAATTAAAGTATGGATCACAAGTCATTAGCTAAGTGGGATGCCACTGTTTGGGATTGTTTTCAAATAGAGAAGCAATAAACTAATGCAAGAAATAGACTTGGTACAAAGCACGGATAGCTCTAACAAACTAACTTGACAGTTTAGACTCAAGATCTCACATGAAGATCCTCTAAGAGGCACATGAGAAAGTACACAGGGCCATGCAAAGACTCAAGATAGCAGAAAGATTTCACACAAGGATGTGCTCCAGGCCACGTGAAGTAGTGCAAGGTTAACAAAAAAATAAGGACATTTGAGGCAAGATCTCTCATGGAGATGTGCAATTGTTTGCATGAGAACTTGGACAGAGTTGCATGAAGAATTGGTAGGACAACAAGTATTCGCACAAAATTTTGCAAACTGTGTGCGAAAATAGAAACTAGACTGACAACTGAACTAGATTTTGAAAAGACTTTGAAGATTTCAAAAATTTTTGGACAAATTGTTGATTCATTTGGTAGATTTCAGACAAATAGCAAGGTTGATTTAGTAAGGCATTCAGACAATGTTTCAAGATTCAATTCAGGCAATGTGTTTGAACAAGATAGTGGGAAGCAAGCAGTAGTTCAAAACAGTCCTACCAAGGGCAAAGCAACTCGACAAGATAAGGGAGTCTTGACCTTTGTTTGTTTTTTATGACTCAAGAACAAACATGATTTTATCCCTTAAAAAAAAAATTGGTAGAGAAGGCAAAACCTTTGTCCCACATCTTATGCGCATGCGTGTACCTCACACAGTCATGTCGCCCCCTAGAGGGCGCCCGTATTTTTGGTATATTTAAAGGACTCAATAGTATATGTTGAACAAGTGCCCTTGTGGCAAGGGATGAACATGTATACCACCTTCAAACGTCTAGTAGCATGCCTATGGTGAGTTCTATAGGAGAGATTCTTCCCCCTCCTTGCACAAAGATTATGCCTCCTTTTGGAGGTGAACCGGGTGACTTCTAACTAAGAGGTTTTTGCTTGGCTTCGGTTTGAATTAATCTCGAGTGGCTGCACAAGTGGAGTTGAGGCTAGTAGTCCACACCAACATTTGAAAGTGTACACTACTTGCTTAGCAATCCAAGGGCTGGCACCGACCAATGCACAGATAGAGCTTCCCCTTGATATGTGATATCAAGAATTAAGGGGAAGAAATTAATCTGGCTTTGGAGTCTTTTGCTCTTCAAATCATCTTGATTATAGTGAGTTGGAATCCTTGGCAAAAGGAGTGTGCTCACTTGGGTCATTCCCAGAGGTTGGATCACTCTAGAAGGCCCTCTAAAGGATTGACTCGGACTAGTGATTTGATTGCAAGGGTCAAAGTTTTTGATTTCCCCCAAGGGGAAAGAGCATACTCCTCTACATTACTTTCTCACCCAAACATGAAAAACAAGTTAATCACCAACTTAGCTTAATCAATCCCACTTTGGCCTATTCCAAGACTTTGATTCCCTTCATTAAAGGTTTCATTTGGGAGAACCACTAAGTTGCTTGCCTCCCTCAGAATGTCATCTTTCAAAAGCGTCTAGGTTTCTGATTCACCCTTGGTCATGACCTCCAAATGGTGAAGAGCATAATCCCCTATTATTCCGTCTTACACCCTAAGAAGTTCACAAGCCCCTAATTAATCTAGTTTGAAAAGCAAGAAAATAAGACACATTGTTTTGTGGGTTTGAAAATTGGTCTTCGATAAACATATCTTTGACAGTGTCCTGCAAGCAAACCGTTAGTCCATGTTTGAGTGGGTTGTATGAGGAATCTTCGACAAATCATCTTGTAGACAATAGTTAAGCTATAGAAAATTAGAGAAATAGAGCAACACAAATTCCAAGAAAAGTATGTTAAGAAGATTGAATAAATTGTGAAATAAAAATGCTTGAAAAAAAACCTACTGTTATAAGATCTCGCACAAAATCTCTATCAGATCCGTACGAAATCTTTTTATGGCCCACACAAAGATACAAAGTGCCACACAAAATTTTGTGCACTCGGCCACTTTCTCACACAAATTGAAAAGAATCTTCGTGCAAAGATTAAGAATCCTCTTGTGAAAATGGATTATCTCATGTGAAGATTCATGAACCTACACAGAACTATATAGATGGAGAGCTTGAAAATTGATTTTAAAAGTGCAGAAAAGGACTAAAATTTTGATTTTCTCAGCCCCACAGTGGGTGCTAGAAATGTATGCATGTATTTTGGACTATACTAACACACACACTTCAACATGGTCATTGTATGCAGATTCATCCTGGAATGAACATGAGATTGTTCACCCAAGATTTTCCTTGCAAAGTGACCTGTTGCCTTCTATCTAAAGGGATTTTGCCTGTTAATATCCTAAGAATCAAGATGCAAGCAACCAAACCCTCTAAGAACGAAGGATTTGATATGCAACTAATCTATGTGAGAATGCAATGTAGTCTATGATGAGATATGCATTTAATCTAAGGACAAGTGAAGGAAACTAGATTAATCATATGCATATTATACTAAATGAAATTAAACTAAGGATGAAAATATATGCAAAATATGAGCAAATGTGAGAAAATGTGAATATGAATTTCAACAGCACTTCAATAGCAATTCAATTCTTCCTCCTAAAATGAAGAAATGAGGGTCTCTTAAATAGATTTTCTTGGAATCCATCAACGGTTGAGATCGATTTTAATCAATGGTCAGGATTGAAGATGAGGTTCAGTTAAGGTGGAAGATTCCCAAATTAAAGGGAGTTAACTAACTCAGATCTGAGAGTAAGAGTCAGTCAGCTTAGATAGACTTTAGTGTGAAAGCAAGTGATCTAGGTCACTTCTAATTTGATCAGTAGTTATCTAGGAATTTCCATTTTTGAACTAAAGAAAAGAATTAAAAAGAATATTTATTTAATAAAATGAGATATGCTCTCATAAATACCTTTTCCATTTAATTAAATAATTTTATTTAATTCATTAAAGACACTTTTCTTATTTAATTAAATAACTTCATTTAATTAATTACGAATGGCTTCCTATTTAATTAAATAACTTTGCTTAATTAATTATTTTAGTGAATAGATTGTCCTTTTTTAACAATTATCAGATTTACTCCATGCCCAACTTTATAACAGGAACAATGACCATTCACAACAGTTGAGAAAGTGTGGTTTTATCTACCTTTCTCTCTAAATTTTATAAGGTACAGCTCCCTTGTCAGTTTTAAAATGAATTCAATATTACTTTTACACTTTTTCTCGAAAGTGCCTAAGGATCTCTCAATTTCTCTTGGGCGATGAGGTAAGAAACAATACAACTTCGAATAAATGATTGAAAATAAACCATCACACATACGAAATCCACTTCAAAGAATGAATCTTCATGACAAAATATAACATGAATTAAGAAACTAAACTAATGCACTTACAAGAAGAGAATAGTGACCAAGATTTTTGAATTGCCAAACCACATGCACAAAGTAATGATAATCCAATGCTTTGAACACCAAGTTTCAAAGTTCAAACCTGCAATTCTTCATATATGTATATAACACTTCCATGCACAAAGTCTTAGAAAGAAAAACTTCCATATACTATCTCAGATCACTATTTTTTTTAAATTATCTAAGTCTATGACATCTACTGTTATCTATCTCTGCTACTTCCTATTACTTGCTTAAAAAAAGAATAGTCAAATGCCCTAGCATTTATAGTTTTTCAAACCCAAGAGAGCCTCCATCAAAACCAAGCTCTTTTGGTTACAAAAAGAAACTATTATAAAATGAAAGAGTAGTTAAACAAAAAAAGGAAAGAAACGTTGGAAGGTGAACTGTTCAGTTTCCAGCATCTTTGTCAGTTTTGTCTTCCTCTCCTATAGTCTGGCGCACGAGCTTCCAACTCTAAAACGTGGCCATGAATTCTTGTGTTGCAAGAGAATGAGGATTCTTTAAGATCATCAATTGGGCCCTGCATTAATCTTTTTTCCACCTATATTCTTTCATTTTGAGGCTTTGATGTGGCATCAGATTTTTGTTCAGGTGCAGCATGGACTCAATACTTGCTAATGCAGAGAAGTCTTCAGCTTTAGGTAGCTCACTATCTCTGATTTGTTCAACCACTTCACTGAAATTCTTTGTTAACACATTAGCATCCATATTCCATTCGTCAAACTGCAAGACACCTGTTGGATTCACAATCTTCATATCTTTTATGAGCTCTTTATGCATTTCTATCATCCGGTTTTCAATGTCTTGTATTTCTTTGATTGTTTCTCTGTAGCCTATTTCTAGTGCATATTGTTCTTCAAGACAAATAGCATGCAAGGGTCTACATTCTTCATAGGATTTTCATTCAGGAATTTGGGAACTCTAAAATGTTCTACTTCTGTTATTTGGAAAACCACTACTTGGCAGCACGCTAGCTCTGTCTCCCATCTTGGGACCAAGGTTTGAATTTCTCCTAGCAGTGTTTCACCCTCTATATAGACACTAGTAAATTTAGAGATAAATTTATTGCCTTCCTCAATTATACCATTTGCCCAGCTTCCCATGGCATCAATTAGCAACTTGCCTTTCTGCACTTGCCTCATTAGTTGTTGACTTTCAACCGAACTGGGATCAAACGGCTGTGAAACCTATATAATTGGCGAAGCTCCAAGATTGATCAGAGAGTCAATGTATGTAGCCATGGTAGTTATCATCCCCTTCAATTCTTTTTTTTTCTTACTATCCTTTTCGGACTACATGAGCATGTGGTCAGCAGAAAACTTAAAGAAATTATTACCAATGCTCCTATTGAGAGTACCCAATTCAATTGAAGTGACCTTGAATCCTTCTTCATCAACATCTCCAAATTCTTTCTTTTGCTTATAGGTGGTCACTTTCACAGTGATTTTCCCTGTCACTAGATCCTTGGTCAGATAAGCATCTATCTTTGTTTTCTTTTCCTTTGAGCCTCTGGCTGCATATTTTGTGACTATATCCTTCACTGGCGTAGACACTGGTTGTAAATTTTCTACTTTTACCCCTTGCAAATTTGTATCATAGATAATTGGTCTTTCACATTCAGGACTAGAAACATTACCAAGGAAGTGTAAAACTAACCGCATTGTTAATCAAACATGAAAAGTCTTGAGCAGATAAACTCTTGACAACAATACAAATTGCAAAACAAAACAAAGATTGTTAAGTTCTCACCTTTTTCCGCTGAAAATTTAGTACTTTCCCTATTCTCCTTAACAGCTCCTTTACAAATCTAGTTCTTCGCATGATGATTTTAAAGGGAACCAGTTGGCTTTTTATAAAAAGGAAGCATTTGCGTGCAAAAGTACAGGATAATAATTAGGCCTTAATGACATACCACTTTGATCACCTTCACACGTTCGAAAGCCATTCTGTACTAGCTTTTCATTTAATGATTTCCCCTTTGGCAACTACCTTGTTTATAATTTTCCTAATCATTTTTCTCAAACTAAAGATTTACCCCACTGGCAATAATGATGATTTTCACTCCTCAAAAAAAGAGACAACCTTCAAATCATGATTTTCTAACAATATCACAAATAGAAGATGATACACCGTACTTCCAAGCTAGAAATGTTGATTATGTTTGTCTTGAACTGCTTTAAACTACTTCGAACCGAGGTTCAAAGTGATTCAAATTACTTTGGGAGAAAGCACCGCCGCATGAGAAACATTACCTACCAAAGAAAGATATTAGAGAAAACCCTATGTTGAACTACTTTGAACTACTTCAAACCAAGGTTTGAAGTGGTTCAAAGTGGTTCAATTGAAGGAAATAACTACTACGGATGTTTAGGACTTTGACTAATCACCTTGGGGATGATGAATTCTTGGACAACAAGGGAAAAGACTTCAATTGACAAAAAACAAAAGAGAAAGGGAAGTTTTAAAATGAAATAGTGACTCTATCTATGACTAATAGGGGCTCTGACTGGGGATTGTGTATGTGGAATACACAGAGAACTCAGAAAACAAGAAAACAAACGAACCAAAACATACACAACAAGACTATAGGGAAGGAAAGACCTAACACAACAAAAAGGCTATGTACATAGAAGAGGAAATTCCATGCCTAGAGCTTAATCAATTTTAGATCCTGCCCATTACAATTAAAAGGCAAGACCGTTCCATCTGGATACTTCAACCGGTAAGTGTTTGGGCCAACAACTTCTAAAATAAAGAATGGACCCTTCTAGAGAGATTCAAACTTTCCATGTGCTCCTTTTGGTTCCTTTCTCTTATCCCACAAAAGAACTTCATCATTTTAGAGGAAACTACGTGGTCATTTCTTCTTGTCAAAAATATGCTTTACCTTCATCTAGTACTCTGTGATGTGATCTACCAACTTAATTCTCTCATTTTCTAGCTTATGAAGGTACATTATTCTTTTCTCCAAAGAGTCCTTGAAAAATTGATCTTCAATTACTGATAACAACTTCGCAGCTGACAGTTCTAGCGGTAAAGATACCTGAGTGCCAATCCCATATACCAACTCAAAGGGGGCCATACCAATCACCCTTTTTGGTGTAATTTGATATGCCTGTAATGCTTCATATAGTCTTTTATGTCAATCTCGTGAATTATCAAACACCAACTTTTTGATTATGGCTACCAAGTTCTTATTGCTAGACTCTGCTTGCCCATTCCCTTGTGAAAAGTAGTCTGATGAGTGTGCTAATGGTACCCCATGTTTATAATAGAAAAGGGATATATCCTCAAATGAGAAATAAGTGGCATGGTCTGAAACAATTTTTTGAGGTACTCTGAATCTAACAAAGATGTGTTCCATTAGAAAATCACAAACCACTTGGGAATTTTCTTTCTTAGTTGGGATTTCTTCGACCCACTTCATAAAATAATCTGTTGTTGTCAAGATGTAGCTATGCCCAGCACTGGATGGTGGATTCAATGGTCCAATAAAATCAATGCCCCATTGCTGAAAAGGTTCATCGATAACCACAAGCCTGAGAGGCAGTGCTGCTAGTTGGGGGTGTCCGGTGAAAAGCTAACATTTCTCACAACTCTTCACATAATTATAAGCATCCTTGAACATTCTTGGCTAATAGAAGCAATTTTTGAGAATCTTGAAGGTAGTGACTATGGATGAGAATTGTCCTTCACAAGCTTCTCAATGATAAGCTTTCAGCAATTCCTTTTGTTGTTCGGTATCCATGCACCTTGGGAAGGTTCTGTCAATTCCTCTTTTGTATAAGACTCCATCTGAAATTACATATTTATGGCCTTCAATTTGAGACTTCACTTTTCTTTATGATTCATGTTAGGGGGACATTCACCATATGTCAAAAAATACGTGATGTTTGAGAACCAGGGATCTGTTAAACTGACCAGCAAAATGATAGGAGTTTCCTCAGGTTTTTTGGGAGGTGTATCCTTACTTTTAGCCATTAACTTACACAACCCCCACCCTCTCACCAAAGAGGTAGGCTTAATTTTTAGGTCAAATTCTTACACCCTAGCCACCCACATTGCCCTCTTATTCATTCCCACTTCTTGTTGAGTTAAAATGCTTTTAACTGCAGTCTCAGGTACATATACAATAGAATGAGAGTGTAAGATATAATACTTGAATTATTTTAATGCTTTTACCACTACGAATGCATGTTTCTCTATCTAAGTGTAATTCAATTCATGCTTTTTTAGCGAAACACTCATAAAAGCAATCGGGACTTCATTGCCTTCATCATTTGGCTGAGTCAAGATGCTGGATAAAGAATGTTTAGAAGCGTAACAATATATGATGAAGTCCTTTTCAAAATTTGGACTTACCAACATTGGGGCATTTGCAATGGCTGCTTTAATATCTTCAAAAGCCTTCTTGACTTCTTTCTGTCACCTAAAAGGATGCTTCTCACTCATCATTTTTAGCATATTTCTCACTTTTTCAGACAACTCTAGCACAAAACTCTTTAGGAAGTTAATCTGACCAAAGAAGGATTTTAGATCACTTCTGTTAGTGGGTAGGGACAATTTATGAATTGCTTTCACTCTTTCTGGGTCAATTCTTATGCCATCTCGAGAGACAATGTGTACCAAGAGTTTACCTTCTTCTACAAAGAACATAGACTTCTTGGGGTTCAAGGAGATGCCGTGTTGTCTACATCTATTGAGTACTTTCTCGAAGTCTTTGAAGTGAGATGCTCTCTTTTGGGAATACACTGCCAGATCATCTAAGTATATCACAATGATTTTGTTTCTCAAGTCTTTGAAAGAGGAATCCATGGCTCTTTGAAATGTAGCACCTGCATTAATTAAACCAAAAGGCATTCAGTTATAAGCAAAGGTACCCCATGGTGTTATGAAGGTTGTTTTGTGCTGGTCTTCTGGTGCAACACTGATCTAATTATATCTTGAATATCCATTGATTATAGACATTATTTCAGATCCAGCCATAGTCTGCAAGATGTGATTCATGGTGGGGAGCACGTGATTATCTTTAAGGCTTGCTTGATTTAAATTCCTGAAATCTATGCAGATCCTGATTTCCCCATTCTTCTTCCTCATGGGGATGATATTTTCTACCCATGTTGAAAGATGTATGGGATATATTATACAAGCTTTCAACATCTTCTCTACTTCTCTAAAAATAGCTTTAGACACCTTGGCATTATAATTCCTAAGCTTTTGTCTGAAAGTGGTAGCTTCTAGCTTCAATGGTATATGATGTACAAATTCACCGTTCCTGAAACTTTTTAGGTCTTCATACCCCCATGCAAAAACATCTTGGTACTAAATAAAGAGTTCAACTAATTTCTCCTTTTCCACCGCAAAAAATGTTGTACCAATATAAATCAATCTTGGATTTTCTTCAGTTCCAATGTTAATTTTATCATGTTCTTCTCTCCTTTCCTTAGAATCAACATCTTTCTTCAGAGTACTATCATCCTTTCTATGAAAAAGGTGTTCTAGAGATACCTGACCTTTAGGAATCCTATTTCCTTTGAGTTGAATAGTTTCCCTGGATTCAATAGGTTCTCCTCCAATTGACTTGCAGTCATGTTCAGATCCTTCAAAGAAAATTTGAGAAAAATCTCCAACACACCCAATGAACTCCTTTAATTGGGCATCATCATTAAAAACCTACCAGTGATTAATGTTATCTGGGACTCTGGGTCTGTAGATCATCTCAATCCTATAAGTGTCATTTTTAAACTCTGGGTGAGGTAATAACAATGATGTTGAAACAGCCAGAGAATCAGCTTTTGTATTTTGAGCACAAGGGATGAACTCAATAGAAAATGCTTCAAATGATTTTATCTCATCCCAAACTAAGTTTCTATAATGCTTTAGTCTCTCATTTTTAATAGAAAATTGGTTTCTTACCTACTTCACGATAAGCTTAGCATTGCCTCTTACCTTTAATTGTTTCACTCCTTTTAATTTTGCTTCATGTATTCCTAGGAGCAATGCTTCATACTTAGCAGTATTTTTAGATTATCAAAATCCAATTTGAAAGAAAAAGGAAAAATATCTCTTGTAGGTGAGTTAAGGACAACACTGACACCTGACCCCAAATTTGAATAGCTCCCATCAAATTCAAGAGTCCAAAGGGTATCTTCACAATTCATGACTTCACTTACCATCCATTGCTCCTCTTGAAGGATCACATAGTTTCTAAATTGACATTCTTCGAACAATATTTGTGCCTTGGGATTGTCTGAGGACATCACTATATACTTATTCTTTGATTCAAGTTCTAGCTTCACCCACTTCTTTCCTACAGGAATATAAGCTTCCAACCAGTCTAACTTGATCTCTCTGCCCATGTCTTTACAAAAGGTTCTACTAAGAAGCATTCCATAACTGGCTAGGATATCTGCCACAAGGATTGTGAGCTTAACTCTTTTCTCAGGGCAAGCATATAGGATAGCCTGTACATCTTTAATTTGACTAACTAATGGTACCTATTTCCCACCCATAGGGTAGCAACTACCAAAAGACTTAGCACAATCTAGACCCAAGGCCTGAGCAATGACGTTAGGCATGATGTTGTCTGATGCCCCAGAATTGATAATGCAATTACTAAGCTTCTGGTCATTCAATAGTAACAAAATATAGAATGGTTTGGTATTCTTTTCATCCTCTTCATTTAGAATAGAATTTACAATTGTCTCATTATAAGGGCCATCTGTTCTACATCTTTCGAAAACAAAAACTGGCTCACTTCAGGCCTTAGAACTATTAGAAGTATTACTTGGAAATTGTGTATTATTAGTAGAATCACCTTTAACATACTGAACCAATTTGTCTAATTCCTTAGGATTAAGCTTCAAGTACTCAGCAAGAGAAATTGATATGGAAGAAGATTTGCAAAATTCAATGATGTCAAAGGCTGAAGTACTAGCTGTCGTTTCAGTTTTGTTCAAGATCCTTGATTCTATGACCTTTGATGCATCATTGTGTGTAGGGTCTTTACCTTTGGAAAAAGGTCTATTCAAATCATTACTTAGGTGAGGTTTTTGATTTCTCTGTCCTCTAGTCATTACTCTACATGCAGGACTCTGTAGAGTTGTGAACACAGTGCCTCCCCTTTCAAAATCCTATTCATATTCTAGGAAATAGGTGCCTAAATTTTCATTTTCTGTATTCGGTTCCTTAGACATCTACTTTGTAGAAATAGCATCCCTCACAAATTGAATACAATTCAACCATTCAACACAATCTCATTCATCATGATCAGAGGTTATGTGAAATGAACAAATGGTTTTCTTGGGAGCTTCCTTCATTTGCAATATTGTTTGAGAAGGAGTCAATGCAAGATTCTTATTAAAATTTTGAGATGGTGACCACCTATGCATTTCTTGGTAAGGGGCTTGATAAGGATGATGTACTTTATTCTGTTGCTTCATCATTATAATGTTGTTCATCAATTTTTGCAACACGGGATCAGTGGATTTTGAAGAAGAAGGTGTTCCTAGAGTTTGAACTTCTCGTTTCCATTTCCCAGCATTTATAAATGCATCTTCTAACTAGATTAAAAGTCTCTGAGTGCCAACCAAATCAACGCATGCCTCTTTTATAAGATGGAAGCTTATGTTAGGGTGTACAGCATTAATAAAGAATGACTTCTGATTTTCTGCATTGGGTCTAGATGCAGTAGAAATTCTTTGAATGAGTATGTTAAACTTGGCAATATTGAAAAATAGTCATCTCTTCACTCCATATCTCATGAGGTAGAGGAGTGAGATCACATGTACAGGCAATGCAATAGGTTAAATATGAGGCCATGTAGAAATCTTCACGAGATTCTTTAGCATGCTTAAGTTGGGATCTCAAAGAAATCGCAATAATAGCCGCCCAATCCATCCATTGATTACCTTTTAAAATGATCTCAATGTATCTGAACATCCACTCCTCAAGCAAGAACACATCTGTTGAACCTTTCACACGGTGTAATAATACAACTAGATCATGTATGTGGGGTTTCATGTGATCTTTGGTAATGACCTTTGGGAGTCTAGACCCACCTCCATAATTAATCTCAGTTCATTTTCTGGCCATGGTATTTTGGAACTTACTAGGGGCTACCTTGTATTCAACCAAAGCTTGAGTGGGTGAGAATAAGTCAAAGGTATTTGTTGTTAACTGCAAAATAGGTGAAATGGTTTCTCTTGAAATGGAAAGGATAGTTGAGCATCTTTTCTCACAATACTCTTACTTTTGATGTCATATTGATCTATACATAGTTGCAAGAGCTCGGGACTTACAAAGGCAGGAGGAAATGTAGTAGCTTCTATCAATCCACTAGTTAACACCTCCATGCATCCATTAGTCTCATTGGATTGTTCTAGGAATATGGCCTATAAATTTTCTACTTTTACCCCTTGCAAATTTGTATCATAGATAATTGGTCTTTCACATTCAAGACTAGAAACATTACCAAGGAAGTGTAAAACTGACCGTATTGTTAATCAAACATGCAAAGTCTTGAGTAGATAAACTCTTGACAACAATACAGATTGTAGAACAAAACAAAGATTGTTAAGTTCTCACCTTTTTTTGCTGAAAATCAAGTACTTTCCCTATTCTCCTTAACAACTCCTTTACAAATCCAGTTCTTCACATGATGATTTTAAAGGGAACCAGTTGGCTTTTTATAAAAAGGAAGCATTTGTGTGCAAAAGTATAGGATAATAATTAGGCCTTAATGACATACCACTTTGATCACCTTTGCACGTTCGAAAGCCATTCTGCACTAGCTTTTCATTTAATGATTTCCCTTTTGGCAGCCACCTTGTTTATAATTTGCCTAATCATTTTTCTCAAATTGAAGATTTACCCCAGTCACAATAATGATGATTTTCAATCCTCGAAAAAAGAGATGGCCTTCAAATCATAATTTTTTGACAATATCATGAATAGATGATGATATGCCGTAGTTCTAGGCTGGAAATGTTGATTATGTTTGTCTTGAACTGCTTTGAACTACTTCGAATAGAGGTTCGAAGTGGTTTGAAGTACTTCAAGAGAAAGCACTGCCACATGAGAAACATTACTTGCCAAAGAAAGATATTATGGCAAACCTTATGTTGAACTACTTTGAACTAATTTGAATCAAGGTTTGAAGTGGTTCAAAGTGGTTCAATTGAAGGAAAGAACCACTATGGATGTTCAGGACTTTGACTGATCACCTTAGGGATGATGAATTCTTGGACAGCAAGGGAAAAGACTTCAATCGACGAAAAGCAGAAGAGAAAGGAAAGTTTTAAAATGAAATGGCGACTCTATCTATGACTAACAAATTAGAAATAGATTTTCTATTTAATTAAATAATTTTGTTTAATTAATTAAAATAGGCATATTTATTAAATTAAATAAATTTAATTCCATAGTACATTAGCCTTAGGAGATAATTTAATTTAATAAAGTATGAATAGTTTACATTAAATTAAATTGAAATAAAATAGGTTTAACATGGCTAATATGAGTGTGCACTATAGAGATTAAATAATGAGTATGATGAATGCAGATTAAGATTTTCTATATCTGACAATTAAGTCAAGTAGTGAGTAGCAGAATGAGAATTTCCTATTAGAATAGGTCTTAGAAATTATCAAAATAGACCAGAATTGGTGATCATGGCAATGAGCCAATTTTGGGGTATTACAAAGATTAGGTTGTCATATTGTTGGGAGTCAAAAATTTGTGGTCTAAGATTCTGTGATGTTTTTGTATGATCACAAGAGGTAATTCATAAAGCTAAGATGCTACGACGAGATCATAATATCGGGAGTGTCCAAATTTCAAGTGGAGATGCTAGAAGGAATTAAAAGATTATTAAAAAGATTAATGTGATCGAGATTTCCAATTTCAAATATGCATAGGAAATGTTGGGCCCACCTGGGTGAGTTAACGAATAAGAGATGGACAAGTAGCGATTAGTGATTGGAGGACAAGATAAAAAATGAAAACAAATTATTCAAATTCAGATATCCCTAATCTAAACACACATTTGGAGTTAAAATTGAAATATTTGATTTAAATTTGATAAATTATATAGTATATACTATATAGTTTTTTGTTTTTTCAAATTTTAATCCTCTTTCATGGCCCGGGGCCTGGATTTTCAAATCAACCTCAGAGACATTATTTTCACCCAAAACATGTAGTATAATATACCACCATAACTGGGAGATGATGTAATTTTCATTTATGCAATTAGTTTTCACACAAGTGTTCATTAGAGGGGGCTATAGGCAGATCTATGATTTCTAGGACATCCTCAGTTTTAAATGTAGATTTAATGTTTTCAAAATGAGTAAGATTAGATATGATCAAATTTGCATGAGATTAGATTCACTTGCCACTTTAAAGAATAGTATTGAATTTTTTAAAGGTAAATGCAGAGGATGAGTGTTTTGTGGGCAAGAACAATTGAAGATTCACAGAAAAGATAGAACATGACAAATAGAATCAGATTGAAATTTCTATACATCTTATCAGATATTTGACATTCCTTTAGAAGAGAGTTTTGCTGATTAGTTTTAGGAGATATTTTAAAACATTTTGTGACTGCATTAATCAAGATTTGATTTATCAGTAGATGGAGAAAGAAGATTAGTTTTTACAGCATTAGGAAGAAGAGTCTTTAGCATGATACATTTCAATATTAGGATCTGATCTAGGAGCCTTATTTTTCTCTATAGATCTCTCTTCTTTTCTCTTTGAAAAGGTTTTAGTTCTAGAAATTTTTCATTGTTGTCTGATCACTCTCTTATTTTCAGTCTGATTGAAATTTCCTCCACAACTGTGATTCCACATTTCTTAGTATTTTCTATGTTATCAACAACAACATTATAGTTTCTTGAAGCATTTTAATATATAGTCATCCTTTGTGTATTTTTTGAGATTTGTATACACCATGACGTATTGATTTTAAAGGAATGAATATAGAGCTTTCATTGAAAGTTTCATTCTAAAGTTTATCTTCTTTCTATGGGTTTATTGTTTTCTATTTATATATGCCCAAAATGCATATCATCCAATTACAACTTGTTTTGAAGTTTAATGCCACTATATATCTTGTTGTTGGGTCAAGGACCTAAGTAATTTTCTTGATATTGCATTGATAGAACTATAGGGATCATAGGAAGATTTAATAAGTACAAATTTTGTTTGAAGATAGATGTCTATTTGCAAGGTAGGTAGATCAGATTTCTAGATATATGAGTATGTCTTGAGTATCTTGGTGTATGTTCTGATTTAGTTGATGCCCAATGGATAAGGGACGGACAGCTTGGAGATTACATATTCTTGTTGTTGCATATTAGGGTTATGTTGATTCAATCATTAATCGAATATCAATTTACCATTTTGTGTATTGAAGAACTAAAATTTGCTGGTCAATACTTGTTTGTGATAGTTTTCCTATGGATTATAACTAGCTATTGTAATCAAGGAACTTTTTGCAAACCTAGGTAGAATTTGTGACCAATATCCGCTATAAAGGATAAGCTTTGAAAGAATAAATATCAATGAGAAAGTGTTATAAAGAAGAAGACCAAATAACATATCACATTTATGTCCCTAAGGTTGGCCCACCTTGGGCCTACAAAGAATAAAGTGAAGTGAGTCCAAATGACTTTGTTAATGTTGGCCTAGAACTAAGATTTAGCCCTACTAAATATAGGATTTAGCTGATCCTTAGGCTTGTCCTAGTCTTATGCTTCCTGGTATTAGGTTTAAACCTGCCTGATATGTTCCTTACTAATGAGAACTCCAATAGTTAGATTTCAACAATAAATCATTTTGTAAAGCATTTTTTTGAGCACTTGTCAAATTTGTATTTTTTTTTCAAGTGTCAAATAGTGTTCAAAGCACTAGTTTGTATTTGATTATCTTGCACCCAATTGAGTTCCACAAGCCACCACTTTGGGAATGTTTAAAATACACACTAAAGAACCTATGTTTCAAACACCAAGCCATTTTGACATGTTTTTATAAAAAAATAATTTCCTAGAGTTGGTTGTTGATTAATGTCTTACTAATGCAATTTGTTCATAAATCTAGGAAGCCCTATTTGACCTCAAGAAACTTTGACCCAGTTGATCATATTGAATAAATTTATACCCTATTGGATTATAGGGGTTAGAAATATATTATGTTCTAGATTTGATCTTATGATGAATCCATTTGATTAGTTTGCAAATGTGATTCTGATGCAATCTCTAACTTTGTGATGCAAATTAGTTTAACAAAATGATTGGAAGCCTTCTTCAGGATGTTATAACTTTGCACCCATTTTAGATTAAGACAAACTAGTTGTACCTCTATATTGTACACTAAAAATACTCCAAGTGTGTCAATTTTTAAATCTTAAGGAATCTATATACATACTTTCCTAGATCTATTCCATGTGTAAAAATCATAGTTTTACTAGTATACCTAGTCTTGCAATTATCGAAAGCAAACTTCAAAAGTTTTTCGAATGCATCTTCTTTTACATCATGAACCCAAAATGTAACCATATATTTTTCATATATGGAAGAAAAATTAACCCAAGTTTCATCTCCCTCAATGAAAATTTGACTAACTTTCAAAGCTAAATCCAAATGCAACTTTATGTTTTCGACATGTTTGGATGCAGGATAGTTTTAAAAGAGAAACTTTAGAGCTAATATATTTTGATGAGAATGTCTTCATGAGATAAGAATTTGAAAAATTATAGTATGTGGATTAGATAATAAATGTGTCAAATTTTGATCCCCGATCAATCATTTTTGTCAGTTTTTAACGCCAATTCAAGGGTGTGTCAAAGGAAAAGTGACTCTTTTTAAAGGAGGTAAAAAATGAATTTAAATGTTTATGATTCCCTACTATAAGAAAAGTGGCATTAATTTTACATATTATATTATTATATTAAGAGGAGGTTTCATAACCCATTTATTTGTTAGAATTCACAAAGTTGAAAATAGTTTTAAACATAGATGTTACATTTAGAATGGAAAGAATGGTGTATTCCACAATGTAACTATCGTGCTAAACATGAGACTAGCCTAATTTGATATATTACCTTGCCAAGTGTGGATATCTTGCAGATATACGTATGACTATAGTAAGGAAAATGTCAAGATGCTTTATTGGGGAATTATCTTCCCGCTATTATCATAAAAGCATGAGAAACTAAATGGATTGTTTCACTTAGGCAATGAAAAATCTTATATGAGCATTAGGCGATTGTGGGGAAACAAATAAAAATGCGGAAAAATATCAACATCACATGAAAAAATGTGACAAGTTATGTATAGCAGTAATGGAAAATGATTTTCCATCCGCTAGAAATGAATTAGTGTTGTGACAAACATATTATGGGGCCATGGATTGGCTTGTGGTGTCATACAAAGGATGTGTTACATCCAATGTTTGTAGTGGGCATTCATTTTTATTAAAATACTTGGGTAAATCAGGAGTAATGATTTGATAGTAGAGGATCCCTATGAGTAAATTTTTGAAGGCACACATCCATTTTATTTTAAATGAATTGAGTGTTGGACATGAAGACTAATTCAATTTTAAGGCTTGCTATCAAATATAGAGGTAGTGTTTGAATTGTGGATGTGTACATATCAATAAAACAAATAGATTATCTTTATAATCCTCTATGGTTAACTAAGAAGCCCTTCTATAGTACATGGAAACCACTTATCCATTTTGTAAAATTTTCAATGTGTTTGGGGAGATGTTTAGTTGACATCATCTATGGACGTTGAGTAGACATCATTAATTTAACAAACATATAAAAGATAAGTTTGGTTGAGTCTACCCCCGATATGAGAAGGATCTCCCTAACCTTGTGTGGACTTATAAGAGAAGCATCTCCATCAAAAAATTTAAAAGGAGGCATTGTTACTTTGATAGAAAGTTGTGTGTTTTAAAGTTGGAGCCTGGTACCTTGGCATGCTAAAAGAGTGTCTAAATATTGAAGGTGTCCAGTTTAAGGAGAGTGAAGTTCTACACATTGTTGACATGACTTTGACTAAATAAAAATATTCCCTCATAAGCTCTTCTCCCAATCTACTATCACTCACATCGCTCCTGCACAAGTATTTTGATGTGTTTAAATAAATGAACTTATGATTCATTAGTATCTAAAGCGTCATGTTTAATAACAAAGAAGAGTCAGCTTGAGTGCAGGGCCAGAATAATTTAGGTGGTTGTGAGTTAAATTTTGACTAATGAATTCATGATGTGTAGAAATGATGTGATAGACAAAAATGGTGAACAAGTGGATGCCACATGACATGCATACCAAGGCACAAATGAATTTGCAAGGAAATTGTATGATTACAAAAAATTGTTGCGAGGTTCTTATTAACAAGGTTTCAAGTCTCACCATGAAGCTTGTGAAGTTACACAGTCAAGGTCTTGACAAAATTTCAAGTCTCACCATAGAGCTTGTGGAATTATATAGTCATTCCATGTGGAAAGGTGATTTAGGATCAAGTAATAACTTGACGTATGGCAGTCAAATCAGAAGTGACAAATTAGCCATGTAGACCTGAGGAAAAAAAAATTGGCCCTATTTTATAAAGATTTTGGGCCGACATGTAATTATTAATTATAACCCTAAAGTGGTAAAAATACTTGTATAAAAGAGCTTAGGATTAGGGATTGTTTCAAATTTGTGATGCAAAAACTAGTTCTTGTAGTGGTATTGAGTTGTAAGGGATTACATATTGTAATTAGGTTGTAATCACTGGATCATAATAATATCAGACTTGTTGTTTGGTGGATGTAGTCCAAGGATTGGGTGAACCACATTAAATCTTGGTATCCTATGTTCTTTTCTATGTGATCTATTATTTTCTATTATTGTTTATATTTGCGTGTAATTGTTATTTCTGTCTGTAGTTTAATCCTAACAAGTGGTATCAGAGTGAGCTTATTTTTCAATTATCCTCTACAAGAAACTCTCATTTTTGAGTGGGAGTCTCATGGTTGAGTGGGAGCGATGGAAGACAAGGGTAAGGCAAGTGTTGATAGGTTTGATGGGCAGAACTTCCAGTTATGGAAGATGCAAATGGAAAACTATCTTTATCAAAAGGACTTATGGAAGCTTTTGGAAGGCAAAGCCAGGAATCAAGGATCTATGTCAAATGATGAATGGGATCTTTTAGATAAAAAGGCACTTGGAAGCATTTGATTATGCTTGATTACATCAGTGGCATTTAATATTACAAAAGTGAAGATGACAGAAGAACTGATGAAAACCCTAGCGACACTATATGAAAAGACCTTCACTTCAAACAAGGTATTTCTCATGAAGCATTTATTTAATATGAAAATGGTAGAAGGTGGATCTATTGTAGATCATTTAAATGAGTTTAATACTATTACTAGTTAGTTATCTTCTTTGGATATCAATTTTGATGAAGAAATTAGGGCTCTCTTGATTTTGTGTTCTTTGCCTAAAAGCTAGAATGGCTTAGTAATGGTTGTGAGTAATTATGTTCCTGGATCTAGTACCCTAAAATATGATGATGTGATCAGTGTTGTTTTTAGTGAGGAAACTTGTAGGAAAACCTCAGGTGGATCTACATCAGGAAGTGCTTTGAATGCAGAAAGCAGGGGTAGAACAACTAAGAGAGGAAGTAATTGTGGAAATTGTGGTAAATCAAGAGGAAATTCAAAGGGGAGGAGGTCTCAATTGAGAGGACCAAATAACTTCTGGTACTATGGGAAACCAAGGAATAAAAAGAAAGATTGTTGGAATCAAAAGAAAAATGAAGGAGATAAACCAAATGGAGACAAGGAGGCAAATGTGGTAAGTAACAAATCTGAAGAGGATGCTTTGCTTCTATCTTTAGAAAGTGTTGATGATTCCTAGGTTTTAGATTTCGATGCTTCATTTTATGCTACACCTCATAGAGGTTATTTCATTGATTATGTCCAAGGGGATTTTAGACTTGTTTATTTGGGGATAATGAACTCTGACAGATTGTTGGAAAGGGAAAAATTAAGATTAAGTTGTAGAATGGTAATCATTGGCTACTACATGAGGTAAGACATGTTCCAAGGCTAAGTAGGAATTTAATTTCAGTGGGGCAACTCAATGATGAGGGTTGTGTAGTTACTTTTAATGATAAAAATTGGAAGGTTTCAAAAGGTTCCCTTGTAGTAGAAAAAGTTGTGATAGTAGGCACCTTATATCTTTGTATAGGTCATATCATTCCTTCTACTTTAATTGTTTTAGAGAAAAATGAATGTTCAAGAATAGTTGCTACTGTTGAGCAGGGAGAACAAATAGTTGCTATAAGTTTTGATATAGTGTTGTGGCACAACAGACATGGGCACATGAGTGAGAAAGGTATGAAAGTACTTCATTCAAGGAAACTTTTACCAAGTTTAAAATATGTTAATATGGATTTCCGTGAAAGTTGTTTGTATGGAAAACAAAAGAGAGTGAGTTTTGTGAAGACTGGGAAGGAAAATAAAAGGAGAAATTAGAGCTTGTGCATACCAATGTATGGGGACTGGCTCAGGTATCTTCCCTTGGTGGCTCTCATTATTATGTTACATTTATTGGTGATGCAACTAGAAAAATATGTGTTTATTTCCTTAGATAGAAATATGATGTATTTCAAACTTTTAAGAAATGGAAATGCTTGGTTGAAAATGAGACTGGTAAGAAATCAAAATGTCTCAGATCTGATAATGGTGGTGAGTACTGTAGTCATGAATTTGAAGATTATTTCTCCACTAATAGTATTTGTAGATGAAAAATTGTTCCAAGGACTCCACAAGAAATGGAGTGGTTAAACGCATGAACAGGACTATAATGGAGTGTGCAAGGAGCATGAGGTTGCATGTTGGGTTGCCCTTATACATGTGGGTAGAGACTATCAATACTAATGTATATTTGATTAATAGAGGTCCTTCTACTCCTTTGGGTTGTGGTATTTTAGAGGAAGTATGGACTGGTAAGAATGTGAGTTATTCTTTTCTGAAAACATTCGGTTGTGAAGCATTTGCTCACATAGATTCTAAAAATGGAACTAAGCTAGAAGCTAAGTCAAAGAAATGTGTATTTGTTGGATATGGCATTAATGAATTTGGTTATAGGCTTTGGGATTTTGAAAATCATAAAATTTTAAGAAGCATGGATGTCATATTTAATGAGAAAGTGTTGTATAGAGATTTGTTGCAGCAACATGAGAAGAAAGAAGATGATTGTGTAGTGTTGGATGATACTCTAAAAGTTAATGTTCTAGTTATTCCTCATGATGTGCAACAACTGCAACAACAAATACCACACACACCAATCAATGTTAGATGGCCAACAAGGCCAATTAGACCTCTAGAAAGATTCTTTCCCTCTTTGTATTCAATTTTACTTACCGATGCTGGTGAACCTAAATATTATGATAAAATTGTGTAGGTGGATACTAAGATTCAATGGGAGTCTGCAATGAAAGACAAAATGGACTCTTTACTAAAAACCAAGACATGAGATTTATGCAAGTTGCTTGCAGGTAAAAAGGCTTTACAGAGTAAGTGGGTTTACAAAATAAAAGAAGAGGATGGAGTAAGAAAAGATTTAAAGCCAAGTTAGTTGTAAAAGAATTTACACAGAAAAAGGGCATTGATTTTGATGAGATATTTTCTCATGTTGTTAAGGTGACTTCTATCCATACTATTTTAAGTATTGTGGCTACTGAAGATTTGCATTTAGAACAGCTTGATGTTAAAACAACATTCCTTCATGTTGATTTGGATGAAGAGATATATATGGCTTAGCCACAGATATTTGAGGTCAAAGGTAAGGAGAACTTATTGTGCAAATTGAAGAAAAGTTTATATGGATTGAAACAAGCACCTCGGCAATGGTATTTGAAATTTGATAGTTTTATGCATGAGCATGGATATCACAGGTGTCATTCAGATCATTGTGTTTATTTTAAGAGGTTGAATGATGAGAACTACATTATTTTATGTTTATATGTTGATGATATGCTTATAGCTAGGTCTAACATGGATCATATTAAGGGGCTAAAATGCCAGTTAGCACATGCATTTTCTATGAAGGACTTGGGTCAGCAAAACAAATCCTTGGTTTAAAGATTTTTAGAGATGGGAAAAATAGAACATTGATGCTATCTCAGGCTGATTACATGGAGAAGGTGTTGCAACGTTTCTCTATGGAGAATGTTAAAGCTATCAACACACCTTTACCTAGTCATTTGAAGTTGACTAAGGAGATGTGTCCTAAGACACAAGAAGAGAAGGATAAGATGTCCAAGGTATGCTATGCTTCAGCTCTAGGAAGCTTGATGTATGCTATGGTATGTACAAGGCCATATATTGCACATGAAGTGGAAGTCATTAGCAGGTATATGAGTCATCTAGGAACTAAGCATTGGAAAGTAGTCAAATGGATTCTCAGATATTCGAGAGGAACATCCAATAAGTGTCTACACTTTGGGAGCTCTACTACTAATTTATAGGGCTATGTTGACTCATATTTGGTAGGGGATATTGATATTAGGTGGAGTACTATAGTTTATGTCTTTACTATTGGTGGGGCAGCCATGAGCTAGGTTTCTAGGTTACAACAGATTAATGCTCTATCCACTACAGACGTAGAGTATGTTTTTGCTATGGAGGTAGCCAAGGAGATGATATGGCTTTAGTTCTTCTTAGAAAAATTTGGACATCCATGAAAGGATAATTATTTGTTCACAGATAGTCAGAGTGTCATTCATCTTGCAAAGAATTCAACTCTACATTCAAAGACCAAACACATACAGTTGCAGTACCATTTCATTCAGTAAGTTTTGGAGGATGGACAGTTAAAGTTGGAGAAGATACATACAAATGACAATCCAGTAGATATGTTGACAAAGGTAGTAACAAGGGAGAAGTTTAACTCCTCTTCATCTTTGGTTGTTCTTCTAGACTGAACATGAATAAAAGAACAATAGCGTCCAGGGTGGTTTGATCTAGTAGGAGCCTCATGGATTAGTGGGATAGCTATAGGATCAGTCTCTAAGTAGGAGATTGTTTTTTAGTGTGAAGTCTGATCAATCCCCTCGATTGTGGTGACTGATCAGGAAAGTGTTATACATACTTCATAAATTCTTTGGGGCTTAGGGCATCACCCCAAAAAAAAAATTGGGCCCTATTTTATCGAGATTTTGGGTTGACATGTAATTATTAATTATAACCCTAAAGCAGTAAAAATTCTTGTATAAAAGAGCTTAGAGTTAGGAATTGCTTCAAAGTTTTGATGCAAAAATTGGTTCTTGTGACAGAATTAAGTTGTAAGGGATTACGGATTGTAATCAAGTTGTAATCACTAGATCATAATAATATCAGACTTGTTATTTGGTGGACATAGCCCAAGGATTGGGTGAACCACGTTAAATCTTGGTGTCTTGAGTTATTTTCTGTGTGATCTATTATTTTTTGATATTGTTTATATTTTCATATAATTTTTATTTATGTTTTTGGTTTAATCCTAACACAATCAACATCTAACATGTGGTAGTCAGTCTTGCCATGTGGCGACATGATCTACAATCAAGTCAGAACTTGACATATGGAAATCAAGTCAGAAGTGACAAATCAGCCATGTAGACCTGAGGACCAATCAGCATCTGACCATGTGGCGAGGTGATCTAGTATCAAGTCAAAACTTGAAATATGGTAGTCAAGTGAAAAGTGACAAATCAGCCATGTATAATTGAGGACCAATCAGCATCTCGCATGTGGCAGTCAAATTAGAAGTAACAAATTAGTCATGTAGATCTAAGGACCAATCAACATCTAACATGTGGCACAATGTGTAGTTCACTAGATTTGACTTATATGTAATTTGGAGGGAAATTAGAAATTGTTCAAAAGGTTGTAATGAAATAAACATTGAAGTAATTTCCCTTGGTTGAACACACTCATAAAATAGAAGATAGTTTGATTTTTAATTATATAGTTGTGAACTATATAGTAAAATGAAGTAAATTTAAATAAATGTTGGAAGGGCACGTTCATCCTTAAAGCCTTGTAGATTCAAATGGATGCTAGGGGTATTTTTTTATTCAAATATACTAGAAATCTCTCAAAATGAAGAATTCGATTTTACAAACAAAACAAATGCAATATTTATTGTTTCAAAGATGTTTCCATTTTTGTAAGATAGGGACCTTCACAAAATATTGTTTTGGCTTTTCCCATGATAGTTCATTTTTTAGTTTTTGGGAAAATTGTCAAATGGATTTATCCCAAATTTCACAAGGATATTCTTACCAATGATATTTTGTTGTTGGATTTGTTTAGTGGGTTTTCTAGCAAAGGTTTAATATCATTATGGCTTCTTCCAAGTAGTTACTAAGCACTTTCAAATTTTTCATTCGATTACAATGATGGGGATTTAATTTTTAGTTGAGGGAGGAGATATGAGAGAAGCTTTGCAACAATAGTAGATGAAAAATGAAGACAAAATTTGGCATTATTAGATCAGATTTGGGATTCTTCTCTTTTCTATATGTTTTCTCCCTTTCCCATTGTAGGGGATTGGTTCCATCTATTTGAGAAAGTTCTCAAAATGGTTTTCTACCATTCTTCAACATTTTCTCCTATTTTGAACATAAGATGTATTCTTCCTTAAGAAAAATAATGAAGGAATAGATATTGTCCTAGTTTATTTTGTGTTTTTTTTACTTATTATATGCATCCTTATGTATACAATGAAATGAAATGAATACAAAGAATCTCTCAGAGTATTTTTTTTTTTGAATCTTGTCTCATGTCTTTAACTTGTTTAATTTTCTTTGATATGTGGAAAAAGATTTGGATGTCAGTTACATCTTATTTTGAGTTTCCTACCATAGTTTGTTTTGTTGTTAATTCAAAGAGTTAAGGAAATGCTTAACATAACTTAACAGAATTTCAGATCTCATGATAGGATTTTGATGAGTAGAGGATTCATGATGAAAGATGATATATCATTTACAAATCAAATGGATAAATAATAAAGTTCATGGTGTATATTTTAGCTTATGTAGCACCCAATGAATAGGGAACTGATCATAGATATAGGATCTACATCTTCTTCTTGCTTGGTTCAAGATTATATAAAATTCTTTAATCAAAGTGGTAATTTCCCTTTTTTAGTTTGTAGAGCTAAAAAGAAGACACTCACTTAACTTGTAAATTCATAGGTTTTGTAACTTGCTATTGCAAACCTATTGTGTTGCATAAGTGTAGAAGAATCAAGGTAGTATCTCCTTTGTTTAGATTTAGATTTACATTTTAGCACTAGTAACATTAATGAATCTAAGGTCTACCTACCTAGGTTTTGTAGAGCCTAAAATGTAGAAGAAGTGTTTCCTTGTTAGTTGCCCTAGGTTCTATTCAATTGCATCCATCATTCAAATTGGCTACCCTTAGATGTATTTTGTTTCAGCTTCTTCACTATTTAAACACTCTTAAATTGGGATCCAACAAGAGGCATGTTCCTTAGTTGATAAAGACTAAGGAAAAGAAGTGACTTTAGGAAAAATGCTTCTCACTAGAGTATTTAAAGACAAGTGTCCCAAGGAAGGTCAGGTGAGGTCAATAGAGTAAATGTTGGAGGTTTTTAGAATGGTTATGGATCAAGGACTGAATAATGAGGAGGTGGTAGAAGTTGTTGATGGTCAAAATGCAATAGAGGTAGAGGAGGGGAATCCCCCAAAAGGTACTCAATAGGTAGTCATACAAATTTTGGGCTCCTAAATTAATAGCTTTTTAATAACCCAATGATAGGAGGAAATACATATAGGAGTAGCTAATCCCCATGTTCAACATGTCTATTCAAACATCAAGGCCAACTATAAGGCTATACTCCTTCTTTAGGCTCTACAAAACCTAGGCGGGTGAACCTATAGATTCCATTATGTGACCATTTCCTAAAACCATAAATATGAATCTATATTTAGTAGATGAAAACCCTTGAATCTTCTTTTCTTATGAAAACAACATAGACATGAAATAGCCAATAACATGATCTATGAACTTGATAAGCTAAGTAAGGACAAATCCTTTCAACTCTTCAACAAAAAGGGAAAAGATATTGATTATAAGATTGATTTTAGCATAACCAAGATATGAAAAACAAAACATAAAGATCATGTAGTTGATCGGTGCCTTATCTATTGGCAAATTCCATAAACCACAAACATACATCCTTGGATATCAATAATACATCTCATATATAAAGACTCCAGATCTATCCAATCACTTTGTAAATCAAACATCTGCATCAAGATTGAATCTCATACTTGACCTATCCCATCATGAAATCTACAACCCCATTATGATAAATCAAGCATTTATAGGACTCCTTAAATCATAAGAAAAATATACAAAAACATACAACATAAAACATATTGCAACCAGATTTTTTCTCTTTATTTACAAACCACAAAAGATTATAAATAGCATAAATAGGAGTTCAAAATTAGGCTAAAGACAAACTTATTGTTGCATTTTATTAATTTCCTTGAAACAAATACATGAGGATGCATGATATTAACTCATGCAATAACTAAATAGATCATAACTATCTATATAATTTCATTACAATTGTTCATATAGGAGAGAAATGATGGGCATGAATTGTGGGATCATAGCTAGAGCTCTGCTCAATAACCTAGACAAACAACAAACCATCAACCCTAAAGAGAAGAGAAGAGAAGAGAATAAAAATAATGGAAGAAATTCTAGATCTTCTATGATGATGTCATTTGTCTACTTGAAGAACTTCTACTTGCTGATTTAAAACTTCTCTCTACTCTTCTTCTTCAACTAAAAATCAGATCCCATCATTTTGTTTGAAAAAAGCTTTAAACTACCCAAATGATGGAGAAAGAACTAGCTAAAAAAGATGCCAAATCTACTGCTAAAATACATGCCAAAATGAATTCTTAATGACTTTAGAGGAAAAATGATACTCTTAGGAACATTCCCCCAAATCTGGAGCCAACAAACTTCTATGTTTTGTTTTGAACTTAAATTGATCCTCCATCATGAAAAATAACTATTATGTTGAGAATGGCCCTAATTTTTCAAATCTTCCTATATCTTTTACTAGTGATGACCTACATAGATTCTGATTGTAGATTTAGAAAATTCATTTTCTCCACTTTCCAATGGTATATTACACTTCATCTTTCAGAAAAATATAAGGCCTCTAGTGTGCATTTGAAAAATCTGACCCTTGGCCATGAAACAAAGAACTTTAAAGTCAAAATTTTTAAAATTTTATATAGTTTGAACTATAGATCACTTCTCAAATTTATTTTCAAATTTTCACACTTGAGAACACATGTACAACTTTTTAAAAGGAATTTTTAATATTTTCAATATTTAAATTTTTTGCATATCCTTCAATTTTACCTTGGTCAAACCTCTTGTTGATCACTGAGTAGATACCATGTGTCATTGCCTAATAGGTCATATCTACCACCTCACCACTTTGTCACCATTTCCTTGCCACATGTCACATTTTAGCCACTTCATAACCATTTTCTTTACCTTATCATTAACCAATGTGATCATGTGTTAACTGTGATCACACCCTTGTTGGGATTAACTTTAACTTCTTACTAATTGTCGCAAAGTTGCAATTTAAGCCCACCTCATCGTTACAATTAACCCTGACTTAGCATTAACTATTGTGAAATTGTGATTAGTGGTTACCTTAACTGGTTAACCACCTTTCCATAATTAGCACTAACCATGCTCTGACCGCTACAAAGGTGCAAAATTTTGGCCCACCTCAATTTTTGTGCCATGTGGCACCCACCAATTCATCATCCTATCACCACGTCACCACCCACTCATGTGCATGATTAGTCAAAAAAATTGCATCATCAGTAGCTAGTCTGCCCACCACGTACAAGCTCTCACTTGCATCTAAAAGCATAGACTTCTTGAGTCATTTGAGTATCGTGCCTTTGGCCTTTTAACTATCAAAAATTTGTATGCCACAAGAAATGTGGGATATTGTGATTTACCCCCCCTTCCTTTTTTAAGGTATTGTTTTGCTCTTAAAAACTAATGCATTCCCTTATGAAAAGGCTTTATGTGGTATTTTCAAATCTACAAATCATTTATGATAATAAAAATTCTCCTGTGCACCAGTATCAACATCAAAATCTTTAGTTTGGAGCAGATTAGTTAAGGAATGCAATGGATGATGAAGCATTGTTTCACGTGATATCATTGTTAGAATTAACCTCAAATTAATGGCTACATGTAAATATAACTAATACCAAAAAATAGTAGATTGCATAAAAGAGAACACAAGACACCAATATTTAACATGGTTCACCCAATCTCTGGGCTACATCCACCAACACCAAGTCTAGTATTATTATAATCCAATGATTACAACTTGATTACAATCCATAATCCTTAAAGATCAATACCACCATAAGAACCAATTTTTGGATCACACCTTATGAAAATCCCTAATCGTAATCCTTTTTATAAAAGCTTTTTGTTGCTTACAAAATTAGTGCTAGAATAATAGAAAAATAGTAGCTAACGCCTATTACATTATAAGGTCATTTTTGTCTTCTAGGGTACTACCCTTGAAAAGCCCCATGGGGGCATTGCACCTTGAATCCACCCTATACTGTGATAGGGAGCACACCTAGGCCACTACCCTAGGACTCACCAAGGGTGCTACCCATTGACTCATCTTGGGGACACTACCACCAAACCCCCATAGAATTATTCTGGAGGGGAACTGTACCAAATAAACCTTGGAGTCTAATTAGGCTCCACATCACAATAATCTCCCACTTGGAGACTAATTGGACTCCAAAATAATAACATCCCACTTAGAGATTGATCATAGTATTGCTAAACCTATAGCTCCCACTAGAATATCAAACCTCCCTAGACTATGTTGTTCTTTTATTCTATTTAGTCTAAAAGACCAATTGAAGCTAAAGAGAGTTCAGCTTCTCCCTTGTCACTAGCTTTGTAAACATATATTGTGGATTTTCATTTGTATGTATCTTCTCCAGCTTTAACTGTCCATCATCCAAAATTGACTAAATGAAATGGTACTGCAATTGTATGCATTTTGTCTTTAAATGTAGAGATGAATTCTTTGCAAGAAGAATGGCACTTTGGCTATCTATGAACAAATAATTATCCCTCTGAGGGTATCCCAACTCTTCCATGAAGAACCAAAGCCATATCATCTCTTTGGTTTCCTTTGTAGTAGAAACATACTCTGCCTCTGTAGTGGATAAAGCATTAATCTTCTATAACCTAGAAACCTAGCTCACTACTGCCCTACCAATCATAAAAACATAACTTGTAGTACTCTGCCTAGTATCAATATCCCCTACCAAGTATGAGTCAATGTAGCCCTGTAAATTAGTGGTAGAGCCCTCAAAGTGTAAATACTTACTGGATGTTCCTCTCAAATATATGAGAATCAATTTGATTGCATTCTAATGCTCAATTCCTAGATGACTCATATACCTACTAATGACTCCCACCACATGTGCAATATCTGGCCTAGTACATACCATAACATACATCAAGCTTCTTACAACTGAAGCATAAGGTACCTTAGAAATCTTATCTTCCGCTTCTTGTGTCTTGGGACACATCTCCTTAGCCAACTTCAAATGACTAGGTAAAGTTGTGTTGATAGCTTTAGCATTCTCCATAGAGAAATGTTGCAACACCTTCTCAATATAATCAACTTGAGATAAAGTCAATTTTTTTTGTTCCTATCTTTACAAATCTTCAAACCAAGGATTTTTTTTTTGCTGCCCCTAAATCCTTCATAGCAAATGCATGTGCTAGCTAGCATTTTAGCCCCTTAATATGATCCATGTTAGACCCAGCTACAAGCATATCATCAACATATAAACATAAAATAATGTAGCTATCATCATCCAACCTCTTAAAATAAACATAATGATCTGAACGACACCTGCTATATCCATGCTCATGCATAAACCTGTCAAATTTTAGATACCACTACCGAGGTGCTTGCTTCAAGCCATATAAACTTGTCTTCAATCTACATACCAAGTTCTCCTTACCCTTGAACTCAAATCCCTATAGTTGTGACATATATATCTCTTCATTCAAATCACCATGAAGGAAGATTTTTTTAACATCAAGCTACTCAAAATGAAAATCTTCAGTAGCTACAATACTTAAAACATTGCGAATAGAAGTCATCTTAACAATAGGAGAGAATATTTAATCAAAATTAATGCTTTTTTCTATGCAAATCCTTTTACAACTAACTTGGCTTTAAATCATTTCTTACCTCCATCCTCTTATTTTAACATGTAAAACCATTTATTCTGTAAAGCCTTATTACCTATAAATAACTTGCATAAATACCATGTCATATTTTTGAGAAAAGAGTCAATTTCGTCTTTCATTGCAGACTCTCATTGAGACTTTGTATCCACCTACACAGCTTCATCATAACATTCAAGTTCACTAGAATCAGTAAGAAAAATAGAATACAAGGAATGAGAAAATCTTTTTGGAGGTCCACTTATCCTTTTTTTTCATCTAACATTCATTGGGGTGTGTGGTATTTTTTGTTGCAGATCATGAGGTATATCATCTTTTAGAGTATCATCGAACACTACATAATCATCTTCTTTCTACTCATATTATTGTAATAGATCTTTGTACAACACTTTCTCATTGAATATGACATCCCTACTTCTTATAATTTTATGATTTTCAAAATCCCACAGCCTATAACCAAATTCATTAATGTCATGTCCAAAAAATACACATTTCTTTGATTTAGCTTCCAACTTGTTTCAATTTTTAGAATCTATATGAGCAAATGCTTCACAACCGAAGGTCTTGAGAAAAGAATAACTCATCTTCTTACCAATCCATGCTTCTTCTGGAATACCATAACCCAAAGAAGTAGAGGGACCTCTATCAATCAAATATATAGCAGTATTGACAAACTCCACCCACATGTTTAAGGGCAGCCCAGCATGCAACCTCATGCTTCTTGCATGATCCACTATAGCCCTGTTCATGTGTTTAGCCACTCCATTTTCCTGTGGAGTCCTTGGAAAATTTTTATGTCTACAAATACCATTAGTGGAGCAAAAACCTTCAAATTCATGATTGTAATACTCACCACCATTATCAAATCTGAGACATTTTAATTTATTTCCAGTATCATTTTCAACCAAGCATTTCCATTCCTTAAAAGTTTGAAATATATCAAATTTATGTCTAAGGAAATAAACCCATACCTTTCTAGTTACATCATTAATAAATGCAACATAATAATGAGAGCAACCAAGGGAAGATACCTAAGTTGGTCCCGAACATCTATATGCACAAGTTCTAATTTCCCACTTTTTTTTTCATTCCCAATCTTCACAAAATTCACTCTCTTTTGTTTTCCATACACACAAGTTTCATAGAAATCCATATTAACACATTTTAGACTTGGTAAAACTTGCTTTGAATGGAGTATTTTCATACCTTTCTCACTCATGTGCCCAAGTCTATTGTGCCACAGTGTTGTATCAAAATCTATAGTAGCTATTTGTTCTCCCTACTAAAATGCAACAATCATTCATAAATATTCATCTTTTTCTAAAACAATCAAAGTAGAAGGAACAATATGACCTGTACAAAGATATAAGGTGCCTACTTTCACACCTTTTGCTACTACAAGAGAACCTTTTGAAACCTTCCAATTTTTATCATTAAAAGTGACTACACAACCCTCACCACTAAGTTTTCTTACTAAAATTAAATTTTTACTCAACCTTGGAACATGTCTTATCTCATGTAGTAGCCAATGATTCCCATTCTGCAACTTAATTTTAACTTTTCCCTTTTCAACAATCTAATAGGGTTCATTATCCCCCAAATAAACAAGCCCAAAATCCCCTTGGACATAATCAATAAAATAAACTCTATGAGGTGTGGCATGAAATGAAGCACTAGAATATAAAACCCATGAATCATCAATATTTTCTAAACATAGAAGTAAAGCATCCTCTTCAGATTTTTTACTTACCACATTTTCCTCCTTGTTCCCTTCTGGTTTATCTCATTCATTATTCTTTTGAGTCCAACAATATTTCCTCTTATGCCCATTTTACTATAGTACTAGCAATCTCTTGGTCCTCTAGATTGAGACCTCTTCTCCTTTGAATTTTCTCTTGATTTCCCACGATTTCTAGAATTATTTCCTCTCTTAGTCGTTCTATCTCTACTTTGTGCATTCAAAGCACTTCCTGATGTAGATCCACCTGAGGTTTTCCTACAAGCTTCCTCACTCAAAATAACACTGATCACATCATCATATTGTAGGATATTAGATCTAGAAACAAAATTACTCACAGCCATTACCAGGCCATTCCAGGTTTTAGGTAAAGAACACAAAATCAAGAGAGCCTTAATTTCTTCATCAAAATTAATACCCACAGAAGATAATTGAATAGTAACAATATTAAACTCATATAAATGATTCATAATGGATCCACCTTCTATCATTTTTATATTAAATAAATGCTTTATAAGAAATACATTGTTTGAAGTGGATGGATTTTCATACAGTTTTGCTAGGGTTTCCATCAACTCTTCCATCATCTTCACTTTTGTAATGTTAAATGTCACCAATGGTGTCACACATAACTGAATTCTTCCAAGTTCCTTTTTGTCTAAAACTCCCGGTCCTCATTTGTCATAGTTCGCTAGTTTTTAGTTTTTCCTTCCAACAGCTTCCATAAATACTTCTAATAGAGATAGTCTTCCATTTACATCTTTCATAACTAAAATTTCTACCCATTAAACTTATCAACCCTCACCTTACCCTTGTCTTCCATCACTCCCACTCAATCGTGAGACTCCCACTCAACTGTGAGACCTTCTTGCAAAGGATCTTTAAAAAAAATGATGGTGGTCTGGCTAAAAAAATAACAATCGTATGGCTCTAATACCACTTGTTAGGATTAACCTCAAACAAAAATAATAGTTACATGCAAATATAATCAATACCAGAAAATAGTAGATTCCATAAAAGAGATTACAAGACACCAAGATTTAATGTGGTTCACATAATCCCTGGGCCAGTCATTACAACCTGATTACAATCCATAATCTCTTCTAGCTCAATATCACTGCAAGAACCAATTGTTGCATCACATCTTATGAAAATCCCTAACCCTAAGCCTTTTAATACAATATTTTTGCTACTTAAAAAATTAGGGCTAGAATAATAGAAAAATAGTAGCTAATACATTTTACAATATAAGGTCATTTTTGGCTTCTGGGAGCACACCTAGGGCACTACCCCAAGACCTCATAGGGGCACTGCTCCTTGACCCTATCTTGGGGACATTGCCCCCAAACCCCCATATAAATTATTTGGAAGGAGACTATATTGAATAAACCTCTTAGTCTAATTAGGATCCACATCACAACAATCACTACTCATCAAAAAGCTTCATTCCGAGCCTCACTTTCCTCTACCCTTTTGTAGCTCAAAATCTGTCATGATCCTATTTCAGCTTACACTGTAGTTATCATCACTACTAAAATACCTCTTCATGATCACTCCAAGTATAGTTGGTTGATGACATTTTTTTTAAGAGATTCATAGTGGATTCCTGAAGCACAACACCATAGGCTACTACTTCATCAAGATTTTCAGCTTTGAAGAGTTCTTTTCCACCGAAGAAATCTCAAATCATTTCTTGTACCTTTGATATTTAATTGGTCTTATTACTAATTTAAAAGAATACTTGTGTGATTTAGGATCCATTACTCATGCTCATATTTGGTATCCCATTCATTCTAAATAATTTCTTCATGGTAATCTTCAAAGGATTAGATAATGAGATTGTAGAAACATAGAAGTCCATATATTGGAATGTAGATTTAAAATCACCTTGTTAGATTTTATCATTTTTTCATTTGCAACTTCTCAATGTATATCATAGTCACACTAATAAGTGAATCACTACTAAATTTTTTGTGTGATCAGGAACATTATGACTTCTTCAAACACATCCAATCCCCTCCATGTCTTATCAATCTGGTAAGATCAATCAGGGCCCCAAAGTTGATCTAGCTAAAAAAAAATTCAAATTGAAACACCTAACTTTTGGAATCCAATAATTTAACTCCCTAAACAAACTAGAGTTGATATGGATCAAAAGTGACCACTAATTGATTTAAAACTCACTTTACCCTTTTTGCAAACAATGATTTTCTGACAAGAAGCCTATGAGCTTACTTTAAAAACTAACTGAAATAAATAATTGAGCCATGAGATCTGACATACCTATTCCCTATTCCACATTCTCTTACCCTATTAGATTTCATTTCATGGTGTCATTTGGGTCAAAATACATTGACTGTTAAATTTTCTCGGTTGAAACTACTTGCAAACAAACATGTCAAAAAACCATAAAGTGTGTTTGATTTTGGCTTTGAAAATAAGTCAAACGGATATTTGAGAGATTGAAAACTGGGATATTATTTTATTTTCATGAGGAGAGTATAGCTATGTGATTTTGGCTCATGAAGAATAACTAGGAAAATTTGGCTAGCATTTGAAGTGGGATTCTCAGAATTTCAAAATTGGGAACACTAACAAAATGGTGATTTTCACAAATGGAGTGGACCTGGGAAGGTGTGCAAATAGATATGTCAAGACTTGAAAACTAGAACACTTGAAGTATTTTTAGAGTATAACATAGTGGTATAATCCATTTGGCCTCATCTATCATGATTTAAAGTTGTGAAATCCTAAACAAGGCTACCGATCAATCTGCACTTTTTGACATAGTAAAATTTCACAAATTGCATTTGGAATAACATTTGAAAACTATAGCATTTGAAAACTAGGAAAATGGATTCAACATAGGCTCAAATCTAGAAGATAGAAATTTTTTAACCCCTAGAATGCAATGCAATAGGAATTTTCTCATTTTGATCAACTAGGTCAAAGTTATAACTTGTAAGCAGGGCTTCCTAGAATTTTGAGAAAAATGCATCAACATGACAACAATAAACAACCAACTTTGAGGGATTTGAAACCAAGTCAAATCATATTGGAATGACTTGAAATGTGAAACATGGTTTATTAGATATGAATACTAAACACTCCCAAAGTGGTAGTCATGAAACTTAACTAGATGCTAGATATTCAATTGCAAACTAGGCTTCATGTCGTTGTTTGACACTTGGGCCAAAATGCAGGTTTGAACAGTGCTCAAAATAGAGCTTCACGAAATGATTTAGAATGGAAATTTATCATCATAGGAAACATGCATATACTAAATGCAAGGTGTTAGAAACATAAAACACCTCATAGGCCTCAAAATGAAAATCATGTACACATGCAAGAAAAGCGCTTATAGGGGCTCAATTTAACTCAAATTTTAGAATGGTACTCAAAATAAAGGATGTATTTTTGAGTCCCACCAATGGCTCTGTCTATAGATGCATATCCCTTATAGGCATGGAAAGGATTTTGATCTCTAGAAGAAGCAAACCACTCCAAAAATCTCTTGAATAGCTTTATTGAAAGCAAAAAACTACTCTTAAACTGTACAAATAATGGCCCCGAGCTACCAAACTTCAACGAAACTTATTACCTCAATCATATACCTAATTTTCATTTCTATTTTCATGAGATAAGATATAAAAATCATTCTCATCAGTTTCACCAATAAAATCAACATTCTGAATCAACTCACTTAGCAAAACAAAATCTACAACTTCACTCTCATAGTGTGTATACCAATCAAAATTTACTTCAACACTATGCTCACTATGAGAGGATGGATCACCATGCTCATAGAAACTAGAATAAAACTAAAAATCTTCATCCACATATGACTGATGCATGCTATCAATGGGAAACACAAATGTTTCATATCTACGTTATTCAAAAAGTTGCATGTGTCAAGAGTTTGTAACTCACCTTATGTAATCGGGTATGAAGAATACATAAAATATAATTTCTCATAATTTGTAGTCCTATCACTCATCCAATCAAATTTTTCAGTTTTTGAAACTTCTTCACACTCAAACAATGGAATAGTTACCAAGTTTGAAAAAATATCATGAAAGTGCTCACATATAATATGTTGATCATAATCATAGTCTTCATCAAACAACCCGTTAGAGTGAACTTTGAACTCATCAAACTCATCATCATAAGATTCATCAAAATAAAAGGGAATCTCATAATCAAATTTACAAGTTCTAGCCCTTTCTTCCTCATTATATGAACAATCAAAAACAATTCCAGTATCATCAACATGAAAAAATTCTGAAATAGTACCAAATTTCTCCCTAATAGTATTCTCCACATAAGATAATTCATCATGTGTATTGATATTTGAACCACTATCACATACAACTCAAAAACTTGACATAATATATTCTAATTTTGTACCATTTTCAACATCAAACTTTAGGGAAAGGACTTCATGTTGAGAAAAAATGTTGCAAGGGAAAACTAGATCATCCTTAAAAGAAATTGCATACCTTTCATAATCACAAGCCAATAGTTCTGAAATTTCATCAACATTCAACAAGACTTCATCACAAGTTTGTTCTCCTTGGCTAAGATCATAATCTAGATGATCTAAAAAACTTATAGCAGTAGTATCATTAGTAAGACAATCTAAAAAATTAGAATTCTTATCACAATATATTTCCTCTTCATTGAATTTGTCTCTTCATAGTCACAAGATACATTATCAGCATCTATGGATTCATTACATTCACTTTGGCTTTCTATAATGTCCCCACTATTAGGGTTAGATTGGAATACATAAAAACTACAAAATATTGATATGATCACAATAAATATAATTAACTATCTTTATTCTTAAGAACTTAATTAACATTTGCAACAAATGTTCTCCACTGAAATAACCCAAATCATGTGCGACATTCCTCTAAAATACCCTCCACCAAGAAAACTTTGATCAAAATATGACATCCATATGGAATGCCCTCCACCAAGTTATACTTGGATGATTCTCCACCAAGTGCACTTGGATCACAATATGACATTCATAATGAATGTCCTCCACCAAGCTTGCTTGGATCATATCTTGACATTCATAATGAACGTCCTCCATGAGGATATACTTGGATCTTATGCTCAATGATTATATTTTCTTATTCATTTATTCCATTACAAGTAATTCTATAAATAATCATTTAAAATATATAATCACAAAATATGTGATATCATATTATTCATTTATTAATATGAAAGAGCACATTTTATTATACTAAATAACATAATACTAACTTATCTTAATAGAACTGGGCCCCACTAATCTCCCTCCCTAGACATGATGGTGCCTATGGTGCTTTTGTTAAACTTTTCCAACTACAATGTTCACCTTTCAATCTCTTCGTAATTGGTCAAAAGTAAGTTCCCAATATTATCCACCACTATCTATTTTGTCTTCATCAATGCTCTAAGTATGTGTGTAGACCCATGATTTGGCACAGTTTCCTTCCTTTTATCCTCCAACACTTTTCACACTTTCTATTCTTTGTTGTTCCAATGTCTTTCCTATATCCACAGTGTCTATCCATGTGGATGTACTTTTTAGTCTCTCACTTCTCTATTCTCTTTGTATGCTCCTCTTATTTATATGTCCATCGCGGGTCATGACTACTCAACTTGTGCTTTACTAATTAAGAATTTTGTTATTTATAAAATGTAATCATTATATTATTTAATATTATAATGAATATGGGTGTTTATCAAAGGTAACGCATTATTATTATCATCTATAAGTATTTAGGCTAGAGATATGATTAGAATAAATTATAATATTATTTATTTAGTAATACATTTAGTTTACATTAAACTTATCTATGTATTGTAATGAGATGACTTATCATTGTAATTGAAATATTTCTAAGGATAAGACATTATATATGTAATTAATTAATATGTTTATACATTAATCTAGCTCATGACACTTTCAACACATTCACTATTGTCATCAGAGGATTCAATAAAAAATTCATAGTTACTCAAATCACTCTCAAATTTCTTTAAAATATCTTCAACACACAAAATCTTTTGTAATCTCAAATGTGTTGGCCAATCAATTGAATCAAGAATAAAAGTATCTAGGAAAACAATAGGCCATGAAGATTCCTTAGGTATTAAATAAAAATGTAGCTCCATGAGTGTTGATTTGAACTTCATATAAACTTGAATATTAGTTTGAACTTTTATACTTCCTACTACATTTCCTATGAAAATAATAAGCTGACTACAGAGATCCCTTTTCAAGATAGCAACCTCTTCAATCACACTTTCATAACTTGGTAAACTAACTTTAGATCTAGGATCTTATTCCATTTTGAAATGAAACTTCTAACTACCTCTTTCTTTAGTGTTGATAATGAATGAATAGAGGTAACCATTTTATTCACTTGACTTTCATGAAAAGAGAATGCATGAAAATCAAAATACCTTAAAGTGTTGATGTTGAAACTCGATCTACTGATTTGGCACGGGTATAAACCTCAACTTCTTTACACCATCAATAAAAAACCATGTAGAGTCACTACCTCCTTGTAGAGGATAACTAAATCACTAATGTGATTTTCTTTTTAACATTCAAATTCTTAAAACAACATATGCATAGCACTTAAACTCTCTAAGTCAAGAGCTTATAACTTTGTTTCCAAGAACTACTATCAAAAGCTTTAGATCTACCCATACAAGCTGAAAGTCCCTCAAATTATTTAATATAAAATCAAATAGGATACTAGTGAAGAGTTTTAGAGTCACCATTCACATTTGTGAGAAAGAAATATTTGAAACATAATTTGTCATTTGACAAATCTGAACTAGACTTTCAGTTTGTAGGAAAAACATGCAAATCATCAAACCACTTTCAGAGATTTACAAACTTGCAAATGAAAACAACATATCTTATCATTATTGACTCTGAAGTTTACAATAGCACTTCAAAATAATACCCAGCTAAACTGATTGATGATGAATTCACTAGTAACAATGCAATTTACATTCAACTTTCAAAGTACTGATGTCAATGGACAAGAAAACTATTGGGATGCAACTTCACAACCTTGTTGTTGTAGAAAATTCTTCCTATTGTATTGAATCTTCTTTAGATTCTCAAGGTTTCTCTATCATACAAATTCTGAAAATTCATAGATTATACAAGAGATTCCAATATTTTTAACAATGAATTGCTTCACATACTCCCTAGTAGAGTCTCCATTTTGTTGGCTCCTGGATTAACATCTTTTCAATAACCCAATGATAGGAGCAAATACATCTAGGGGTGGCTAATTTCCATATTCAACATACATATTCAAACATCATCAAGGCCAACTATAAGGCCATACTCCTTCTTCTTCTTTAGGCTCTGCAAGACCTAGGTGGGTGAACCTATAGACTCCATTATGTGGCTAGTTCCTAAAACCATAAAACTAAATTATATTTAGTAGATGAAAAAACTTGAATCTTCTATCCTTATGCAAACAAAATAGACATGAAGTAGCTAGTAACATGACCTATGAACTTGATAAGCTAAGTGAGGGAAAATCCTTTCAACTCTTGAACAAAAAGGGAAAAGATATTGATTATAAGATTGATTTCAGCATAACCAAGATATGAAAAAAAAATCATATAGATCATGTAGTTGATCAGTGTCTTTTCTATTGGGAAATTCCATAAACCAAAAACATACATCCTTGGCTATCAATGATACATCTCATATATCAAGACTCTAGATCACTTTGTGAATTAGGCATCTGCATCAAGACTAAATCTCATACTTGACCTATCCCTTCATGAACTCCACAACACCATTATGGTAAATCAAGAATTTACATGACTCCTTGAATCATAAGAAAAATATACCAAAACATACAACCTAAAAAAGATTGCAACTAGATTTGTGCTCTTTTTTCACAAACCATAGAAGATTATAAACAGCATAAACAAGAGACAAGAATTAGACTGGAGATAAACTTGTTGAATTTTATTCACTTATAAAAAATAAACGAGGATGCATGAAATTGACTCATGAAACAACTTAATAGATCATAACTATCTCTATAATTGCATTACTAATGTTCATACAAGAGAGAAATTTTGGGCATGAATGGTGAGATCATAGCTAGAGCTTTGCTCAATAGTTTGGACAAACAACCAACCATCAACCCTAAAGAAAGAAAAGAGAAGAGAATAAAAAGAATGGAAGAAATCCTAGATATGATATGATGCTACCATTTGTCCACTTGAAGAACTTCCACCTACTAATGTAAAACTTCTTTGTACTCTCTTCCTTCAGCTAAAAATCAGATACCATCATTCTATTTGAAAAAAGTTTGAAATTGCTCATATGATGGAAAAAGAACTAATCAAAAAAGATGCCAAATCTGCTACTAAAACACATGCCAAAACAAATTCTTAATGACTTTGGAGGAAAAATGATACTCTTAGGAATATTTTCCTCAAATCTAGAGCCAACAAACTCCACTGTTTTCTTTCCAACTAAAATTGATGCTCCATCATGAAAAATGCATGTTTTATTGAGAATGGCCCTGATTTTACAAATCTTCCTATATCTTTTACCATTGATGACCTGCACATATTTTGATTAGAGGTTTAGAAAATTCATCTTCTCCCCTTTCCAATGGTATATCACACTTCATATTTCGATAAAATATAAGGCCTCTTGTCTGCTTTGAAAAATCTGGCCCTTGGCTATGAACAGAGCACTTTAAAGCTGAAAATTTCAAATTTTATATAGTTTAAACTATAGATCAGTTCTCAAATTTATTTCAAAATTTTCACACCTAAGAATGCACATACAACTTTTTTGAAGGAATTTTTAATATTTTCAATATTTCAAATTTTAATGTATCCTTCAATTTTACCTTGGTCAAACATCATGTTGACCGCTAAGTAGATGCAATGTGTTATGGCCAAATAGGCCAAATTTTCCACCCCGCTACTTTGTCACTAGCTTCTTGCCACATGTCACATTTTCACCACTTTGCAACCATTTTCTTCACCTTACCCTTAACTATTGTGATCATGTGTTAACTGTGATTGCACCCTCACCATGGTTAACTTTAACTACTTACTAATCATCACAAAGTTTTGAATTAAGAATATAGCCTTGTCACTGTAGTTAACCTTGACTTAGCATTAACTTTCACAAAACTATGATTAGTGGTTACCTTAATTGTTTCACCACCTCATTGCAATTAGCATTAACCATGCTTTGACTGCTACAAAGTTGCAAAATTTGGGCCCACCTTAATTTATGTGCTACATGGCACCTACCAGTTTTTCATCCTACTACCACATCACCCCCCATTCATGTGCATGATTAGTCAAAGTTTTTTTTGTGTCATCATTAGCTAGTTGAGCCCACCATGCACAAGCTCTCACTTACATCTAAAAGCATGGAATACTTAAGGCATTTGAGTATCATGCCTTTGGGCCTTTAAATATCTAAAATTTGCATACCACAAGCAATGTGGGATATTGTGATTTACCCCACCACCCCCCCTCCCACCTTTCTTTTTCATGGTGTCATTTTTCTCTCAAAATTTCACATGTTCCCTTATGAAAAGGCT